>CAUYUJ010002769.1:232500-235000 GCA_963575745.1 Prorocentrum cordatum
TGATCATCATCAGCAGCAGCATCATCATCATCAGCATCATCATCAGCATCATCATCAGCATCATCATCGTCAGCATCATCATCATCAGCATCATCATCAGCATCAACATCATCATAACCTCATCGTCATCGCCATCGTCATCGTCATCGTCATCATCATCATAGTCATCATCTTCATCGTCATCATCATCACCATCATCATCGCCAGCATCATCATCACCTCATCGTCATCATCAGCATCATCAGCACCACCATAATCATCATCATGATCAGCATCATCACCATCACCATCATCATTATCATCATCATTATTATTCTCATCACCATTATCATCATCATTATCATCATGATCATAGTCATCATCATCGCCATCATCATCATCAGCAGCAACAGCAGCAACAGCAGCATCAGCATCCTTATCTACATCATCATCATCAGCATTATCATCATCGTCCTCACCGCCGTCGCCATCGTCATCTTGATCAGCAGCAGCAGCATCATCACCATCAGCAGCATCATCACCATCACCACCACAATCATCACCACCACCATCATCATGATCAGCATCACCATCATCATCATCATCAGCATCAGCATCAGCATCAGCATCAGCATCACCACCATCATCATCATCATCATCATCATCATCATCATCATCATCATCATCATCATCATCGTCGTCGTCGTCGTCGTCGTCGTCGTCGTCGTCGTCGTCGTCGTCGTCGTCGTCGTCGTCGTCGTCGTCGTCGTCATCATTCTCATCATCATCATTATCATCACGTCCCGAGCTTTTCCCAGCCGCCCGCCCCGTGAGGCAGAGCGCCACGCCATCCGCGTGTCAGGCAGGGCGTGGCGCAGCAGCTGCTGCCGCGGAGCACGCCCCGGCGCTCCCCCGGCGCGCGGGCGGGGAGCAGCGCGAGGGCCCGGGCAGAGGAAGGTCCAAGCCGACGCGCAGGGCCTGCGTCTGGTGTCTGGCTCTGTGGACCTCCGCCCGCGGGCCCCAGAGGTCTCGGACCCCTCCCCCCGCAGCGGGCTCCCGCCCCAGCCCAGTGCTGGTGGCCCCGGGGCCCCAGAGAGCGGCCCCGGAGGGGCCCAAGTGTCTGGAGGGAGGAGAGGGGTGGTGGCATGAAGGGGTGTGGTGTGCGGTGCCAATCGTGCACATCGAGACGCTACCTACGAGAGATGGCATCGCCGGACCCAGCATTGACACCACAGCCCTTTCTGCCACACCCCTGTCCTGCCCCCTGAGAAGTGGAGGAGCAGCGCCGGGTCTGAAGGTATCTGTCCGCCGATCGTCTGGGCCCAGACGTTCGAGGCTCAAAATTTTCCATGCGGGGTCCGCGGAAGTCCCGACCTCCTGGGTCGTTTGTTTGAAGTCCCGACCTCGGGGCCGGCGCACAGCAGCCGAAAACGACGGAAGACATGACGACAGGGCCTTTGGAGGTGGCGGTCTCTTCCACGGGACCCGCTCTTCATCCTGGGCCGCTTTGGTTATGGCCCCAGGACCACGGCCAAGGGTCCCCAGCTGAGACCCGAGTGGAGAACAACATCGCAACATCGCGCAATATCACCACAGGAGCCCTGGGCCCGATCTTTCTGCGGCATTTCTTGAGCTTGATCGCTCTCGGAGGATGGCGGAGCCGGAAAACTGGGCGAACACGCTTGGTGTGATCAAAACTAGAAAGCCCAGATCTCGAGGGTCGATTTGCTGTCAAACTTTCAACCGCGTGGCCGACAGCTGTTCCGATCATCATCGTCATCATTATCATCATCAGCAGCATCATCAGCAGCATCATCTTCTTCATCGTCATCATCATCACCATCATCATCACCAGCAGCATCATCACCTCATCGTCATCATCATCAGCATCATCAGCACCACCATAATCATCATCATGATCATCATCATCATCACCATCATCATCATCATCATCATCATCATCAGTATGATTATTCTCATCACCAGTATTATCATCATCATCATCATCATTATCATCATCATAGTCATTATCACCGCCATCATCATCATCAGCAGCAACAGCAGCAACATCAGCATCAGCATCCTTATCTTCATCATCATTCGCATCATCATGATCATCGTCCTCACCGCCGTCGCCATCGTCATCATAGTCATCGTAAGCATTACCATCATCATAATCAGCAACAGCATCATCATTATTTGTGGCATCATTCTCATTAACATCAGCTTCAGCATCTTCATCATCATTACCAGCATCATCAACAACATCCTCACCACCATCAGTATCAGCATCGTCATCATCAACAGCATTGTCATCATCATCGTCATCATTACCAGCATCATCAGAGTTACCAGCAACAGCAGCATCAACAGCAGCATCATCATCTTGATCAGCAGCAGCATCATCACAATCAGCAGCATCAACACCATCACCACCACAATCATCACCACCACCATCATCATGATCAGCATTACCACCATTATCATCATCATCAACGTCATCATCAGCATCATCATATTC
>CAUYUJ010002769.1:240000-262500 GCA_963575745.1 Prorocentrum cordatum
CCGGTGCGCAGGTGCTCCGGTGGCGCCCCCCGTGGAGGAGGACGCGGACGGGCCGCTTCGGGGCGCCGCGGGAAGCCTGGCGACCTCTTGGAATACGCAGGGCGGAGGTTTTCAGTCGTCTGCGGCTTGCGGGCGGCTCCCGCCGGGCCCCGGGGCCGTCAGGAAAGGACTCGGGATCGCAAAGGGTCGAGACTTCGGGGACACAGTTGTGGTTAACCTTCGGATGTCTGGGAGGGGGGTGGGTGGGTCTGGGCCTTCCAGATGGGGTCCGAGTAATTAGATAAGGGGTCGAAGGATCGCGTCGCATCGCTGATGCATCGCCGATACGTCGCCGATGCATGGCCGATACAACGCCGATGCATCGGCGACGTTTGCGATGCATCGGCGACGGCGCCGTGGAGAAAGTCGGGCTCCACATTGAGCTGCATCGCCCATGCGACCCTCTGACCCCATCTACTCGGACCCCATCTAGGAGGCCTCTAGTTTGACAGGGAGGATCTGAGATCCGCTGCGTGCAGCTGGTTTCAGCTCCGCTGCGAGGCCCTCCCTCAACACGCTGTCGCCCCCAGCGCTGTAAAGACCGGCTGCGCGCTGCTGGTTTGCCCAGCTCTATCCCCACCTTTCGTCCTGCCCGGTAAGCGCCTCCGTGCCACTGGCTTCCTCCACCGCCTTCCCAAGATGGGGTCGGAGTGAATCGGATCGGAGGACTCGGGCGCATCGCCGATGCATCGGCGAACCGGTCTGATGTGGAGCCCGATGCTCTCCACGCCAGCGACGCCGATGCGTCAACGACGTCGCTGGCGTATCGCCGAGACATCGGCGATGCATCGGCGACGCGGCGCTATCCTCCGACTCCATCTATGCTGACCCCATCCTGGAGGCCTCTGCTTCGGTAGCAAATCATGGGAGCCTGGTGTACCGTCTCAATTCCGTCTTTAGTGTCGACTAGCGCCGGTTAGCGTCTGGGAATGGGTGAGGTAGCGCCGGTTTAGCGTCGGCTAGCGTCGGTTAGCGTAGATTTAGCGTCGATTAGCGTCGACTAGCGTCGAGCAGCGTCGATTCGCAAGAGCCGACAGGATGGTATGGGAGGCTCCCATGAGTTGCCACCGAACTCTGCTCCTGGCGACGGTCAGGACTCGAAACTTATTTGAGGTTCGAGGGCCGAGGCCGTTTCGGAGGCGCTCGATGTTCCCTCCATGGCCGCCGAGGGGCTGCTCGCCGCCGCGGCGGGGCGTCCACACTTGCGCACGCATCGGGACGCTGGAAACCGCCCACACCGAGCGTTTGGATGGCGATCATATTATTTGTTTTGCGGAAGTCTCAGGCGGAATCACATTTTCAGACGCTGACCCCATTTGGCCGTTATGATATTCAAAGGGGTGAGAGATGCATCTGCAATTCCCGACTCGGCCCCGAGTCCAACATTGTCCTGGGCCCTGGTAATGGTTCGGCCACTTAGAAAGCCCGAATTGGACCACCATTACCGAGATCGGGAGTACTTTCTTCGGTGATGGCACACCGCCGATCTTGGTGTTGGTGCCAACCTCTAGGCATCCGGCAGCTGTCTCCACTTCCGAGAGCTTGGGCTATCACAGAGCGTCTCGGGGTGAGAAGCTTGCCCCAGGAAGGGCGTTCAGAGGGGCCGAGGCCCAGCCCTGACCACAGCTCTCCGCCCCCCCCTCCTCTCTCGGTGGTGGCGGTCCTCTGCGGGTGCTCTCCTGACTCGTACACTGGCCAGTGGGTAGAATAACGGATAAATCGGGCATGTCCCTCTACAGGGGGAATATCCAATAATAGTAGAGCAAGCATGATGGCGATTGCTTCGTGCTCTTTGACTATGTTTGATCCGTGTGTTGCTTCGGTTCTTCAGAGCCCGCATGTACGAGAACATACCCGACCTAATCCTAGGGCGTACGTAAAGCAGCCGAGACGCTATAACGCGAGGACCGCTCTGGGCTCGGGAGGGGCTCTGGTTCTCAGTTCGCTCCCTGGGTTTGGGCCAGAGGGGGGGCGATGATTTTGTGACCGAGGCTTGCTGTTGCCAGAAGAGCCCCCCTCGTTCCTGATTCAGCGTTCCCCGTGGCAGCACGGTGACTGCAGACTCCTGCAGCGTAAGGCCACAGTGACTATGGCGTCTGGCTGCGCGAGAATCCCAGGGCGCTTGTAGCAGACTCGCCTCTTCTACAAACACACCGCGGGTCATAAGCTTCTTTCCGTCCAGGAGGCGCTGTCTGAGAAGACGCCCCTCCTGCGAACCAGGGAGAGGGTGAGGAGGAGGAGGAGGAGGAGGAGGAGGAGGAGGAGGACGACGAGGGCCGCCGATACCACAGCTGGGCCTCCTCCGACTTGGCTTGCTTTGGCATGAGGACTCGCCAGGGTCACGGCAGGTTGGGCGACAGGTGGGGAGAGGTTCAGGGGAAGGGAGCGTCGTCCCCAGGTCGGCCGCTCATCGCCGATACCCCACGTGGGGCATGTGGGGCGTTCCAGCGAAGGATTCTTCTTCAGCTCACTTCGCCTCGCATTCGGCGCAACGCGCTTTCGGCGGAAGCTGGCGGAATTAACAGCACGTCGGCTCCGCAGCTGGAAGGTCGGCGGAAGCAAGCGTGAGACGCCAGGGTTCACATGGTGTTCGCAGTCGGCCAGGACGCCTGCGCACCCCTCCACCGCAGCCGCCTCGGCTCAGTCCGTATTGCCGTTGACTCGGGCAGCTCTGCCTCGAGCGACCCCACCCACTCTCCACACCGAACTCTTCGCAGGCCGCCACCGCCTCTGCCTGCCCGCGGACCGCAGCCCGCCCACCAGCACTTCGTGCGCACGCGCGCCGAGGTCGCTTACCGCAGCGGCCGCGCGCGCGCACCGCGGCCGTCCTCGGCGCGGCGGGTCGCCATGCGTGCGCTGCTCGCGCCTGCGCTGCTCGCTGTGTGCGCCGCACTCTCGCACGACAGCAGGCTTTCGCCAAAGCAGGCCGGGTCGGTGGACGAGCAGAGCCGCCAGGGCGCCGCCGTGGACGCGGGCTCGGGCTCGTCGGCGCAGCAGGCCGTCGTCCTGAACGAGCAGAGCCACCAGAGCGCTGGCCTGGACGCGATCTCGGGCTCGTCGGCGCAGCAGGCCGTCATCCTGGACGAGCAGAGCCGCGAGAGCTTTGTCCTGGAAGCGAGCTCTCGGTCGTCGGAGCAGCAGGCCGTCATCCTGGACGAGCAGAGCCGCCAGAGCTCCAGCATGGCCTCGAGCTCGGGGTCGTCGGCGCAGCAGGCCGTCGTCATGGACGAGCAGAGCCGACAGAGCGCCGCCGCGGAAGCCAGTTCGGGCTCGGCGGCGCAGCAGGCCGTCGTCCTGAACGAGCAGAGCCACCAGAGCACCGTCCTCACAGCCAGCTTGGATTCGGCGGCGCAGCAGGCCGTGATGGTGGATGATCAGAGCCACGAGATCGTTGGCCTGGACGCGGGCTCGAGGTCGTCGGCGCAGCAGGCCGTTATCCTGGACGAGCAGAGCCGCCAGAGCGCAGGCCTTGGTTTGAGCTCGGGGTCGTCGGCGCAGCAGGCCTTGTTGGTGGATGATCAGAGCCGCGAGATCGTTGGCCTGGACGCGGGCTCGGGGTCGTCGGCGCAGCAGGCCGTTATCCTGGACGAGCAGAGCCGCCAGAGCGCAGGCCTGGGTTTGAGTTCGGGGTCGTCGGCGCAGCAGGCCGCCATCCTGGACGATCACATCCGCCAGAGCGCTGCCGAGGCCTCGAGCTCGGGGTCGTCGGCGCAGCAGGCCGTCATCCTGGACGAGCAGAGCCGCCAGGGCGCCGCCGTGGAAGCCAGTACAGGCTCGGCGGCGCAGCAGGCCGTCATCCTGGACGAGCAGGGCCACCAGAGCACCGTCCTCACAGCCAACTTGGATTCGGCGGCGCAGCAGGCCGTGATGGTGGACAAGCAGAGCCATCAGGGTGCCGACCTGGACGCAAGGTCTGGGCCGTCGGCGCAGCAGGCCGTCATTCTGGACGAGCATTTGAGCTCGGGGTCGTCGGCGCAGCAGGCCGTGTTGGCGAATGATCAGAGCCGCGAGATCGTTGGCCTGGACGCGGGCTCGGGGTCGTCGGCGCAGCAGGCCGTCATCCTGGACGAGCAGAGCCGCCAGAGCGCTGCCGAGGCCTCAAGCTCAGGGTCGTCGGCGGAGCAGGCCGTCATCCTGGACGAGCAGAGCCGCCAGAGCTCCAGCATGGCCTCGAGCTCGGGGTCGTCGGCGCAGCAGGCCGTCATCATGGACGAGCAGAGCCGCCAGACCGCCGTCCTGGAAGCGAGCTCGGGGTCGTCGGCGCAGCAGGCCGCCGTTCTGGACGTGCATCGCGGGCAGGAAGCCGCCTTGCAGGCGAGTTCGGGGTCGTCGGCGCAGCAGGCCGTCAATCTGGACGAGCAGAGACGCGAGGGTGCCGCCCTGGACGCAAGCTCGGACTCGTCATCACGCATGGCCGCCGTTGTCCACGCGCAGTTCCGCGAGATCTCCGCCCTGAATGCTAGTGTGGAGCTCAGGATCGCACAGATGGAGCAGGACTGGAAGCTCAGGATCAAGCAGCTGGAGGAGAAGCTCTGGCAGGTGCAGCAGGAGAAGCGGGACGTCGCCGCGGCCGAGGAGAGGTCGGAGCGACGGCTCGCGCTTCTCGAGAGCAAGCTCGCGAAGATGGAGCTCAAGGTGCAGCCCAGCCTGGAGCGCCGCCTCACCCAGGTGGAGGAGGCCGCGAGGGCCGAGGCGCAGCGTCGGGCCTCGCAGGAGCAGGAGACTTCCCCGACGGCCGAGGAGGAGTTCAGCAGACAGCAGCGCTCGCGCGAAAGCCTCGAGGAGTCGCGGCTGATCTACGAGCAGTCCTGGGCGATGGGCGACCTCAAGGCGGCCCACAGCGCCATCGACCGCGTGGTGCTGCCGCTCATGGCCAGGAGATCATTCTATTATTTGTTGTTTTGCCGATCGGCGCGGGCCCTCGCACCCCCTTCCACCCCCATTGGAGTAGGTCTTGGCTGTCTTTGGCGCCTGTTTCAGGCAGGTGGAGTCTCCCCCGTAGGACGCGCTGTTGCAAACAGTCGCGTTAAGCAGAGGTCTGGATCCCGATGCCCCACCTTCCCCCAGGAGGAGGAGGAGGCGGAGGAGGAGGAGGCGGAGGAGGAGGAGGAGGCGGAGGAGGAGGAGGAGGAGCTTTTCGCCCGATGCCGAAACGCCGAATTAAGAAGACGTTCGCCAGGGAGAAGGTCTACCAGAGCCGGCGCCAGGAGATCGAGGCCGAGACTCGCCGCAGGCTCCTGGAGGAGGCCGAGGGGCTCTGCGACGCCGACGGCGACAGGCTGGACGGGGAGCAGCTGCGGGAGGTGCTCGACGTGCCCGAGGCTTATGATGCTCCAACCTACTTTAGCCTCGATCACCAGAAAGAAATTTGAGCACCAGGAAAAGTACCGGAACTGGAGGGTTTTCGCGCGTCGGGCCCTGGGAGACGCCCGTCCGACACTGTTTCGACACTCTTTCGACGCTTTTCCGGGTGCTCGAACATATTTCTGGTATGTGGTCCTTAAGTACGATGGGCGCAACATAACCCGAGGCCAAGCTGGCCCACCTGGCCGCCGAGGTTAACAGAGGAGGAAAGGGTACCCATGCCGCTACCTGTTACCCGTTTTGCACCACCTCCTTGGGCCTCCTGGGCGGCCCTCGTCGCCGCCGCTGCATTTGCTTCGAAACTCTGGTCGGAACGCACCTCGGGAGAGGTCCAGTGAGTAACGGTATCGGTACCTTTTGGTTTCCCCAGAGGTCGCGCAGGTCGCCGCTCCAGCGGCCACCGGCGACGCGGTCGACCACACGGGCCTCCGGTGGCAGGAGCGCCTGGAGGGCTTCCGCCAGAAGTCCGCCGCCGAGTCCGCGCACGTGCTGGAGTCCATCGTGCACAAGATCGGGGTGCTGTCGGACATCCAGGGCGACTACGACGACCGCATGTTCCTGGAGATGCTGGCCCGCTTCCTCAACGACACCAGAGACGAGACCCAGCACATGCACGAGACGAACGCTCTCATCCACAAGAGGCTCCAGGAGAATTACGGGAAGTACAACACCGAGTACTTGTCCAGCACACTCCTGCAGGCCATCAGCGGCGTCACTGAGAACGTAGAGTTCAAGAACCACTTGCTTCACATGGATACCTACGCCCTGTCCCACACCACCCCGGGCGAGGAGATGGTGCAGGGCTGCCAGGAGATGGAGCGTGTATTCGCCTCTCACATCTTGCCCTTCTTCCAAGGCGTCGGCCACATGAGGGGTACCCTCGACAACTTGACCAAGGTCGTCCCGAGCATGCTGTCCACCGCGGGCCAGAAGCGCTCTCTGGCCATGATGCGGAACCGCACCAAGGGCATGCTGAGCATGGCTTACGCCCAGCAGATCGCCCTGAGGGGGGTGTCCAACGCGATTATGCACGACGCCATACCAGTCTTGGTAGAGAGGCTCCACTGCAATTTCACTGACCCCAGCAGCTCAGCAGCGCGCACGAGCTCGCCGAGCTCGCCCCGCACGCTCCTTTCGCGCATCTGGTCGCGACGGCAGTAGTGCGAAGGGCGCTGCGAGGCGAGAGGCGCTGCTGCTCGTCGAGCAGCCTTCGCTTCGCCCGTTGGGTCCGTCCAGGCTCTTTTGACCCCTGTGCCCTCCGCCTCCTGCCGCCCTGCTCGCGTGCAAGCGACACCTTTCTGCGACAGGCGAGCAGGAACACACGGATTACATGCTCGCAATGGGGATGGGCCACGGGTGTGAGAGGGAGGCGCGGCGTCTCGTCGGGCACGGCCCCCTTGCGGTTGACCCTTGGTGCGGTGCCGAGGGGCCCAAGTTCGAGAGCTAAGAGGATCAGAAACATGTGCGTTGACACTCTTTTGGGGCGCTGACTTCGGCCTGGGGATGGTCCACAATGGTTGCTTGGTGTGTCCTGAATGCGGTGCTGCTTCATGTTCACGTCGAGATGGTTCGGCGACAGCGGGTCAACATATACGTACATAGTGTCACATAGTTACACACATAGGGTGGGGACGTTCGTTAAGGAACATGCCCAGGAGGCCTCAGAACCTGGAGGGTTCCTTATCTGATGAGGGCGGCGGTGACATACATACATACATACATACATACATGCATGCATGCATACATACATACATACATAAATACATACATACCTACATACCTACATACCTACATGCCTACATACCTACACACATACACACATACACACACACATACATACATACATACATACATACATACATACATACATACATACATACATACCTACAAACATACATGCATACATACATACGTACGTACGTACGTACGTGCATGCATGCATGCATGCATGCATGCATACATACATACATACACACATACACACATACATACACACATACATACGTACATACACACATACATACACACATGCACACATACACACATACATACACATGCAGGCATCCAGCCATACAGTTTTGGCTACATGCGTATACATACATGCATGCATGCATACTTATACAGTCGAGCAGTTGATTAAGTCACCTTCTCCCGAAAAGCTGGGCCAGCGTGACGTAACCTGATTGCCAGACAGTTGGCGCAGTTTCTTGAGCACGGTCGCCACTTAATTATGAAAGGCAGCAAATTGGCCCAGGCTTGTTTTAAGAAACCTCGGGGAAGTTGGCCCAGACTTCTTGAACGATTGTTGTCTTGATCGTACCATCGGCTGTACATACATATGTGTACATGTTTAAGGTCAGCGTGTGTGTTCGCGAGTGTGGACCCCAAACAATAGGCCATTGCATCTTGATGGGGCATTACTTGCACTAAAGATATGGCAAGCATTATGCCTATGATGCAGCTTACGTGATTAAAGCGACGTGGTGATAGTTATTTGGTGCAAGCGATGGTTGTCTTTCTTGTGGTGCGAGGTACGTGGCGCGAGCCAGGTGGCGAAAACAGTGTGAAGCAAGCAATGTGATGCAACCAGAGTAGTGCAAGCTTTGTGTGGCAAGCCAGGTGCCGCAAACTATGTGATGCATCGTCCTGTGTGCACGGGGCACAATATGTGGTGCATGCACTGCCTTGCACTATATGTGGTGCACGCTATTTGGTGCAAGCTATGTTATGCCAGGACTGCGGTGAAAGCTGTGTGGTACGAGCTATGTGGCGCATCGATCGCACGGGGCGCGCACGAGGTGACCAACCAGGGACCAGGCCAAACCCTGGCACAGCCGTCCAAGCACTTTGTGCAAATACTGCTGTGAACATATGCACAGGCCATGGCCGTTGTTCGGCCATCCCCGCCCGGGCTACTTGAGAGGAAAGCCGACTAACGTATGTTTGCTGAAGGAGTCAGCGGAAGCCCAGCATACAGTACGCACGGCCGGACGCCGCACGCGACTGGGCTGTGGCTGCCGAGCGACCTAGCGACCCTCTGGGAGTCCAACGAACTCGCAGTCCCCGGGCAATGCGGAGGATGAAGGGGGAGGCCAATGAGGAAAAGGAGGACGGGGTCGGAGTAGTTGGAGGAGGACAAGGACGGGCATAGGTTAGGAGCAGGAGGGAGAGGAGCGGGGAAGGCGAGGAGGCGAGTGGAGGATAAGGAGGAGGAGGACACTTCCACCGCCAAAGCCGCCACGCAGGCGACTCTGCCAGGGACCGTTTTTCATCCCGAGTCGGAACTTCAGTGTCCCCAGGCCCGGCCAGGGCCCCCGAAGGTTTAGGAATACCCCAAAACCGTCCGTCGCGATGTTTTTTCCACGACCTGAGAGGGCCTGAGTCCTCCTCGACCCCCCCGACTGTCGGTCCTCGGCTACGCGTACCCCTCGCCAAAGTGATGTTTGGCTCTAGGCCTCCTGGATAGGATCGCGCCGTCTCGCCGATGCATCGGCGATGCGGCTCGATGGGGAGCCCGATTTTCTTTATGCGGACGTCGCCGATGCATTGCTGGTGCATCGCTGATGCATCGCCGATGCATTGCCGATGTATCGCCGATGCGGCGCGATCCTCGGACGCCATCTACTCCGATCCCATCTAGGAGGCCTCTATCGTACCCCTCGGCAGAGTGACGTCAGGTGCGGGCCCACAGGGGCGCCCAGCTTTGGATGTCGCGCTTGGATTCTGCCCTCCCCCCCTCCCCCGCGGCCAGCGAAGTCCACTCTTGCCCAGGGTCACTCTTGCGCGTCTAGCCTAGATCCGATAATGTCGAGACGACAGCTACGAGATGGTCCAGAAAAGCCCCGCTGAGAGTCTCAAGCCTCGATCCTCGAACCCAGAGGCTCGATTTCTTGTACTTGTGTTCCATGAGGGGTCCCGGGATGACTCGACCCTTTCCCCAGGGCTGGCGTTTCACCCCCAGCCGTTTCTTGATGACCCCGGGGCCTGGCGAGGGCCCCCATGCGTCCGAGCATTGCAAATCATATCAGGCTTGACGTTTGCAAGACGTTCGGCCGCCCTCGCCTTCTTTCCTCCTCTTGCACGCCGGACAATTCGCCCTTCGATTGCCCTGATCACCCTCACGCTGGCGTGGACTGCCTCTGCCTCGCCGCCGGCGAAACAAGTGTGCAAGACGTTGGATGTCAGGGTCCTGGGGATCGATGTTCGACCCCCAGACCTTTCCTTGGGTGCGTTCTGACCGAGATCTCGAGGCAAAGCCAGCCGTGGCGACGAGAAGCCCCCTCGGACACCCAAAACGCCTCGATGCTCGAAGCTCGACGTTCGAGCCTCGATCCTCGACCCTCATCCTCGATCCCCCTTCCGATCCTCGGTCCGATCCCACTCCGGCTCCGCAGTTGTCCCTAAGGCGTGAGACAGGTTTCGGATGGCACATCCATCTGCAACGCGCTGGGGTGGCCGCGGCGCCCGACACATCCTCCAGTCCCGCCAGCTCTCGGAGTTCCACGGTTTACCGCGACCATGTCCTCCATCCCCGATTCAGGATCTCGACCGAGCCTCGATCCTCGATCCTCATCCGAATTTGTCCTCGATCAAGGATCTCGATCGAGGCTCGAGCCTCAAGCCTCGCCCGAACTGTCATTGATCCTCCAGATGCATGGTAGCCCAAGCGTGTGTTCTGTCCAATCTGGCTCCGCCGCTATCGCGCAGCTTTTGTCGGCTCTCGTTGCGCCGCCTGGGTCTTATCTTATTGAATGGCCCCTGTGGACAGGCACACGCTGGCGCTACAGTCAACCCGCACAGTAAGGACGGGCCACCTTCCCAAGGGCACGGTAGGTTCATGCGGCATTGGCGCGCTGGCGACGTTGGCGAAAGCGTTCAAGGTTGAAGTATGTGACGCAGAAGCACAGAAGGACACGGTCACGCCACTGGACCCGACGGAGTTCATCCTTGAACGATCGGGGCCGCGATCGATCCAAGGTTGAACGATCGGCGCACGGACCATCCGTACCCTTGCGTCCTTGCCCCTTCTGCCCATCCTTCGCGACTCTCGCTGGCCAACCTCCCTCGAAAAAACGCCAACGGGGCCCTCCAAGGCCCCCGCATCCTCACCGCTGATACGGTTGATACGGGTTGACGGTCACCCGCGTTCTGAGGATCATCGAAGCTGGCCCTCGTGCTGCCCGTCGTGCCAAGGCGGCCGAGCTCGCGGCGCTCGCCGCCGCGGGCGGGGCGGCGGCGCCGAGGCCGGCCCCCGACGGGGCGGGGCCGCGCTGGCGGCTGTGCGGGCCGCCGGGCGAGGCGCGGGGGCCTCCGCGGCGACGACCGCCACGACGACGACGGCCGGGAGATCGAGGCTCGAGGATGGTCACCACGAGGGCTCCGTCCTCGACGACGACGACGACGACGACGACGACGACGACGACGACGGCGGCGGCGGCGGCGGCGGCGACGACGGTGGCGGCGACGGTGGCGGCGACGACGGCGACGACGGCGACGACGGCGACGACGACGACGACGACGACAGCGGCCAGGAGATCGAGGATCGAGGATACCGCAAGGGCTTCGTCGTTCTCGCCGACGCCAGCGACGACGATGACGACGACGACGACGACAACGATGACGACGACGGCCAGGAAATCGAGGCTCGAGAACACCGCGAGGGCCTACTACTCCTCGTCGACGACGACGACGACGCCAGAAGAGAAAGGCTCGAGGATACCGCAAAGGCCTCCTCCTTCTCCTTGTCCTCCTCCTCCTCCTCCTCCTCCTCCTCGATGGCGACGACAACGACCAGGAGAGCCAGGATACCCAAGGTCTGCAGTCAAGGCGCTGACATACGGACCCCTCTGGGCTCAGGCAGGCCTCCAATTTTCGGGCTGTGAACCTGTTCGTCGCCGAGGCTCGCCGTGGCCACAAAAGCTACTTCTTTCTGAGTCCTGCGTCTCTCAGGGTAGCACGATGATTGCACCCATATCTCCAACCCTTCGGTTTGGTTTTCGGACGTCTCCGTCCGTCTTATGGTGGGGGTGCTTCTCACTTCGGGAGGCTTTTTCTAGCAGATCGTCCCGATCGGCTGCTGGAGCACCAGTTGCCAACCAAAGTTAGTCTTCGAACCTCCTGAACAAATGGATGATGGGCCGGTTTCCCACCACAACTAGCATAGGTAGGAGAGGGAGGAGGAGGAGAGGGAGGAGGAGGAGGAGGAGGAGGAGGAGGGGGAGGAGGAGGAGGAGGAGGAGGAGGAGGAGGAGGAGGAGGAGGAGGAGGAGGAGGAGGACCTCCCCATCCTCCCTTCTCCCCCGGCCTACATACGGTAGCGGTGGTGGAAAATCGGCCCATCCAATCGATGTGGGGGTTCTTTTTGGGGTGGGCCCCGGGGGGAAGCTGCGGGCCCCCAGGCCGTCAAGGGACGATTCGGGAGGAAGAGCCAGCCCTCGGGACAGGCTCGGGACATCTTGGGCCCGCCTTGAGCAAGTCAGTGCCAGGCAATTCCAGAGGCGAGAATCGAGGCAATTTTACGTCGGGCATGTCCCTCTAAAGGAGGAGTAGTCAAAACTACCATTAAAAAAAGGCAGGGGACGATTTCTTGACTTTGTTTGACGATCTTTGGGCATTGTTGTGACTATTTTTCATTTTTCTTCCAAAGCCCGCCCGTAGGAGGACATTGCCCCCGATCTAAAGGCACTTGGAGTTCGCATTGTTATTGTAGCGTGCCGCGTTGAATGACTCCCCTCGGAGCCTGAAATCGCAAGCACCGTGCGAAAAATGCTACATGCTCTGAGCGCGTCGCCTCCCCTCTGGCCTTTCTATGAGGCCGCTCTGGTCTTTCCCAGCTGTGCAGATGCAAAGTGAGCTCTTCGGCGCCGCGGATGTTGCTAAATAAAGCTTCGTGCTTCATGTTGCCGCTGACCGCGAGTTTCTGTTGCACACCATATAGGAATCTCCGCGTCGCCGCGGCTGGGTTCCCCTCGAGATCCTGGTCAAAACTTGCCCCCAGAGTGGTCCAGGGCTCGTCCTCGACGACGACGTTGGCGACGAACGACGACGACAACGGCGGCGACGACGACAGCGGCGGCGGCGGCGCGGGGTCATGCTGCATGCGTCATGCTGGCGGGGGTCTCACTCCGCGATTGGTGGCGCCTGAGGGCACCGCAGCTGGCTGCGTGCGCGGCGTTGCAGCCGTGTTGCGTCAGCGGGGCCTCGCGCCGCGGTCTGTAGCTTCCAGGGACATCGTGGCACCGTCAGGGCCAGGGCGTCGCATCGCGTGCCGACACGCAACGGTCAGGCCCCAGGGGCCGCGTCGGGGGCCGCCGTGGGCGGAGCCTCACGCATGCAGATTTAGGTCGGGTATGTCCCCCGACGGGCGATTTTTTTGTGAAAATTGAAGCATAGCAGAAAAATATATGACATGGCAAGACAAAAATCAACAAATCGTTCCCAGACAATGGTTTAACTATTTGGGTACCTTCCTCCTGTGGAGGGACAGGCCCGACTTAAGAATAGATGGCTCCAGCCAGCCCTTGGGCCCGCGGCACAACATATGTTCCTGGGATTGACAGAAACTACACCCCACCAAGCGGATTACAGTCAACCCGCATGGCGAGGATGGGCCACCTTCCCAAGGGTACCCTTGCAGCCTTGCCTCTTCGGCCGATCCTTGGCGACGTTCGCTGGCCAGGCTCGTTCGGAAAACGTTGAATGGGCCTCCAGGGCCCTTGCATCCTCACCGCGCATCCTTATGATAAGGGTTGACTGTAGCGAAGCGTCCCGTGAGTCCCCTTTGTTGGCTTCCCGAGAGGGTCACGCAGCCGCAATTCTCTCTCCAGCATGCGCGCCCGCGCGGTGTTGTTCCCCAGGCCGTTTTCACTGAAGGGTGTTTTTTTGCGTAAAGCGCTTGCATGCCGGACAATTCGCGTTTCGGTGGCCCCGAGTAGCCACACGCTGGAGCGGACTGCCTCTGCCTCGCCGCCGACGAAAAAGTTGCTGCGTCGAGGGGTTGTGTCCACCCATGGGTTTTCAGGTGTGGCGCCGCCTCCAGTTTGTTCCATGGGCCGCCGAAGCAGCCCCTTTTTTCCCCAATCAGTGCTCGCACTGAAGGGGTCCTAGCGGAAGTAAAAAGATTTTGCGAAAGTTTCCCGCCGATTTTGGTGGCAGGCGGGGTTCCCGGGTTCCCGGTTCCGGGTTCCCGGGTTCCCGGTGCTTGGTTCCGGGCCGATTTCGGTGGTTCCCGGGCTCCTGGGCGAAAACCCAGACATGCGACGTCCTGATTTTTTTCAGGACGGCGTCCCGACCCTCCCCCCGGGACCGTTTTTTCATTCTGAGTCATGTTCTGACGGTCCCGAGGCCCGGCGAGAGCCCCACGAGGCCGAAAACGGCCGAAATTTCGTAGTCCTGATTTTTTTTACGACGCGATCATGTCTTGGAACCATCCACTGATTGGGGTTTTTCTCTTGTGTAATTCTATGCCCAGCAGGCCCCGACGACCGCCGCAACCCTGGAGATCCTCCCGGGCGGGGCGCTGGGGACGGCATGGGAAGGTCCCTTTCACCCCAAGAGCTTCGCAAGTGACACGCTGGAGCACCAAGTCACGCTTCTACGCTTTCACTCAAGTCGGGTATGCCCCTCTACAGGAGGAATACTCAAGAAGGGGGAAAATACCCTGGGGGGGATTTCTCGTGTTTTTGACTACGTTTGAATATTTGTCGATCTTCCGTTCTTCCAAAACCCGCCTGTTGAAGGACATGTGCGACCTATGTAAGCTTACACGTTGGGGAGCCTCCTTCCGACGCCTTCCCGGGCCGGTCAGATGGCGCGGGGCGGGGGAGGTTTTGTCTGACCTGTCTTGCGCGCGAGGGCGAAGGCGGCGCAGCCCGCTTCTCGGCGGCGAGCGACAGGGGGAACTGGTGAGGAGGCGGGCCTTCTCAGAAGGCTCGGAAGTCCCTCGGCCTCCTGAGAAGTTCTCGAAGCATTCCCCGAAGACTCAGGATTTTTTCAGAAGGCGCAAGGGCTTCTGAGAAGTCCTGCTGCCTTCTGGGAAGGCCTCCTCCTTTTCATTTCCCCCCCTCGCTCGCCGCCGATCTTCGTCGCGGATAAGGGAGGTGCGAGCAGGGCGGCGAGAGCAGGTCGGAGTAGTAATCGGAAGAAGCGGGCGAGAGGGAGGAAACAGGGAGGCTGGAGGAGGGAGTTTTGAGGATGGACGAGGGTGGAGGAACGATTAGGAGAGCAGGAGGAGGGGATGCAGGAGGAGAGGAGGAGTTGGGGGAGGAGGAGGAGGAGGAGGAGGAGGAGGAGGAGGAGGAGGGTAACCAGGACAAGCAGCGGGAGGTGGATGCAGAGTCCCCGAGACGTCAGAGGTACAGAACTTGTTGATCACACAAGAGCTCTGGCGTCCGATATCCAGATCCTTTGAAACCCTGGGCACAGATGCTGGCTCCGCAGTAGGTAGGAGAGTCGGAGGGTCGAGATTTTGAGGGCTTCCCACAATAGAGCCGCTTGTATTGCAGTCTGGGCAAAAAAAACCTCCAAGTTGGTTCTGGACCAATCAGAACTAAGGTCGGACGCCGAGGGGCTCACAAGGATTGTGACAAGCCAAGGGGAACATGTTGGGAGGGATCAGCAATGTTTACTCTTGTGATCGAAATTCCAATTATAACGCCAACAACAGCAATTATCTGCACCATGGGTCTCCACGTGAACCACGCGCTGAAGGACAATGCAGGACCGTTCGGCCTCCTCACCCAAACTGTTCGGCCCAGAGGGGATGGGGCCTGGGTGGGGGTATCGATTTGACACCTACTGGTCCAGAGTTGTCGTCGAATCCCGGGGAAAGCACCTCTCGGCTGCATCACGGTGATTCTGCATCTTCCCGTCTCCCCCTGAGGTATCGAGGCAGGACCTCCTCGGGGGCAACCTTCACGCGACCATCCTCGGCGTCTGGGGCTTCGCAGACCACCACGGCCCCGACTCGGAGAGCGGGCTGGGCGCACGGGTCGGAGCGGGTTTGGGCGTGCGCGGTACAGGTCGGAGGCCCCCCGAGGGCCCCCAGAGTGCCCAGAGCCCAGACTGCGGCGTTGCCACCCACAGAGGCGCCCGTTGAACGCCTCTGTCCCAGCGGCGCCTTGACCGAGGGCGAGCAAGGGGGGGGCAGCGTGCTCGCGGGCGGCTAGCTTTGGTTCAATCGGGAAGGCATTCTTGTGGGCACCTTAAGTGAGAAGTTTGCTTCTCAGCAGTTGCCCTACATGACTACCTTGTCCCCCGAGAGCCCCTGGGACCGACTGTGCTCGTGGGGCGCCTTGCGAGGCCAAGCATCAACGAACAGATCGCCGAGAGCGACGTGAAATAAGAGCAGGCACATCGACGACGACGACTCAACATCGGGAAGGCCCGAGACGCTTCGAGAGCTCTTGAAGGATGAGGAGGAGAAGGAGGAGGAGGAGGAGGTTGAGGAACACTATGACCTAATACCGAGGTCTGCTGCTGTTACCGCTGCGCCGTCGCCGCCGACCCCAGACTCTTTCAGCCAGCGGCGGTGGGAACGTTCGCACCGTGGTCGAAACGGCCACAGGGATACGGCGCTTTCCCCAGAAGTCCTCGGACGTCCCGACCCCACCACCAGGGCCAGCGTTTCATCTCGAGTCGCTTTTGAAGGTCCGAGGGCACGGCAAGTTTCCCCAGAGGTCGGACAGGGCGAAAGCCCTCCGTCTTCATCTTCCAGGACGTCGGATGCCCAGGTCTCCCGCCGCTTCACGGGGCCCCCACTTCCCCTCGGACTGGCGTTTCGTCGCGAGCCGTTTTCACGGACCCCGATGCGGGGTTCAGTGCTGACGGGGGACAGCCCATCTTCTCTGATCCCTTCCGACTGGCCTGGGCTCGGGAGCCACGTGGAGCCGACCCCCTTTTGCCGTCCCTCCGTTGATCTGGCGGACCGAAATCGGTACTCAAATAATGGGTACGAAGACGAAGAGCACTCCATGCTCCTTGTGAACACGACTCGCTGTCGTTGTCGCCACGGACGTTGCCTATTTGAGACAGAAGGCCGCCTGCCCAACAGCGGTCGCTGTTGGTGTTGGACATCATTTGCTGTTGTGCGTTGTGCTCATGTTTGCTGTACCCATTTCGGGCGTCCAGAGCTGACACGGGTTTGGGAGCTACTAGCTACTATGCGGCTTGTCGGGGCTTGCGGCCTTGCACCGCCAGCTCAGCGCTGACCCGGGTTGCAGCACGTCCCTGGAGTCTTCTGGCAAGGACCCCCAGAGAGGCCGAACGCGGCGCGAAGCACCTCCGTGCCGGCTTCTGCGCACGGCGTCGGACGTCGGGGGGCGCGGCGGGAGGGGGCGGCGTGGCCTTTCGCGGGCGATTTGCCGACCCCGAGCCCCGAGCTCCGGCCAAAAATTTGGCCCCGCTTTGAGGGGTGGGGGCACATGCGGGGACGCAACCTCGGGGGGGGGGCTAGTCGGACGGACGCGCCCCACATCGAGGATGGTCGCCCCCCCCCATCGTATCTCCCAGAGTTGGGCCCCGAGTTTCTGGGCCAATTGAAAACCCACAGCGTCTGGGATTGAGGTCGTCATGCCCCCCCGGTGGTGGGGGTACAGTCGTGGCGCTGAACAGGGAACCCTGTTCGTTGGGGAGGGGCTCCGTGTTCCTCTCCATTGTGTCGCAGCTTGCCTTAGGGTGTCCTGGGGTTTTCGATGGGGAGTCGAAGCTTACCTTGTGGAGAAAAGGGGCCTCGCTCCTGAGTTAGGGTTCCTGAGGTCAACGCCCCGACTGCACGGCGGGGGCGGCGGCGGGGCCGCAGGAGGCGGGCGCCCCCGGCTGGGACGTCGAGGTGGCGCTCTTCGTCGGGGTCGGCGGTGCTCGCCGCCCGCCCGGGGCGGGCAGGAGCGGCGGGTGGGTCGCACGGAGGAGGAGGGGGGTGGGAAGGCACGGGTGTTGCGTGAGTCTGGGGCAGGTGTCTGGGAGTTCCAGGGCGCTCAGGAGGGGGGAAGGGAGTGGAGGAGGGGGAGAGTGGGAAGGGAGGGGCAGGAGGAAGGAAGGATGAGGGAGGAAGGAGGGAGGAAGGAGGAGGAGGAGAGGGCGGAGGAGGGGGAGGAGGAGGAAGAGGACGAGGAGGAGGGCCAGGAGGAGGGAATGAGTTGGGAGGAGGATGGCTGGAGAATGGAATGAGGAGAGAGGAGGAGGAGGAGGAGGAGGAGGAGGAGGAGGAGGAGGAGGAGGAGGAGGAGGAGAGGAGGAGGAGGAGGAGGGAGGAGGGAGGAGGAGGAGGAGGAGGAGGAGGAGGAGGAGGATTGAGCGGGATTGAGCGGGCCAGAACGGGCCCCGACGCCCAACGGTATCGTGCTGTGGGAGGTCGGGCCTTTTCGAGCCGTCCCCGAGCCGAGCCAGACCTGTAGGAAGCCCCGATAGGGGCTGCAAACTTTTGGCACGAGCTGATCCTTGCACTGTAGCTGAGGGTGGCCCGTCCGAGCCCAGCGGCAGCAGACCTTGCTGCCACTGCCGATATTGGGCTCCGGCTTCGCCTCCCACTTCTCACAGGAGGCCTGCCACTGCCACTGAGCTCCCGATGAATTGCAACCCTGCCTTGCACGGCTGCTCCCCTGCCATTCCGAGCACGAGTTGATCCCAGCGTTGTAGTTGGTAAAATGCCCGTCCGACCGTTGCGGCAACAGAATCTGCTCCCACTTCCTGGGTTTGCGCACGCCCCGATCCCCGCACTGTAGCAAAACCGAGACTCGGGCTCCAGCTTCGCCTCCCACTTCTCGCAGTGGTTTCGGAGCTGCCGCTGCCCTTCTTCTCACACGAGCTGTTCCCAGCGTTGTGGCTGGTTCCACTGCTCGCTCTGGCCCCAGCGTTACCCTGATCCCAGCGCTGTAGCTGAGGACGTCGGGCTCGACAGTCAATTAGCGGCCATCAGCATCCCTCTTTGTCTGTTGTAGCTGATGGCGTTGGGCTCGACCTTCTCGCTACGTCTCTATGACAGGTTTGGTCTCCAGCTTCGCCTCCCACTTCTCGCAGCAAGTTGCGTCGCTCGAGCCTTTGCCGCCCTTTTCGCACGATCTGCTCCCAGCGGTTCGCCCCGATCCCCGCGCTGTAGCTGATCGTGTCGGGCTCGGACTTCGACTCCCAACTCTCACATAATAGTACTTCAGGCAGTGGTGTGGGATCCGTGCCGTTTTCGTCCGCGCCCAGCCATGGCGACGAGGGGGAGGGAGAAAGGACGAAAGTGGATGGCAGGGGCTGTGAACCACGCCGACTCCCGCCCTTCGCAGGTGACATATGGATCAAACTCCGCCTCCCTCGTCTCGCATCGCCCTCTCGCATCGCACGGCACTGTTTTCGCAGCGCCAGCGTCCGCTGCCATTGCGTGTCCCCTTCTCTCGCGGGTTGCCCCCGGCGTTGCTGATCGTGGCCCATTCGCGCTTCTCGCAGCGCCAATTTCGGCTGCCCCTGCGCTCTGGCGCGTAACAGCTCGGAGGAGAAGGAGGAGGAGGAGGAGGAGGAGGAGGAGGAGGAGGAGGAGGATAATGAGGAGGAGGAGGCGGAGGAGGAGGATGAGGAGGAGGAGGAGGAGGAGGAGGAGGAGGAGAGTGGGGGGAGGAGGACCTGATGAGAGGGGAGGAGTAGGCGGATGAGAAGGAGGAAGCGGAGGAGGTGGAGGAGGGCAGGAGGATGAATACGTCTACGCCAAGAGGATGGGGCGGAGGAGGTTCAGAGAAGCCAATTGGGGATAGAAGCTCAACTTGTCTGATGCTATTGGGCCTTCCAGTCTTCGGCCCGATGCCCCGAGAGACCCCCGGACTTCTTCACCATTTCGTCGCCCGACACGAGGTGGCTGTGTCTACGTGGATGGGCAGCGCCTCTTCCAGACGCACCCGCTGAGCTACCTGACTAGCTGGGCATGCACCGTGAGGGATCCGCGAGGCATCGGGTGCTCGCACCGGGGGGCGGGGCGGTGGTGGTCGGACGGGGCCTGAACGAGGAGAAGTCCGTTTCAGAGCGTCCTGAAACATTTCAGAGCGTTCAGGGACGCTTTGAGAAGGCCGCGGCGCCCGAAACATCCTCCAGATCCGCCGGATCCCAGAGATTCTCGATCCATCCTCACCCGATGTTATCCTCGTCCTGGCTTCGTCTCAGGTGGTCTGCAGTCCGTGACCGCCCTGGCAGCGCGGAGGACGGCCGTGGGAGCGGCAGCGTTGCTTTTGTTTTCTTCTCCGGCCTGGGTCGGGGGGCCACGGCTTGCAGGTCGCGAGAGGTGACCCCTCTGCTCTGTGCCGCAGGGCCCCGTGGGCGAAAAGCCTATCCGTGTCCGTGGCCTCGCGGGCAGTGCCCCTGGGCCGCGACCCCGCGGATAATACTTTTGGGGCGCGCATCAAGAAGCCACCTATTTCTCGTCGTGGTACCGTGGGTTTCTTCTCTCCGCGCGCTGCGCGGTGACTTCCCTCGGCCGTCAGAGAAGCTGCTGTGTTCAGGGTGCTCCGTGTTTCCCCTTGGGTACACCTCGCCCGCGGGTTTTCATTGTTGGGTTTCTTGCGAGGATTTCTATCGGCCGCGCCCGCACTGTAAGAGGCGTTTTTGTTTGCGGATGCCCCGCGCGGAACGTATCTGTGCAACCGCGTATCTGCAGGATCGTACACTGGGATCCACACCAAGGGTTTTTCTCACCATATCGGAGCCAGGGGGCTGCCAGGAAGGCACGGCGCCTCTCAGAAGTTCTCTTGACTCTTGTCCGTCAGTGAACCTTTCGCGCTGGCGAACGGGAATGACAATATGAAGTACGAAGCCAACCTGCCAGCAGGCCCCACACAGAAGCCCTCTGAGCATTCGATGGCAGTCGAAGGCCCTGGGACACCCTGGGAAATTCAAGGGCCGACGGCCAAGAACATGTCCTTAGATTACTTCCCATTCCAATATTCAAGGCCAGATGTAATTATGTGTTGCAGGACGCCTTTGCATCGGGCGACGTGAACTATGCGCGAGTAGCGATCCTAACCAGCCTGATCCTGCAAAGGATTGGTGCACTTTGCCTCTATGGCTGAGCTGGGTGGGTCACGTGTGTGCGTACGGGTTCGCATTTATATCAGCTACGGCGAACTGCGTATGGACCGCTCGGTCGGATCCCATCGGGCCGCTAACGCGAAATGTGTCTGTGTGCGCAGCTGCCTTGTTTTGAGGCGCATCGTCCAAGAGGCAGGGCCGATTCCGTCTGCGACGCCCCCCTGCCTTCTCATACACAGTCCGCGCACTCGCCCTTCTGCTCCCCGCTGCATGCCACCAAAGGCTACCATGCGGCGTCGGTGCGACAGGGCGTCGTGTCCTACTCAGGCACCGTGGCGCTGGTCTGGTGCCACTTCGGCGAACGTCCTCCGGCAGGTGGGCGGGGGACGGACATCGGGAGGGATGGGTGTCACAGTATCGAAGAACAAGAAACGGCATAAACATAAACGTTCGACGGTCTGCGCTGATTTCTTGGATGCGCGCTCCGCGCGCCAGGGAGGGGGTTCTAGCCCAGATCGAAGAAACCTGCGCGAACCTGCAAAAGTTTACATTTGTGCAGTCTTTTACCTATACGACCACCCTTCGGGTGATACGGAGGTTCGGGGGGGGAGGAACCAACGTCTCACTCGATCGGTCTCGCTATCGATCTCACTAGTGATCTCACTATCGGTTTGCCCGATCGATCTCACTCGATCAATCTCACAATCGATCTCACTTGATCTATTTCATTCGATCGATCTCACAACCGATCGCGCATTTCGGTCTCACTATCGATCTCACTGTCGATATCACAATTGATCTCACAATCAACGTCATCATCATCATCATCATCATCATCATCATTATCATCATCATCATCATCTTCATCATCATCAGCAGCAACATCGACATCAACATCATCATCATCATCATCATCATCATCATCGGGACACCATCATCATCACACCATCAGCATCAACATCATCATCACCATCATCATCATTGGGACACCATCATCGTCACCATCATCATCACCATCATCATCATCGGAACACCATCATCATCATAGGAACGCCACCGTCCTCATCATCACCTCATCATCGTCATGAACAACATCATCAACATCATCATCATCGAGACACCAGCACCATCATCAACATCATCATCAGCATCATCATCATCGGGACACCATCAACATCATCACCATCACCATCATCACCATCATCATCGGGACACCAGCATCATCATCATCATCATCAGCATCAGCATCATCACCATCATCGGGCCACCATCGTCAAATCACCATTATCACCTCATCATTATCCTCATCATCATCATCATCGGGACTCCATCATCGTCATCCTCATCATCATCATCATCATCGGGACACCATCATCATCATCATCACCATCATCATCAACAACATCATCATCATCCTCATCATCATCATCTTTCTTGGGACACCATCATCATCATCATCTTCATCATCACCATCATCATCTCATCATCATCTCATTATCATCAACATTATCAGAATCATGAGCATCATCAGCATCATCATCTTCACCGGGACACCATCATCATCAGCAACATCATCATCATCATCAACATCATCATCATCATCGGGACACCACCGTCATCACCACCATCACCATCATCATCATCATCATCATCATCATCATCATCAACATCGTCAACATCATCATCATCATCATCACCATCATCATCATCATCGGGACACCATCATCACCACCATCACCATCATCACATCACAATCAGCATCAACATCATCGACATCATCATCATCAGCAGCAGCATCAGCATCAGCATCAGCATCAGCATCAGCATCAGCATCATCATCATCAGCATCAGCATCAGCATCAGCATCAGCATCATCATCATCATCATCATCATCATCATCATCATCATCATCATCATCATTATCATCATCGGGACACCGACGGGACACCGACGGGACACCCGCGGGACACCACGGGACACTGCCGGCCACCGGCCCCGGGAAAGAAATCATTTGGTCCGGCCGCGCCTCAGCCGGAAGTGGGACACCGGCGGGACACCGCGGGCCACCGGCCCCCGGAAAGGAATCATTTGGTCCGGTCGCGC
>CAUYUJ010002769.1:267500-380000 GCA_963575745.1 Prorocentrum cordatum
AGGCAAGGCGGAGCGGGTGGTAGACGTTGCGCCATTCCTGGTTGGTGTATGGCGCGACCTTGACCATGTGTCCAGTGGTCGTTTTGACCAGGACGCCCGTGTGGTCCATCATGATCACGTGGCCCTCGATGCCGTTGACAAAGTCGATCTCGGGGCGGATGTTGGCAGTGAAGCCCACGCGCATGCCCTGGTAGATCGGGAGGCGCATGTTGTGCCAGCTGACCTGCTTGGTGCCGTAGAAGTTGTCGGGGTTGAACTCAGGGTCGGCGTCGACGGTGCCAAGCGGCTGGGCGTCGGCGAAGAAATAATCCAGGGCCAACCTGTTCACCCAGGCCGCGCCAGCCCTCGAGATGGTCACGAAGGTCGTTGTGGGGTACTCCTCGAAGACGCCACCGATCTCGCGCTCCGTGGGCCACTCGCGCTCCCGCCATCCCATGTCTCGGCGGGTGAGGATCGGAGCGCGATGGGTATTGAGGATCTCCACGAGCTGCGGCCTGCTCGGCGTGGCCGTGCGGAGGAGCTCGAGCTTCTTCTTGAGAATGGGGCACTTGCAGCGGCGCATGATCTTGAGTTCTCTCACGTCGACGTCGGCCCAGCGCCAGTGCTCCAGGACGCGCGGGCTGTCCATCCAGCGGAGCTGTCGGAAGTCGCCGACGAAGACGAGCGCAGGGCGCCGCGCGGCCGCGTCCCAGAGGCGCAGGAGGCGCTCGAAGATCCACATCTCGACCATGCTGATCTCCTCGATGACAACGAGGTCGAAGTCCTGCATGCGCTGGAGCGTCTGCTGCTCGGGGAGGTAGACGTTGAAGGCCCTGTGGATGCTGTCGACGTCGAGGTCGGGCATGTCCTCGCGGTAGCGCGCCACCTGTCGGCGCGTGGGGCAGGCGAGGAGGACGCGGGCGCCCTGGGCGATGGCGTCCTGCATGACGACCTTGATGAGGAAGGACTTGCCGCTCCCCGCGGGCCCCAGGACGGCGATGGGGCGCGGGTCCTCGTCTTCGGACGGGCCGTGGTTGTGGTCCTCGTAGTCGTCGGGCCAGGCGAGCTCCACCGCCCTGTGCCAGCGCCTCGTGATGAGGTCGGCGACGGGTATCTGCTCGGGCTCGAGGGTGGTAATGCGGCCATCGAAGGCGTAGTGGTGTCGCGGCGGCTCGGGGTCTTCCCCGACCACGAGGCGGCCCTCGAGGTAGTCGTCGACGAGGGTGATGTGCGCCTGGATCATCGCCACGTTGGAGTCGATGGTCGGGTCGCGGTGGGCCTCCAGCTCCATGTCGGAGCGCAGCCATGCCTCGCTCCGCCAGAGGTCAGGGCGGTGGAGGAGGCAGTGGGCGAACAGCCTGTACCCGGTCGGCACGAGCTCCGCGGCATCCTGCCAGAGCTCATGCACGCTGCGGAAGGGGACGTGGAGGAGCATCCACTGGCCGTAGTACTCGTCGCTGAAGCGGGAGTTGGAGCGCGCCGCCACCAGGACCTCGCCGCGCATGGGCACGCGTGCGGCCCAGGTCTCCAGGTCGACGTGGGCCACGGAGGGGTCGTTCGCCTTCTGGAGGTTGGCGTAGCGCAGGCGGAGCGCTCGGTGTACGCCGCCCCTGCTGTTGGAGCGCCGCACGTACTCCAGGAGGCTCATGTCGTCGGGTCGCCAGGCGCTGTGCGTGTAGCGCTCGACGACCGCGGGCATCTCCTTGCCCTTCCATGGCACGGGCACGGGGAAGTTCTTGACGGTGCCGTGCGTGAGGACCTGTGAGTACTCCGCTGCGGCGAGCTGGAGCCACATCTCCGGCTCGAGCGGGTGGAACTCCGTGAGGATGCGGCGGCTGATGGCGTAGTCGGAAGCCTCGTCATTGAGCCACTCGGAGGAGAACTGGTCGGAGAACTTGGCGGTGTAGGAGGAGACGTAGCGCAGGAGCATGCCGCGGCCATCGGAGGTCTGCACGTCCATGTGGGACTTCATGCCCGCGATGACGGCCGGCATGTAGGCGCGGAGCTTGTGGTGCAGGTCCCTGGCGGTGTGGTGGAGCCTCAGCGTCTTCCCCCGCTCGTCCCAGATGGATTCCTCTTTGCGCTCAGGCCACGGATGGGGGCCGTGCGTGGAGGTCTGGGAGCCCATGACGATGTGGTAGAGCTGCTCCTGCTCCTCGTCGTCTGGGATGGTGGCGGAGACCTTGCTGGGGAGATCGATCGTGGCGACCTTCTCCAGCCAGACGAGGCAGTGGACGTGGGGGCGGCCGCTGCCGTGGTAGGCGTGCCGCGCGTTGGGCCCGCCGCGCTTGCGCTTGCCGTCCTGGAACTCGATGCGCGCGAACTGCGTGATCACGCGCTGCGTCGGCTTGCCCTCGGCGTCCTTGCCAGCAAGCACGTGGTGTGTCCAAGCCGAAGATTCCTTCGAATCGGCCCTCCCCTTGGTCCCGGTCAGCAGCCCGACGATGGCCTGAGTGAGCACGTGCGACAGGTGGTAGGTCTCTGCGGCAGGCAGCCAAGTGCGCGACCGCAGCGTCCGTCGCATCTCGTCTTCGACCCAGACGTGGAACGGCGTGGACCACTCCAGCGGCGACAGGGTCACGAACAGGGTCGGGAAGCCCAGCTGGCGCTGCAGATCGATGAGGGCGAAGTGGTAGGTCCGCCAGTACTCGGGGCTGAAGGACATGCCAGCCAGCGCCAGGCGCATGGGCACCTTGGCAGCGTGCTTCTTGCCCCCCAGTGCCGTCCAGAGCCAGAGGTCGTAGACAAACTGTGCGAGCTCGGTGTCGGCGCCGTAGCCGATCACGGGCGAGAAGACCTTGGCCGTATAGCTGCGCTTGAGCGACTGGCGCTTCTTGCCGTCGGCCTCGGCGTCGTCACTGTCGGCGGAATCGTCGGTGCCATGAAAGTGCGCAGCCCGTCGCGCGGCCCGCGTGCGCACCACCCGCCGCTCGTCCATCAGGCGGACGTAGGTCTCGCACATGGACACCCTCGGGTACAGGTGGGGCCAGAGGGCCGTCTCGATGCCGAGCTGCTCCACGAGGCGCATCGCGAGGCGGCGCTTCTTCTGCGAGAGGTCGTTGCGGTTCCTGCGGAGGAACCTGTTGTGCAGGCGCATAATGGCGAAGTACGCGCTCTTCTGTGGGTGGGCCAGGTAGTATTCCGTGAGCGTGGCCCAGCTGGAGAAGTCCTCCTCGGCGGGGTCGTCGTGCGCTTCGAGGTACTCGAGGGCGTCCATGGCCCTGCGCTGGTGGCGCTCGGGAAGCTCGCTCACGGCCGTGAGGACGTCGGTGGCCTTCCAGCGGAAGCCGATCATGTCGGTGTGGACCCTGTATCCGTGCGCGGCCCGCGCATGCGGCCCTATGGACACCTCCATCGGCCTCAACGCCTCCAGCGCGGCCACGCTGAGGTGGCGCAGCGGCTCGGGGATGTCCTCGATCTGGACGGCGGGGTAGCCCACTCGCTTCTCTGGCGGGCTGGCGCAGTACTTGCACTTGTTGATCCAGGCGCTGCGCTGGCCAGCCTTGCGGCCCTTCTTGCGCTCCGCGTCGGGGAGGCGCATCATCGCCGCCGCCACGTCCGCGGGCGCGAAGGACCTCTTCTCCAGGCGCTTGCAGATCTTGCACATGCCCCAGGAGGCGAGCTCCGCCCACTTGGTGAAAGCCACGGCCTGCGGCTCCGCCCAGTCCTCGACGTCGTCGTCCAGGGCGGTCTTGAACTTGTTGCGCCGGAACTTCCTGTCGTCCCTGACCCAAGTGGGGTAGGCCCTGCGCGTCTGCTTCTTCTGCCGCGGCACCACGCTCACGCGATGCTTCAGCGCCTCCTGCCACTCGCTCTGGAGGTCTGTCGAGGGCACGGGGTTGTCCTTCTTCCGTTGGCGATGGAGCGCGCGCTCGGCGTTGGCCTTGTACTTGTCGCGCTTCTCCTGGCCGAGCACCGCGGCGATGAAGTCGAGGGCGCCGTCGACGAGGTCGGGGCGGTCGTGCTGCATGAGGCTCTTGAGCGCGCTGGTGATGTCCTGGCCCTTACGGACGGCGTCCCGCTTGCGGAGGACTTCACCGTCGCAGAACATGCAGCGCACATCGCCGCGTCCTGGGGTCACGCGAGCCCGCTCGCCAGGGCGCCCGTCCGTGGCATAGGCGCAAAGCCCTCCGTCCTGTTTACCAGGGCACAGATGGTTGCCGTATTCGCGTTTCTTCGACTTCGGCTTCTCCTCCTGCTCAGGCAGCGCCTTGCTGGCGGGGCGCTTCCGCGCCGTCCTGGACGGCGGTGGCTCCTCGGCAGCTTCCTCATCGCCTTCGCCTCCCGCGTCAGGTAGTTGCGTGTCTTGCGCGTCCTCCTGGTCGAAGAGCGGAAGGTCGTCCTCGCCCAGCAGTTCGTCGTCGTCGGGGTCGTAGCCCTCGGGTTCGAAGAGCTCGTCCTCGCCCCGCGGCTGCATCATCCCCTCGGAGATAAGCTGGTCGGCCCACTCCTCCTGTGCCTTCCGTCTCTCCTCCGCGGTGAGCTCGTCGGACCCTGCGGCCTCCTCGGCCTCCGAGTGCGCCGCGGGCGTGTCGGTGCCTTGCGCGGCTTCGCCAGCGTCGGGCGTGGCGGTGCCCTCCTGGTCCCTCAGCGCGTCCTCCCAGAAGCGACGGCGGGAGGAGTCGTCGGAGTCGTCTTCCCCGCCGTCGTCGATGAGGCCGAACACGTTGCCCAGCTCGTCGACGTCATCGCCCTGCGACCCGTCGGACTCGTCTTCGCTGCCACCAGACGCCCCTGCTTCCAGGTCGTAGAACTGCGCCCGAGGTTTTGGCGGCGGTCGGGCAGCCCTGGGCATGTAGTAGGAGCAGGCGAGGATCCAGTGGGGCGACGAGTGGCCGTCTGGACCAGTAATCATTTGGAACGCAACTCTGTACAGCAGCGGCGCGCCAACGTCGCCGAATTCGATGACAGGGATGCGCGCGCCACCGCCGACGGTCGACGCAGCATGCACAACACGACCGTTCACGGACTTGGCGTAGATCTCCAGCGCCTCCGCGTCGACGACGTCGTCGGCCGCCGCATAGTTCTGCTTCCGCAGGTAGCTCACTGGGTCGTCGAGCTCGATGCGCCCCTGGAGGACCCTGGCGTAGAAGGGGAGCTCGTCTTCGCCAGGGTACCCTGCGTCCCCCGCCAACCGCAGGCGCGCTGCCTTCTGGTGCAGGCCGTCGTCCTCCATGGCGCCAATGATCCTGTCCACCAGCGCCTTGGCCTTCTCGCGCTCGCTCGCCCCCCTGTCGGGGTCACCGTGGATGAAGCCGTTGGCGTCCCTCTGACGCATCCACGCCCGCGTGTCGCGGGCGGCGAGCGCGCAGTAGGAGAGGCACCTCCCGTCTGGCGGCACGGGCACGTTCAGGTCTGGCTGCCGAGGCGGGGCAACGGCGGCGGCTGCATCGGCCTCGTCCATAGCTGCCGCGGGTCGCTTCCGCGCGGTGCCAGATGCCGCCGCGCGCCTCTTCTGCGCCCCTCTGCCCTTGCCCGCGGGGTGGCCTTGGTCGATCATGTACCTCTCGTAGTCGGCCTTCTTGTATCTCCCGTCAGGATCCCAGCCGTCTGGGACTGCCCGGTAAGTCGCCGTGCCTTCCTGGCCTTCGATCATGAGGTACCTGATAGTGGAGCTGAACAGCGTGACGTCCTTCACGGTCATTGCCCACGTCTTCGCGTAAGGCAGATGAACTTTCTCGGCAGGCCACCTGTGCCTCGGGCGCAGCTCGTTCCACTCGGCGTCGCTCATGATCTGGAAGGGGTCCTCGCCGAGCGTCACGCTGCCCCAGATCCGGCCCTTCTCGCCCACGAGCCGCTTCCCGATTTGGCGCTGATGCCGAATCTCCAGCGTCTTCGCGCCCTCCAGCATCAGGTCGAACCTCAGAGGAGGGCCGTTTGAGACACCGAAGTTTGCCCTCGGGGTCACCCACTATCGCCACGGCTGAACACTCGGAAAACTGGTGCTGGTGTGACCCTGGGAGAGGTCCAGGGACCGCTTTACAACCCCCAGTATCTCTTACCGCCCTATTCCGCGAACCATTTCTTGTTGAGCACGAGGATCGGGTCACCCACGTTCGCCGAAGGCTCCACAATCACGTGAGACGCAGAAGACGTTGTCGAGATCGACGTCGATGTCGTCGTCGTCGTAGTCCGAGAGGTCCTCAATAATGGCGCTGCCGTAGAACTCGGTGGCGGCAGGAGGAGACTGGGCGTCGAGGTCACCGTGGCGGCCGCTGTAGTGGTCACAGCCACGAGGGAGTCGTCCATGTAGTTGTCGTTCTCGTAGAGGTAGTTGCTCTGCCCGTTGTCCGTGTCGCTGTGCTCCACTTCGACGAGAAGGCGTGCGCGCCCGCGCTGGCTGCCGGTCGGCGATGCCATGCTGCGGGTGGCTCTCATCTCCAGGCGGAAGGAGAAGAACACCGTGCTCGCGACGCAGTAGAGGCCGAGGCCGATGGCAATGGCGCGGCCGAGCTTGCTCGACTGCGCGGCCATTGTCGCGATGTATAGGCTGAGAGTTTAGAAGCACTCCTGGGCTCGCGCAAAGGGACAGAGGTGTCCGCGGGGATGCAGTTCGAGACACTTGACTCAGCCGACGGCTACGGAAGGGAGAGGGCACAGGTTCGGAGGTGGCGCAGGGATCGACTGGCCCAGAGCGGGCCAGTGAATATCCGCAAGCGAGGACCCTACACGCATGAGGGTCTCAGGGGTGGGAGGGGTAGATACATCCAGGCCTGGAGGGTTGCGCTCGGACGGCCCCTTGGGTAAGAGCAGGGGGGGTGTGCTCTTCTGTCGAGATGTTATATGATTGCCCCCCTGCGGCGTGCAATCTGAGTGGGCAGGGCAGAGGCAGTGGGCCCGAGGGCGGGGTGCAGGCAGGGCATCCAGAGGATCTGCGGGTAGTGTCGGGTGTAGGAGCCCCCAGGAGCCCCCAGGCGCTCCCGCAGAGTCTCGGAGCACAAGAGGGTCAGAGGGTTGGGAGGGGTAGATGCGCCCAAGCCTGGAAGGTGGCGCTCAGAGTGTCCCCAGGGCCAGAGCACGAGGCCCGTGGGATGGGAAGAAGCTCTCCTAGAGAGCCGTGGGCTCTTGGGCAATGGCCCATTCACCGTGGGGTTCGTAGTCGCGCGAACTCCGTCCTTCGCGAAACGCAGCGACGCGACCCGACGCGTCGGGTGTCGCGTCGCTACGCTTCCCCGGGGGCCGCCGCGTGGAGGCGGACGGAGATGGCCCCCTAGGTTTCCGCGCAGCTCTGGCCGACCCCTCCCGCGCGTTGCTGCAAAGCCTCGGGGCCTCCAGCGACAGCGCGAAGGGTCGGCTCAAGCCGCGCGGAAGCCCCCCCCGCTGCCGAACTTCCAGACCAGATGGAGGCTCGACAGCGCAGGTCGTCGTTGCGTCGTCGTTGGCGGCGGCTGCCAGCAGCTGCGGCTGTGTTTTTGTGGGCGCCGCCCACAGCTGTACCGCGGTGCCGCCGGGCTTTGCCGTCGCTCAGCTGCTCAGGTAGCTGTCGTCCTCTTCGATGGCGCCGAAATCCACTAATGACTCCTATGAGCTTCCTAAGCACCTCCTATGCGCTTCCTAAGCACTCCCAGGCGCCCAAAGGCGCTCCAGAAGCGCTCCGAGGCGCTCCGAGGCGCTCCCAGGCGCTCCCAGGCGCTCCCAGGCGATCCCAGGCGCTCCCAGGCGCTCCCTAGCGTCCCCGAGCGCTCCGATGCGCTCCAGAAGCGTTTCCAGGCGCTCCCAAGCGTTCCAACAGCGCTCCAAGGCGCTCCCAGGCGCTCCCCAGGCGCGCTGAAGTCTCCTGGGGAGCTCTGGAGAGCTCCTGGGGAGCTCATGGGGGCTGGGGTGCTCCTGGTAGGCTTCCTCTCGCAAGCACCTCCACTGAGCCTTTCCGGGTGCTCCCCAGCCTGTAAGAGCTTCCTAGACCACCCGCGTTGTCCTATTCCCTTGGGTTTCGGGCTCCAGGCGGCCCAGAGATGAGTTTGCGACCCCCGCCCCTTGCTGTTGTTGCTGTTGCCTCGGACGGGCCGGTGCTGCGCAAACGGGTTTGCGCGGGAGCTACCCGTCGCGCGGGGTCGACCCGCAAAAACTGCCACGACAGCGCGCGCACGCAAAACACCTTCGGCGACACACGCGCTCCGTACTTAGGCGCGCCGGCGGTCTGCTCCCAGGCGATCCCAGGTGCTCCCAAGCGTTTCCACGCGCTCGCAAGAGCTCCCAGGCGCTCCCAGGCGCTCCCACGCGCTCCCAGGCGCTCCAGAAGCACTCCGAGGCGCTCCCAGGCGCTCCCAGGCGCTCCCAGGCGATCCCAGGCGCTCCCAGGCGCTCCCAGGCGTCCCCAAGCGCTCCCATGCGCTCCAGAAGCGTCCCCAGGAGCTCCCAAGCGTCCCAGCAGCGCTCCAAGGAGCTCCCAGGCGCGCCCCAGGCGCGCTGAAGGCTCCTGGGGAGCTCTGGAGAGCTCCTGGGGAGCTCCTGGGGGCTGGGGTGCTCCTGGTAGGCTTCTTCTCGCAAGCACCTCCACTGAGCCTTCCCGGGTGCTCCCCAGCCTGTAAGAGCTTCCTAGACCACCCGCGTTGTCCTATTCCCTTGGGTTTCGGGCTCCAAGCGGCCCAGAGATGAGTTTGCGACCCCCGCCCCTTGCCGTTGTTGCTGTTGCCTCGGACGGGCCGGTGCTGCGCAAACGGGTTTGCGCGGGAGCTGCCCGTCGCGCGGGGTCGACCCGCAAAAACTGCCACGACAGAGCGCGCGCACGCAAAACACCTTCGGCGACACACGCGCTCCGTACTTAGGCGCGCCGGCGGTCTGCTCCCAAGCGATCCCAGGCGCTCCCAAGCGTTTCCACGCGCTCGCAAGAGCTCCCAGGCGCTCCCAGGCAATCCCAGGCTCCCCCAGGCGCTCCCAAGCGTCCCCAAGCGCTCCCATGCGCTCCAGAAGCGTTTCCAAGCGCTCCCAAGCGTCCCAGCAGCGCTCCCAGGCGCTCCCAGGCGCTCCCCAGGCGCGCTGAAGGCTCCTGGGGAGCTCTGGAGAGCTCCTGGGGAGCTCCTGGGGGCTGGGGTGCTCCTGGTAGGCTTCTTCTCGCAAGCACCTCCACTGAGCCTTCCCGGGTGCTCCCCAGCCTGTAAGAGCTTCCTAGACCACCCGCGTTGTCCTATTCCCTTGGGTTTCGGGCTCCAGGCGGCCCAGAGATGAGTTTGCGACCCCCGCCCCTTGCTGTTGTCGCTGTTGCCTCGGACGGGCCGGTGCTGCGCAAACGGGTTTGCGCGGGAGCTACCCGTCGCGCGGGGTCGACCCGCAAAAACTGCCACGACAGAGGGCGCGCACGCAAAACACCTTCGGCGACACACGCGCTCCGTACTTCGGCGCGCCGGCGGTCTGCTCCCAGGCGATCCCAGGCGCTCCAAGCGTTTCCACGCGCTCGCAAGCGCTCCCAAGCGCTCCCAGGCGCTCCCAGGCGCTCCCAAGCGCTCCAGAAGCGCTCCGAGGCGCTCCCAGGCGCTCCCAGGCGATCCCAGGCGCTCCCAGGCGCTCCCAAGCGTCCCCAAGCGCTCCCATGCGCTCCAGAAGCGTCCCCAGGCGCTCCCAAGCGTTCCAGCAGCGCTCCAAGGCGCTCCCAGGCGCTCCCAGGCGCCCCCCAGGCGCGCTGAAGGCTCCTGGGGAGCTCTGGAGAGCTCTTGGGGAGCTCCTGGGGGCTGGGGTGCTCCTGGTAGGCTTCTTCTCGCAAGCACCTCCACTGAGCCTTCCCGGGTGCTCCCCAGCTTGTAAGAGCTTCCTAGACCACCCGCGTTGTCCTATTCCCTTGGGTTTCGGGCTCCAGGCGGCCCAGAGATGAGTTTGCGACCCCCGCCCCGTTGTTGCTGTTGCCTCGGACGGGCCGGTGCTGCGCAAGCGGGTTTGCGCGGGAGCTGCCCGTCGCGCGGGGTCGACCCGCAAAAACTGCAACGACAGAGCGCGCGCGCGCAAAACACCTTCGGCGACACACGCGCTCCGTACTTGGGCGCGCCGGCGGTCTGCTCCCAGGCGCTCCCAAGCGTTTCCACGCGCTCGCAAGCGCGCCCCGGAGCGCTTGGGAGCGCTTGGGAGCGCCTAGAAGCTCTTGGGAGCGCTTGGGAACGCTTGGGAGCGCCTGGGAGCGCTGGGGAACGCCCCCGGGCGCCTGGGAGCGCCTGGGAGCGCTTGGGAGCGCCTGGGAACGCCTGGGAGCGCCGGCGCGGAGGGAGAGCACAGGGGGCGGGCTTGGCGCTCCCTCGCAACTGCCAAGTGCTCCCAGGCGCTCGCAAGCGTGGGAGCGCTTCGGAGCGCTTGGCAGCGCTTGGTAGCGCCTGGGAACGCTGAGGAGCGCTTGGGAGCGCTTGAGAACGGTAGGGTGCGCTTGGGATCGCTTGGGAGCGCCTGGGGGCGCGTGGGAGCGCCTGGGAGCGCCTGGGAGCGCTTGCGAGCGCTTTGCAGCGCCGAGGAGCGCTTGGGAACGCTTGGGGGCGCCTGGCAGCGCCTGACAGCGCTTGGGAACGCTTAGGAGCGCTTGGGGGCGCCTCCTGGGTGCGCTTGGGAGCGCCTGGGAACGCTTGGGAGCGCTTGGCAGCGCTTGGGAGCGCATGGGAACGCTTGGGATCGCTTGGCAGCGCTTGGGAGCGCCTGGAAGCGCCTGGAAGCGCTTGGGAGCGTTCGGGAGCGCTTGGGAGCGCCCGGGAGCGCCTGGGAGCGCCTGGGAGCGCCTGGGAGCGCTTGGGGGCGCCAGGGAGCGCCTGGGACCGCTTGGGAGCGCCTGGGAGCGCTTGGGAGCGCTTGGGAGCGCCGGGGAGCGCGTGGAAGCAGTTGGCAGCGCGTAGGAGCGCTTGGAAGCGCTTGGGAACGCCTGGGAGCACTTGGGAGCGCGTGGGAGCGCTTGGGAGCGCTTGGGAGCGCCCGGGAGCGCTTGGGAGCGCCTGCGGGCGCTTGGGAGCGCCAGGGAGCGCCTGGGAGCGCCTGGGAGCGCCCCGGCGCGCTTGGGAGCGCTTGTGAGCGCCTGGGAGCGCCTGGGAGCGCTGGGCGCTTGGGAGCGCCCGGGAACGCTCGGGGGCGCCTGCGGGCGCTTGGGAGCGCCATGGAGCGCTTGGGAGCGCCTGGGCGCGCCCCGGCGCGCTTGGGAGCGCTTGTGAGCGCTTGGGAGCGCCTGGGAGCGCTTGGCGCTTGGGAGCGCTTGAAAGCGCTTGGCTGCGCTTGGGAGCGCCCGGGGGAGCGCCTGGGAGCGCCGGAAAGCACCCCCCGGGCGCCGGGGAGCGCCCCGGGGCGCTTGGGAGCGCTTGAAACCGCTTGGGAGCGCTTGGGGGCGTTTGGGAACGCTTGGGAGCGCCGGGGAGCGCCCCGGGCGCCGGGGAGCGCCCCGGAGCGCTTGGGAGCGCCTGGGAGCGAGCGCCTGGGAGCGCCTGGGAGCGCTTGGGAGCGCTTGGGGCGTTGGGCGCGCCTGGGAGCGCCTGGGAGCGCTTGGGAGCGCCTGGGAGCGCTTGGGAGCGCCTGGGAGCGCCTGGGAGCGCCTGAGAGCGCTTGGGAGCGCCTGGGAGCGCCTGGGAGCGCTGGGAGCGCCTGGGAGCGCCTGGGAGCGCCTGGGAGCGCCTGGGAGCGCTCCCAGGTGAAGTTTATCCTTCCAGGGGCCAAGACGGGAGCCGCCAGAGCAAAGGAGACCAGGGTTCAGGGTTATCTCAGAGCCGAAGCTCAGCGCGTGCGCCGGCCCGATAACGATCTGGGCGCTCGACTATCGCTCGCTTTCAGAGCGGACAAGGTTCGACATCGGTGCGCGACCCGTCGAGGGGTCGCGCATCAGTTTAGGGTAGGGTTTAGGGTTTAGGGTTAGGGTTAGGGTTAGGGTTAGGGTTAGGGTTAGGGTTAGGGTTAGGATTAGGGTTAGGGTTAGGGTTAGGGTTTAGGGTTAGGGTTTTGGGTTTTGGGTTTTGGGTTTAGGGTTTAGGGTTTGGGGTTTAGGGTTTAGGGTTTAGGGTTAGGGTTAGGGTTAGGGTTAGGGTTAGGGTTAGGGTTAGGGTTAGGGTTAGGGTTAGGGTTTAGGGTTTAGGGTTTAGGGTTAGGGTTAGGGTTAGGGTTAGGGTTAGGGTTAGGGTTAGGGTTAGGGTTTGGGTTTGGGTTTGTGTTAAGGGTTAAGGGTTAAGGGTTAAGGGTTAAGGGTTTGGGTTAAGGGTTTGGGCTAGGATTTAGGGTTAGGGTTTAGGGATTAGGGTTTAGGGTTTAGGGTTTAGGGTTAGGGTTAGGGTTAGGGTTAGGGTTTGGGTTAGGGTTAGGGTTAGGGCTAGGGTTAGGTCTAGGGTTAGGGTTAGGGTTAGGGTTAGGGTTAGGGTTAGGGTTTAGGGTTTAGGGTTTAGGGTTTAGGGTTTAGGGTTTAGGGTTCGGGTTCGGGGTTTGGGTTAGGGGTCGGGCTTCGGCTTAGAGCTCGGGTTGGATTCAGGGGTAGGGTTTAGAGCGAGGATTAAGGGTTACAGTTTGGGTGGGGGCTTGGGTTTGGGGTTAGGGTTCGGTCGCGGGTTTAGAGTTAGCGTTGAGGGTTCGGGTTAGGGTTGGGGTTAAGGTTCGGGTTAAGGTTCTTCGAGGTCTGGGGCGAGCTCCGGGTTGTAAAATAAAAGTAGAAACTTGTAAGAACAAATAGTGGGCGCTTATTTTTTTTTACGGGGGTTTCCGGGTCCCAAGAAAAAATAAGAGATTGTAAGACAAAATAAAACATTGTAAACACAAATAAAAATTTTGAACAGAAAATAAAACATTGTAAGAACAAATAAAAAAACACCAAACAAAGTTGTAAAAACAAATAGCTTATTTGTTTACCGGGCCCTCCGGGTTGTAAAACAAAAAAACGGATTGTAAAAACAAATAGCGACATCGAGCTCGCTATTTGTTTTAATATCCTTATTTGTTTAAAGATCTTTTATTTTTTTAAGGGTCTCCCGGGGGGGGGGTCGCTTTTGTGGGCGCGGGGAGGAGAGTGAATCTCGAGTGCCAGGGGGGGTGGGGGCTCCCCCTTGTGAGCGCCGGGGGAGAGAGTGGAGTCTCGAGTGCTGGGGGGGGGGGGTCCCCCCCTTTTGTGAGCGCCGGGCGGAGAGTGAGTCTCGAGTGCCGGGGGGGGGGGGCCTCCCCCTTGTGAGCGCCGGGGGAGAAAGTGGAGTCTCGAGTGCTAGGGGGGAGGGGAGGTTCTCCTCTTTTGTGTGCGCGACGCAGAAAATGAGTCTCGAGTGCCGGGGGAGGGAGGGCTGCTCCCCTTGTGGGCGCCGGGGGAGAGAGTGGAGTCTCGAGTGCCAGGGGCGGGCGAGGGGTATTCTCTTTTTGTGAGAGAGAGAGAGAGAGAAAGGGAGAGAGAAAAAGAAATAGAGTTTCCAGTGTCGAGCGAGGAGCTTTCACGCGGGAGAGGACGAGGGTCGCGAGCGTGCCGGGGGGGGAGGTCCCCCCCCCCTTGCGCCGCCCTCATCCTGTTCTTCCGTGCGAGGGGGGGGGGGGGGGGCCTCCCCTTTGAGTCCCCCCCCCCCGGTGGCTGAGGGTTTTTGTTGTTGTCTATCGCTCTCTCTGCTATTGGGCATCCACTGTTTCTGTATTTTTACTTGCGCACGTAGTAAGCGCCGCCGCTAGGAGTAACGTTGGGCCTCCACGGCCCGTATTTCCGAGAGTCATGACAGGTCGGTCAGTGGGCCTCTTCAGATGAAGCTCGACGTCCCCGAAGCCTCAGGCATGACGGGTGCCGATGGCAGCTCGATCCGACGCAGGTCTCGATCCGATCCGATTCCCTGATTCTATGTTGCCTGATCCTGCGAAGGTCCGCTGGAGCTTTCGCTGCACGCCCCCTCTGGTGGGCTGGCGCTGGAGGCGGTGCCGGTGTGCCCGTGGAGGCCGCCAGGCTGGCCCGCATATCCGCAGGCAGCTCCAGTCATGCGGCGGCCGTGGCGGTGTTTGATGTTACAATGATGTTCGATGTGAGGCAAACGGGTCCTGAAGGAAAGGGATTTTGGAGGTTTTTGGTCCGCCCCCGACGTGCATCACAACCAGGCCCGCTGCGTACTTGGTGTGCAGGCGTGAAATTGAATATCCGCGCTGAGCGGGCGCGCTCTCGAAACAAAAAATGTGCGATCGCGGGACGTGCACGGCATGCGTCCTTGCATCGGCCTTGAACGACCGTGTCTTAGTAATCGACCCAATCCAACCCGCCTGTTCCCCCTATCTTTCGAACCTCCGCCACGTAGGAGTTGGGTCATGAGGGGAGCTTGTCCTCCAGGCTCCGGGGCTTTCCCTGGGACCAGCTCTCCCCCCCGAGTCGTTGTCTCACACCCCCGGGGGGCCGTGAAGGGCCCAGGGCCCCGAAGACAGCCCAAACGTTCCAGGACCTTAGCTGCCTCGATACGCCCGTTTTGAAAGATAATACGTACCGTGCTCAAAACGTCCGTGTCAACACGTTGCGTTTTGGCTCAATTTGTTGGCCCACGTTTTGGCGAACGTATCGCGCCAGACCTACGTTTTCGGTCCACGTTGAGCTCCGTATCAACACGCTACGTGTTGCGTGTTGCGTATCGGGGCAGGTCAGTCCAGGACCCTCCTTCTCCAGGACCCGCCCTCCTCCACGCCCTTCGGACGCCGCCTGCACACCTGCACCGAGACTCGCCAGCGCTCGCAGGACAGCACGGCCACGTAGCCGGACGTTTCGTTTGCACGGCGTTTGAGGTAATCAGCCTGCTGGCTTCACGATATCAAGCCATCGAGCGTGTGATTGTGCTGATGTGCCTGGCAGCTGCGCCGGTCCCGGCCAGGCGCACCCTATAGGCCCAGGGATGGATGGCACACGCCCTCCTCGCCTCGCCCCGGGCTCTGCGCGCGCATGCACCGTTCCCTCGTGCCTGGGCGTCGAGTCTGGTGGCGCGGGTGGTGTGGGTGCGCGGGTGGTGCCCAACCTGCCAGGCTTGCGGGTGCGCACGACGCGGGTGGCCTGGGCGATGGTTGGATGCAGACGTGGCCAGACGCCTGCCCAGCGCTCCCAGGGGCGCAGGTCTCCCGCGTACGCATCCAGCGCGTGACCTCCGGATGTTCTACGAATGGCTCCCGCCATGCGCGTGTCCAGCCTTCTGGCAAGTCCCAGAATCCTCCGAGGTGCCCCGTTGTCGCCTCGCCGCCTCTCCCTACCGACGTCGTCGCCGTGTCCTAGAAGCCCCGCGCCTTTCTCCCCAAGAACGTCGTCGCCGCCCACGCTGTCTTCGTCGTCTTCGTCGTCGTCCTCGTCGTATTGTTTGACGCCGGCGCCTCGCTCCCATAATTACGACGTCGTTGTCTCCGTCGCCTTCGTCCCCGTCGTCTCCTCGATGCCCAACGCCTCGCTCCCGACCTGCGCGGTCTTCGTCGTCGTTGCCGTGTCCTCCTCGTCGCACCCTCGTCGCCCGGCGCTTCGCCCCGCCCGTCGACGTCGTCGCTGTCTTCGTTGGCACCGCCTTCGTCGTGCCTGGCGCCCGAGGCCGCCGTGGCAGCCTCCGCCGCGGGCGCGCCGCGCCCCCGGTCCAGGCGCGGTCCCCGCGGGCGCGCGGGCGGCGTCGCCGGGAGGTCGGCGCCAGGGGAGCCGCTGGGAGCCTGTTTTGCTAGACTCGGGCAAGTTTGCTCGCATGGCGTTCGCGTCCCCCCGCCCCCCCTCCTCGCCCCTCTTCGAACGGACACTGGCGTGCAAGTGCCTTTCGACTTGCGTGATTCCCGCGCGTGCAAGTCGTTTGCGGCTTGCTTGAGGTTCAGGCCTCCCCTCCGTCCATGCAAGCAAACTTGCCAGGGTCTAAAAAAGCAGGCTCTCTCCGAGCGTTGGGTCCGAGGTGTTGGGGAGTTGCATCCACCGTCGTTCCAATGATCTCGGGGGCGGCCAAGAGGGGGGGTGACTCGGGGGGGCATATCGTGGCGGGGGCCACGGTTTCTCCCCAGATTATCATGGCGCCCCTTCCTATGTCAGTACGTCCCCGGCCTACCTGGCGCAGGATGACCACCCTGGCCCGCTCGACGTGGAAGTCTTCCACGTGCTCCTCCTCCCCTTGCCTTCCGCGCTGCCGCCCTAGTCCTTTTGCCCTCTGTTGCATGCCAGATAATTAGCCAGTCGGTTGCCCCGAATTGCCTGTCGCTGGAGCGGACCGCCTCTTCCTCGCCGCCGACGGGAAAGAGTTTGCGCTTGTCGGGTCTGACGACGAGGGGGGAGGAAGGCTGACGACATCTGCTGCCTGCAGCTGGTTTCGTCCCGCCGCTGGGCGCTTTGATGCGCTGGTGCCTCTTGGGCTGGGTGGCAACAGGACCAGATAGCTACATGAGCTGTTTCGCTGAAACACCCTGACTGCTATCCCCCATGTGCGGTTCTCCCTTTACGCCGGCCCCAACTCTGAAAGCTGTTTGCGGGCATGAGATGCCAGCCCTGGGGAATGGGTCGGGATCCCCAGTGGCCCACGCCACGAAGACTGAGCGAGATCGCGAGGACATGAAGGGATCGAGGTTCGAGCCTGAAGGCTTTTGGACGCCTGTTGCTCTTCTTCTGTCTCTTGGAGACTTCTCTTCAACGCGGCTGGATGCCTTTCGAGGCCCCGGACAGAACCGCCCCGGGAAGGGCTCGCTGCCGAGGTCCGATATCCAGACCTTCCCCGTCTGGGGCGATCACTGCGCCAGAGTCTCTTCCCAACGGGCTCGTCGTCCAGAGGCTTCTCCAGGGCCCCGCGGGATGTCACAATGCCACCCAGGAGGAGAGTCGTGTCTTGGGGGCGACAGTCTGGAGCTCTGGGGATCGCGTAGACAACCCGCTCGTGATATCTAGGAAACAGGAAAATGCAGCGGGAGAGTTTGCTTTCTGCTCCGTTCAGTGCGGTGCCCCGCTTGATCTTCCTCCGCGGCTCGTGCAGCAGCGACGGCACTGGATCCTCAAAGTGGAGGGGAGAGCAACACGTCAGCGCCCTTGTTGCTGCAGGTTCCCTGGGGCGCTCTGGGAGCAGAAGACTGGGGCGTCTGTCTCAAAGAGAAGGTGCCGTGGCCCTCGCGGCCTGGCCCCCGAGCGCAGCACCGGCTGGCTGACAGGGAGGCGCACATCACCGATGACGGCTGGGCCCTGGCCCTGGCGGCGCTGCGTTCGTCTTGCAATGCATCGAAGAAATAAACAGATAAACATAATGTTGTTCGGCGCTCCGCGCGGATTTCTCAGATCCGCGCTGGGCCCCCCCCTGGCGGCGCCTCCGCCTCCGGCGCCGCCCCTGGCGCGCTCCGCGCGCCGGGGAGGGGGGCCAGCGCGGATCCAAGAGTTCCGCGCGGAGCGCCAAAAGTTTATGTTTATGGCGTTCTTTCTTGACCTAACGCAGCAAAGGACAGGTCCGACAGTGGCCACTTCGCCTAAGTGCACCGTGGCCCCTCAAGCTCGCCGAGCTCACTGGTGTGGAGCCAGGTCCGGCTCTGCGGCCCAGTGGAGGGTCTGACGAAGCTTGAGGGAACGAGCACCATTTGGCCCTTGGTTGCTTCTGGAGCCGCTGTGCGCATGTGACATGTGTGTGTGTGTTGCGATAACGTGCAATTTTAGCCAGCTGCATTTGCCGATGTACATGTGTCGCTTGATTGGTGTTGCATTGGGCCGCTAACGTAAAACATGTGGACGCATGTGTGTAGGGTGTGTGTGTGTGCGTGTGTGTGTGTGTGTGTGTTTGTGTGTGTGTGTGTCTGTGTGTGTGTGTGTTTGTGTGGGGGGGGGCTCTGTGCGCGCGGGGGCGTGCTGTTCGGTGTTCCTCTTGAGCCTTTGTTTTCTGCATGCGCCCATTCCTTGCTGCCCAGCTGTCGGCGATGCCCGCTTCCACTGAGACTCTCGGCTTTGCTCACGCTTGTAAGCATGGGGGTCAATTTATTTTGAGCGTGTCACGTCTTCTTACTACTTGAACCGTCGATTGGAAAGAGCGCGTTCTGTGGTCGCCTGGGGGGGGGTTGGAACCGGACCCCCCCCCCTTGGATGGAGTGTGGGGGGTTCGAACCCCCCCCCTTCTATCCCCCTTCCCGTGACGGAGGGGGGCGGGGGGGTTCGACCCGCCCCCCCCCCTTTTCCCCCCTCCTCCCCTACTTCTCTCTCCCTCTCCTCGGGCCGGCGCCTGCGTCGGCGGCGGCTGGCGGCGGCGGCGGCGGGGACGACGGCTTCCTTTTTTGGGCCAGCGCCGGCGCCTGCGGCGGCGGGCGGCGGCGGCGGAGAGCGTCGACGAGGACGACGGTGGTGGTGGTGGGGTGTGGTGGTGGTGGTGGCAGTGGTGGTGGTTGTGGTGGTTGTTGTGTTGGTTTGTTGTGGTGGTGGTGGCTCTGGTGGTGGGTGTTGGTGGTGGTTGTGGTTTGGTGGTGGTTTGTGGTGGTGGTGGTCGTGGTGGGTAATGGTGGTGGTGGTGCTTTGGTGTTGGTATGGTGGTGGTTTGTGGTGATGGTGGTGGGTTGTGGTGGTGTGGTGCTTTGTGGAGGTGGTACTGGTGGTGGTGGTGGTGGCGGTGGTGGTGGTGTGGTGGTTTGTGGCAGTGGTGGTGGTGGGTTGTGATGCTGGTAGTGGTGGTGATGGTTGTGGCGGTGGTGGGTGGTGGTGGTGTGGTAGATTGTGGTGGTGGTGGTGGTGTGGTGGGTTTTTGTGGTGGTGGTGGTGGTGGGTGGTGTGTGGTGGGGTTTTTGTGGTGGTGGTGTGTGGGTGGTGGTGAGTTGTGGCGGTGGTGGTGATGGTGGTGGTGGTGGTGGTGACTGTGGTGGTGGTGGTTGTGTGGTGGGTTGTGTGGTGGGTTGGTGGTGGTTGTGCTGGTGGTGGTGGTGGGTTCAGGGCTGCCTCTGGTCATCGTCGCTGCGTCCCCGCCGTCGGCGCTGCTGGCGGCCGCCAGCGCCGGCGCCGGCGCCGGCGCCGGGGGGGGGGAGGGGTAGGGTTTTGAACCCCCCACGCCCCCTTGCGAGGGGGGGGGGGGGAGCTTGGGGGGGGGTTCCCCCTGGTTCTGGTCGACGGCGCCGAGTGTTGGCGGGGGGGCAACCCTCCGGTTCGAAACGCGCCGCCGAATGTTCCCAATGCGTACGCCCGTGAAACGCGCTCTCTCGTCGATTGCAACCCATCGGCGCGCCGGAGGGAACATGTGTGTGTGTGTTTACGGAGGGCAGCGGAGGATTCACCATTGGCCACCACTCGTGGCAGCTCCATCGCTGGTCATCCGTACCACCATACTAGCAGCGCCGCACAGCATCAGGCATCTCCTGTACGCAAGCGCAATGTGATTTACACGCCCAGTATGAATGCGTAGATCTCGCTGGTCACGCGCGTCGCAATTCGACAAATCCTTTGAGCCGCCAGCGGGAGGTAGGAAGGAGGAGGGAGGGAGGGAGGGAGGCAGAGGGGCAGCAGCAGGAGGAGGGAGGAGGGGGCAGCTGGAGGATGGAGCATGAGGCAGGACCGAGGAGGAAGTAGGATGCTATATCGATCAGGCCGATCCGACTCGATAACCAAAAGTCTGCGGCAAGTCCCCCAATGTGCCAGCCAGACGGCGACCATTCGCGGGTGCGGTTCGGAGTCCCTTAAACAGGCGATTCGCAGCTCGCGTCTGCCGGGCGGGTGCCGCCCCCATGGGAAGCGACAGCCGAGGTGGGCTTTACAGGGGCTGCAGTTTGAGCCACAGGAGGTCCCTAAAAACTAGATGCAAGAAACTGCACAACACTCGTGGCCGCATGAGCGCATGAGAGATGGGGGTCAGTGGGATGAGGGAGCATGAGGCAGCATGGAGCAGGGAGGAGGATGGAGGAAAGGGGGAGGGAGGAGGAGGACAGCAGGCATCCCGTCCACCAGGCCCCAGCACGGCGCCGTTTCGCCCTACGCCCGCGGCGTCACGGTGTGCAGCGAGGTATTGTACGGCCTCGACACAGCGTACCGCGCAGGCACGGCGTGGAGGAGTCAGTTCCCACGATATCAGTACATGGGCATGTTTGTGTTTATTGTTATGTCTACGTATTTGTTTGCTTGTCCAGGTCTTGGCCGTCAGAAGGCTGTGTCATCCTCACCATGCCTACCATGCCTACAGAAGTACGGCCTGGGGCGCGAGATGCGCGCGGGAGCTAGAGAGAGAGAGAGAGAGAGAGAGAAAAAAAAAAAGAGAGAGAGAGAGAGAGAGAGAAAAAAAAGAGAGAGAGAGAGTCGGAGGTGTCGGCGGCTACTCGTGGGGAGTCGGGAGTTGAGCGCGGGTGGATCGGTTATTGGGTCAGCTCGAAACGAACGTTCCGCAAGGGCTCGTGCAGCAGTGGCTGGAGTACCACCGGATCCTCGGCGTAGACCACTTCGTGCTATACGACCGGGACGGCTCCCTAGGGACCAGCGCCGTCTTGGAGCCGTACCTGCTCAGGACCGCCGCCTGCATTCACACCTGATGTGGGTTCGGATTCTTGTAGTCCGTGCCATAATGTTTCGCAGCACGTCGGAACACACGACGCCCGTTGACAAGAACAATGGGATGGTCTCGGCTCGTCCGCTCTCGCTCGCGCCTGCCCTGGCGAGCTCCCAAGGGACACCGTTAGGCTCGTAGTCTGGTCTCTGCGTGGGTGGGTTGCGAGGATAGCCGAGGCAATCTGCGAGGGAAGCAGGGGTGGGTGGTGGGCGATGTGTATCTTCTGTGAGGCGACCTCTGTCCCGACAAGAGTTGATGCAACGCTTGGCGTTCGGATCATCTCGTAATGCCACCTCAGGTGGCCGCGAATGGATTCGCACAGCCTCGTCTTCCGCCCAGGTGGCAGGGCCACGGGGGGCTGGTTGGGGCCGGCAGACTTCAGAATGGGTTCAGAGTGCCAGGCGCCCCGTCTCCCTCTCGTCCTCCCTCGCCTCCTCTCTCCTCCCTCGTTCCCCTCCTCCCCTCTCTCCTCCCCCCTCTTCTGCGCACCTGGTGTTGGCATCGGCATCGCTCTGGGCTTTTGGCCCGCAGGTCGCCCGCGAAGCGAAGGTCCAACAAGCCTAGCCTTCCTCCTGTTCCTCCCCCCGCCCCTCCCCTCGGGGTCTCCCCTTTCGCTCCCCTCCCTCCCGCTCCCCTCCCCTTGACCCTTGACCCCCCTCCCTCCTTCTCCCCTGCTCCCTTCCCCTCTTCCGCCTTCCCTCCAGCCCCATGGGCAAGCTCGACCTCCTCCCCGCGGCTCGCTCGTCCTCCCGAGAGTCGGGCTCTTCCTGGCGGCCCCGGGGCTTCGAGACCAGCCTGCCGAGGCCCAGGTGCAGGACAGCACTTCCTCGTCTCGATGTGCCGTTTTGAGCCGCCGGGTGTCCATGTGGCTCTCTGCGCGCTCCTGGACCACCCCATGGCCAGGGGGGGGGAACGGGGAGGGGGAGGAGGAGGAGGAGAAGCTGGAAGAGCAAGGAGAGGAAATGCCTCCCCTTTGCCAGAAAAGGCCAACATGCTTCTTCGCCCTGACCTCTCACCACAGAAAGATCCGAAGGGGACGAACTGTAGAGTTTGCTCCAGCTCAAATGATTCGATACCGTTGTATATTCCACAACATTCAGCCCTTTCGACCCAGGACTGGTGGGGTGCAGTGAGAGCCACAGGAGAGGAATGGCCCTGGAGGGGAGGAGGGATGAGGAAGGGGGGAGAAGGAGGAGGGCCCTAGAGGAGGAGGAGGAGGAGGAGGAGGAGGAGGAGGAGGAGGAGGAGGAGGAGGAGGTGGAGGAGATGGAGGCGCAGGGGGAGGGCCCTGGAGGAGCAAGACGATGGGGAAGGAGTAGGGGGCGGGGGGGGGGCCAGGGACAGCGATGCGATCCCTGCTGGGTGTGACATTGGCCGTTCGCAGACGCCCAGCGGCCCGATTCGTGTTTTGTTGAGGCGTGGGCCCCGGGATCTCTCGACTCTCTCCCCAGGGCCGCTCTCTCATCCCGCATCGTTCCCTGGTGGCTCCTGGAGCCGAAACCGTGTTTATATATAGAGAGATATTAACGCATGTATACTTGTGTATATAGGTGTGTGTATATGAATGTACGTATGAACGTGTGCGTGTATGTATGTCTGCATGAATGTGTAGATGTATGTATGCTTGGTTGCATTAATGCATGCATGTTGTATGTAGGCACGAGTGTATGTACGTACGTACGGATGTATGTATGTGTATGTGTATGTATGTGTGCATGCATGTATGTAAGTATGGTTTACACATGCATGCATGCATGTATGCATGTGTGCTTGTGTGTATGTATGCGACTAGATATGTATACATGCATGTGTTTATGCACGTACGTGCGTACGTATGTATGTATGTATGCATGTATGTATGTAGGTGTGCATGTACATATGTATGTATGTGTGTATGTATGCATGCATGCATGTATGCATGTGTGCATGTATGTATGCATGTACGTACATATGTGTGGATGTATTGGTATGTGTACGCACGTGTGGATGCATGGAGGGATGGGTGTATGTATGTATGTATGCATGTATGCGTGCATGCATGTATGTATGCATGCGTACATGCCTGCATGCACGTTTGTATGTATGTATGTTTGTATGTATGTATGTATGTATGCATGTATGTGTGCATGCACGTATGCATGTTTGTATGTATGTTTGTATGTATGATTGTGTGTACGTTTGCGTGTATGTATGAATATATGTAGGTATGTAGGTATGGTTGTAAATATGCCTGCATGCATGCATGTAAATGTGTATATAGGTATGCACGTAGGTATGTTTGTAACTCTGCATGCATGTACGCAGGTAGGTATTATGTATGTATGTATGTATGTATGTATGTATGGATGGATGGATGGATGGATGGATGTATGTATGTATGTGTGTATGTATGTGTGTAGGTATGTTTGCAACTATGCATGCATGCATGCATGCATGTATGTACGTATGCATGTACATGTAGGTGTATGTGTATGTATGGTCCAGGGCTTGGGCCCCCCCCCCCCTATGGTCCCCCCCCCCCCCCCTGTGGGCCCCCCCCCCCCGTGGTGTGGTGTGGTGGTTCAGAAGTGGGCGTGGCGTGGTGCTGCGCTGCGGTGCCCCCCTCCCCCCCCTTGTGGATGTGGTGTGGTGCTGTGGTGGTTCAGATGTCGTCGTCGTCGTCGTCGTCGTCCTCGTCGTCCATGTCGTCCTCGTCGTCCTCGTCGTCCTCGTCGTCCTCGTCGTCGTCGTCATCGTCGTCGTCGTCGTCATCGTCGTCGTCGCCGTCGTCATCGTCGTCATCGCCGTCGTCGCCGCCGCCGCCGCCGGCGTCGTCGCCGCCGCAGCCGTCGTCGTCGTCGTCGTCGTGGTCGTCGTCGTCGTCGTCATCGTCGTCGTCGCCGTCGTCATCGTCGTCATCGTCGTCGTCGCCGCCGCCGCCGGCGTCGTCGCCGCCGCAGCGTCGTCGTCGTCGTCGTCGTGGTCGTCGTCGTCGTCGCCGTCGTCGTAGTCGTCGCGTCGTCGTCGTCGTCGTCGTCGTCGTCGTCGTCGTCGTCGTCGTCGTCGTCGTCTCTGGGACCATACCATCTGGGGGGGGGGCCCGAGGAATCCTGGGACTATACCATCTGGGGGGGGGGGGGGCGTGAACCCTCGACCCTGGATCATGTATATGTGTATGTGTGTATGTATGAATGTACGAATGTATGTATGCATGCATGCATACATGCATGTATGTATGTCTGGATGTGTTCATGTATGTATGCATGCATGTATGGATGTATGGATGTATGGATGTATGGATGTATGAATGTATGGATGTATAGATGCATGGATGTATGCATGCATGCATGCATGCATGCATGAATGTATGTATGTTTGTATGTATGTATGTATGTATGTATGTATGTAGATAGGTAGGTAGGTAGGTAGGTAGGTAGGTAGGTAGGTGTGTGCGTGTGTCCGCATGTATGTATGTGTGTGTGTGTGTGTCCGCATGTATGTATGTGTGTGTGTGTGTGTGTCATCGCCTGCGCGGGGCTGCCGCGGCGCGCGACTCTGGGCGTGCGGCGGGCCTCCGAGGCTCCCTGCGGGGTTGCCGCAGGCCTTCGCCGAGGGCCCCCCGCGGCCGCCGGCGGGCCCTCCGAGGGGCCCTCCGCGGGCCTCCACGGGCCTCCGAGGAGGCTTCCGCGGCGCGCCCCGGTTTACTTGCAAGTTTACTTGCATGGCGTTCGCTCCCCCCCCCCCCCGCCGCCCCTCGTCGGACGAGTACCAGCGCGCAAGTGCCTTTCGACTTGCGTGCTATCCGCGCGTGCCAGTCGTTGGCGGCTTGCTTCAGGTTCAGGCCCCCCCCCCGCCCATGCCAGTAAACTTGCCGTCGGCCCCCCCAGCGGCTTCGTGACGTACTTCCCGCGGTTCCCCGAGTGGGCGCTGTCGCCCGAGCACGGCCTGCTGCACGGCGTGCACGGCCTGCCGTCCCACGCGGCCCCGGACGCCCAGGCGGCGCGCCCCCGCAGGGCCCAGTTCGGTCCTGTCTGGCCCTCTCCCCCATCCCCCCGCCATCGCATTTTTCTTCCTCTTTACCGTCTCCAGACATGCAACTCACAGAACGGTCCCTTCTCTCACAGGCGTGAGCTGGTTTCGCCGGCGCTGGTTTCGCCGGCGCTGATTTCGCCGACGGCTGGTTTCGCCGGCGCTGGTTTCGCAGGCACTGGTTTCGCCCCGCTGGTTTCGCCCCGCTGGTTTCGCCGGCGGCTGGTTTCGCCGGCGCTGGTTTCGCCGGCGCTGGTTTCGCCGACGCTTATTTCGCTGGCGCTGGTTTCGCCGACGCGGACCCTAACGGGCGGGTCGGGTCGGGTCGGGCGGGACATTGAAGTGTGGGGCACGCTCGACCTTGCACGCGCGAACCCTTTTCGGGCGGGTCGGGTCGGGCTGGCAGACCCTAGCGGGCGCGACGGGTCGGGTCGGGCGAGCGGACCGTAATCCCTAACGCGGGACATCAAAATGTGGGGCGCGCTCGACCGAGCACACGCGAGCCCTAACGGGGGCGGGTCGTGTCGGGCGGGCGGACACTACCGGGCGCGTCGGGTCGGGTCGGGCGGGCGTACCCTGATGGGCGGGTCGGGTCGGGCGGGCGTGACATTAAAGTGTGGGGCGCGCTCGACCGACCACGCGCGAACCTTCACGGGCAGGTCGCGTCGGGCGGGCGGACCCTCGCGGGCGAGTCGGGTCGGGTCGGGCGGGCGAACCCTGACGGGCGGGTCGGGTCGGGCGGGCGGGCGGGACATTGAAGTGTTGGGTGCGCTCGACCGAACACGCGCGAACCCTAACGGGGGCGGGTCGTGTCGGGCGGGCGGACACTACCGGGCGCGTCGGGTCGGGTCGGGCGGGCGGACCCTGATGGGCGGGTCGGGTCGGGCGGGCGTGACATTAAAGTGTGGGGCGCGCTCGACCGACCACGCGCGAACCTTCACGGGCAGGTCGGGTCGGGCGGGCGGACCCTCGCGGGCGAGTCGGGTCGGGTCGGGCGGGCGAACCCTGACGGGCGGGTCGGGTCGGGCGGGCGGGCGGGACATTGAAGTGTTGGGTGCGCTCGACCGAACACGCGCGAACCCTAACGGGGGCGGGTCGTGTCGGGCGGGCGGACACTACCGGGCGCGTCGGGTCGGGTCGGGCGGGCGGACCCTGATGGGCGGGTCGGGTCGGGCGGGCGTGACATTAAAGTGTGGGGCGCGCTCGACCGACCACGCGCGAACCTTCACGGGCAGGTCGGGTCGGGCGGGCGGACCCTCGCGGGCGAGTCGGGTCGGGTCGGGCGGGCGAACCCTGACGGGCGGGTCGGGTCGGGCGGGCGGGCGGGGCAGTAAAGTGTTGGGTGCGCTCGACCGAACACGCGCGAACCCTAACGGGGGCGGGCCGTGTCGGGCGGGCGGACACGACCGGGCGCGTCGGGTCGGGTCGGGCGGGCGGACCCTGACGGGCGGGTCGGGTCGGGCGGGCGTGACATTAGAGTGTGGGGCGCGCTCGACCGACCACGCGCGAACCTTCACGGGCAGGTCGGGTCGGGCGGGCGGACCCTCGCGGGCGAGTCGGGTCGGGTCGGGCGGGCGAACCCTGACGGGCCGGTCGGGTCGGGCGGGCGGGCGGGACATTAAAGTGTTGGGTGCGCTCGACCGAACACGCGCGAACCCTAACGGGGGCGGGTCGGGTCGGGCGGGCGGACCCTTGCGGGCGAGTCGGGTCGGGCAGTTTCGCCGACGGCAGCTGGTTTCGCCGACGGTAGCTGGTTTCGCCGACGGAGCTGGTTTCGCCGACGGTTTCGCCGGGCGGCGAAACCAGCCGGGCGAAACCAGCTGGGCGAAACCAGCCGTCGGCGAAACCAGCGGTCGCCCTCTCACAGACGGGCTTGTTGGAGGGAGCCCTTCTCCCATCGAGGTGCCGGCGCAAAAGCACATTGTAATTCTATTCCTGCTTAGCGGTTAGCGACTCTGGCCGGCCCGAGCCGATTCGATTCGATTCCGATGTTCCGACGCTCCGATGCGACCTGGTGCTCTCATGGCGCTGTTGTTCAGCCTGGCGCGGCCGATCCGATTCGATGTTGACTCGCTGATCGATGCAGCCCGATTCGAGCCTTGACCCAATTCGAGGCTGACTGATCTTGCCGACCCCACCCGGCTCGGGCAATGCCAAGGGGGTTCACCACTGGGGGGGGGGTCGCTAGCTCCTCTTGAGCATCGAGGATTGAGGAACGAGGAGGTTTTGGAACGATTTCGTATGATTTGATGGCGACCCTCCTAGTGGTGTCCCCCCCCCGAGCGGGGTGACCCCTCCTCCCCGAAGAGGTAGCGAGCCCCCTGGTGGTGACCCCCCTCGGCATTGCCTGGTCCGCCCCCTCTGGGCGGCCCTGCAGACGTACAGCCCCGCTGTAATTAATTTCGTTCACCGATGAGGCTGGCTGCGGGAGTGCGAGTCCACTGTTCCCCAATCAGTGCTTGCACTGAAGGGGTCCTAGCGGAAGTCGCAAGAGTTGGCGAAAGTTTCCCGCCGATTTTGGTAGCAGGCTGGGTTCCCGGGTTCCCGGTTATTCCCCACATCCTGAGTGGGGTTCTTGTTTTCTCTGCACACCCTCCGCGCAGGATCTCTCGTCCTCCTCCCTCTCCTCTGCTCCTCTTTGCTTCCTCCTCCGCATCATCATCACCATCACCATCACTCCCCACTCATCATCATCATCACCATCAGCATCACCATCACCCTCGCACGATCACTCACCATCATCGGCATCGAACGATCATTATCATCATCATCATCATCATCATCATCATCATCATCATCATCATCATCATCATCACCATCACCATCACCATCATCATCATCATCATCATCATCATCATCATCATCATCATCATCATCATCATCACTACTCGCTGACTCACCACTTCGTCCCCATCATCACCACCACCATTTACCATCATAATCGCACGATCACTCACCATCATCACTCATCATCACCACCATCATCATCATCACGTCGTCATCACCACCACCACCATCATCATCATCATCATCATCAGCATCATCATCATCATCATCATCATCATCATCATCATCAAACACCGCCGTCATCATCCCATCACCATCATCCACCAAGAGGGAGCCTCGTCTGTGAGTGAATTGTGAGGAAGTCTCAGGCGGGAGCCCCCTCCCTATGGGGCCCGCAGATCATGTTACTAATCCGAGCGGGCCATCGGATTCCTGTAACTGTCGTCACTTTTGGGCTCCTCAGGTTTGAATTTGGAGGAAGTATCAAGCGGGAGCCTCGTCTGTGAGTGAATTGCGAGGAAGTCTCAGGCGGGAGCCCCCCCCTATGGGGCCCGCAGATCATGTTATCAATCCGAGCGGGTCATCGGATTACTGAAACTGTCGTCACTTTTGGGCTCCTCAGGTTTGAATTTGGAGGAAGTATCAAGCGGGAGCCTCGTCTGTGAGTGAATTGCGAGGAAGTCTCAGGCGGGAGCCCCCTCCCTATGGGGCCCGCAGTCATGTTATTAATCCGAGCGGGTCATCGGATTCCTGAAACTGTCGTCACTTTTGGGCTCCTCAGGTCTGAATTTGGAAGAAGTATCAAGCGGGACCCTCGTCTGTGAGTGAATTGTAAGGACGCGTCAGGCGGGAGCCCCCTCCTTATGGGGCCCGCAGATCATGTTATCAATCCGAGCGGGTCATCGGATTCCTGTAACTGTCGTCACTTTTGGGTTCCTCAGGTCTGAATTTGGAGGAAGTATCAAGCGGGAGCCTCGTCTGTGAGTAAATTGTGAGGAAGTCTCAGGCGGGAGCCCCCTCCCTATGGGGCCCGCAGATCATGTTATAATCCGAGCGGGTCATCGGATTCCTGTAACTGTCGTCACTTTTGGGCTCCTCAGGTCTGAATTTGGAAGAAGTATCAAGCGGGACCATCGTCTGTGAGTGAATTGTGAGGAAGTCTCAGGCGGGAGCCCCCTCCCTATGGGGCCCGCAGATCATGTTACTAATCCGAGCGGGTCATCGGATTCTTCTAACTGTCGTCACTTTTGGGATCCTCAGGTTTGAATTTGGAGGAAATATCCAGCGGGAACCTCGTCTGTGAGTGAATTGTGAGGAAGTCTCAAGCGGGAGCCCCCTCCCTATGGGGCCCGCAGGTCATGTTATTAATCCGAGCGGGTCATCGGATTCCTGAAACTGTCGTCACCTTTGGGCTCCTCAGGTCTGAATTTGGAGGAAGTATCAGGCGGGAGCCTCGTTTGTCAGTGAATTGCGAGCAAGTCTCAGGCGGGAGCCCCCTCCCTATGGGGCCCGCAGATCATGTTACTAATCCGAGCGGGTCATCGGATTCTTGTAACTGTCGTCACTTTTGGGTTCCTCAGGTCTGAATTTGGAAGAAATATCAAGCGGGACCCTCGTTTGTGAGTGAATTGTGAGGACGCGTCAGGCGGGAGCCTTCCTATGGGTCCCGCAGCTCACGTGGTTCCTCCGGGTCATCCTCCGGCGCGCGCTTCCTCTGGGTCGTCCTCCGGCGCGTATCGGCTGGGACGCACGTCGTGCGCTTCTTCTGGGTCGTGTTCCGCACGAGGACGAGGAGGAGGAGGATTGCCAGGAAAAGGAAGAGGGATGATGCAGGACGAGACAGGAAAGCAGGAAGAGGAAGAGGCTGAGGGGAGGAAGGACGAGGAGGAAAAGGAGGAGGAGGAATGCCCGAGGAGGCCCCAGTAGGTCCCGGAAGGCCCAGAAGGCTCCAGGAGGCCCCAAGAGGCCCCAGGAGGCCCCAGGAGGGGGCAGGAGGCCTAAGGAGGAGGCAGGAGGAGGAGGAGGAGGAGGAGGAGGAGGGGGGGAGGAGGGGGGAGGAATATGGAAACGAGGAGGAGGAGGAGGAGGAGGAGGAGGAGGGAGGAGGAGGAGGAAGAAGCGGATGAGGGAGAGGGAGAGGAGGAGGACAGGGGATGGGGAGGAGGAGGAGGAGGAGAAGGGAGAGGGAGAGCAGGAGGAGGAGGCAGGAGGCAGGAGGGGCAGGGGGAATGGGGGGGAGGAAGCATAACGAGGGGGAGGGGGAGGAGGTGGAGGAGGCAAGAAGAGGAGGAAGAGGCAGGGGTTGAGGCAGGAGGAGGAGCAGACAGGAGGAGAACGAGGAGGCAAGAGTAGGTGGGAGAAGGGAAGGGGCATGAGGATACCCCCATGCAAGCTAAAGAGATTCTCATGCGAGGTCCTTCCGTCGGAGTAATTGGTTTTGGGAAGATTTGGCGAAAGTTTCCCGCTGATGTTGGTAGCAGGCTGGGTTCCCGGGTTCCGGTTCCGGGTTCCCGGTTATTGGTTCCGGGCCGATTTCGGCGGCCAGGTTTTGGGTTCCCCGGCTCCCGGGTTCCTGGTCGATCAGCGACAGCCATCCACTGATTGGGGTTATTCTTTGGTGTAATATTCTTGTCATAACCGGAAGGAGAAGATCGACACAGCCAAAGAAACGTCGATTTCCATTATAAGATGAGGAAACTTTGGGAAGGACGGGAAGAGGAACATTCATAGATATGTAGAGAGATATGGGGGATCCTGGAATTTGTCTCGATGCATGTGTGTCTCCCTGGGCCCATGTACATGCGTCCGAGGGCTCCCAGAGGCTCAGGCAACGCAGCTCGAAATCGAGAGGGGCACTTTCTCGGGCTGAGTGGGGTCGCGCACGTTGAGCACCTTGAGTCACGCCTTCCTGGGGAAGTTGGACTTCGTCCTCCTAGAACTGGTGGCTGAGCGCAGAGAAAGGCCATGTGGCCCAAATGCCGAGCTCCCAGGAGTAATGGGCTGTTTCGTGCTGCCCCTCCGCGCTGTCAGTAATAAGGTTGCCCCGTGCTCGAACCTGAACCTCGCGTCTAGATGGCCCTGGCATGGCGGGTGGCGGCGGATTTCGGTTCGTATCCAGGGGTTGCGTGCGAAGATGCTTATATCGAGCTTTTAGGTTATCCCTTCCGTGCCCTGCCCTTTTCTCGCCATGCTCATTTTCCTGTTCCTGCCGATCGTCCTCCTCGTCCTCCATACCGCCCTGCTTCACGCATTGCAGATCGCCCGTCTCCTCCACATCCTCCTCCACATCTTCCTTCCTCTAGTTTGTCTTGCATGACTTTCCTATTGTTCCACTTGCCCACACCATCATAACAACATCCTCCTCTTTCCATTATGTTCCTTCTCTCCCCAAGTGACACAACATGGGTACGACTTCCCTCCCTCCCATGATGCTATCTTTATTTGCGCCCGCGCATTTCGCATGTGGTTCCCTGCTCCGGATTGTCCCAAGCTGTTTTCGATAGTATGGCTTGTATCCCATCGGAACTCGTTCGGCCCTTGAAAGACGGTGTTCCCGCTGCAGCGTTGGCCACGTGTCAGGATCATCGGGGCTTTGCTCCCGTCGTTCAGAATGTCGCACTCGTCCCAGCTGGGGCCACATGCCTGGATCCGATTCCTTCCTGTTGCCGTCCCCTGACATTCCTACTCTTCCACCACCTGCTCCACGTTTGTCCGCCTTCTCCCCCTCGTCCTCCATGCACCAACATCCCCAATCCCGATTGCACAGCACATGATGGGTCAGGTCCTGTCATTGCCATTGAAGGGCTAGAGGCTAAGGTCCTTTAGGACACCCCTGTCGGCGGATAGAAGTGTACCCAGCGCAATGGGAAGGGATGGGCCGGAGGAGACGATGGCAGACTTGGTACGAGCGCACCTGGCTTGCTTCGTCCCCCTCCTCCTGCTCCATTCACCCTCCTCACCCTATTCTCCGTCCTGGCCCGCATCCTCACTCTCACCTTTTTACATGCCCCCTTGTCATCAGCTTCCAGCTTTCCCCGCACACCTAGCAGTTCCTCAAACATTTGTTGGTATACGTATTTACGTGCATGTATATGTTAGGGAGCGTGGACTCATAAGAGCGTGTCTAGCATCATACGTTGCGTATACCATGTGGAGTAACTACGTGGTGCGTAGATGTAGTGCAACATGTTCGGGGCAATCGATCTGGTTCAACAGTTGTGGTGCGATCGATGTGCAGTATGTAGGTTGTGAAGTTGATGTTGTGCGGTCTATCCTGTGCAACATACGCGGTGCAACTCGTGTTGTGTAATATATGTCGTGCGCTCTATGTTGTGCACAATATGTGGTGCAACAGAAGTAGCGCAATCCCTGTGATGCAATATATGTGGTGCGTTCTGTGCGGTGCAATAGTTGCGGTACGGTCTATGTGGGGCAATCTACGATGTGCAGTTTACGTAGTGCAATATATGCGGTACGACCTATGTTGTGCAAGCTTTCTGCTGCGGGCAATGTCATGCAACCTGTGTGGTGAGAGCTATGTTGAGTTGTCAACTCCACTGCTCGCGCAATACTCCCACCCACCCACCCGCAACTTGCTTTGCATAGGCCCATGCGGCGGCTATTGCGATGGGTGCCTGGTGTTGGCTGGTGTGTCTCTGCGGCCGCGCTAGCCCGCGCATGCTTTCGCGCGCAGCGGTCAGCTAGTTTGGCGCGACCCACGCGGCCGCGGTGGCGGTGAGCATTGGGCACGAACCAGCGGGCACTCGGGTGCGAGTCCGATAGTAGCGATGCTGGTGGCGATGATGACACCGACTACGGGAATGCCTGTGACGGTGCCGATGCTGATCACGCCGGCGACGATGATGGCGTTGTCGCGTCGGCGATGAAGGTTTTGGAAGGAGTTCGACATGCGCGCGCGGCCGACGTGCGAGAGTTGCCCGCGTGGTGTTATTTGACGCGGGTCGTGCGCCCCCCAGCACGCGCGCAAGGGCGTTCGAGTGACTTCGACATGCGGCGCGACAGGCCCGTCTTGGACAATGTGGTGAAAATGTTGGAACTTTATGGTTGCCTCAAGATTTCGGGAAAAACACCCAAGCGCACGCCGTTTTTCATACGGACGTTGCAACCACAGGCATGTGTTTCCATATTGTTCGGAACGCTCGACTTTTATTCCCTGGCGGGACCAATGTTTTTTGAAAGATTTCGGCGTGCGCGCGCGACGACGCGCGCGCGCACGTCATCTCGTTTTTGCAAGGGGTTCTTGCGACAGCACGCGCGCACGGGCGTTCGAGCGATTTCAACACGCGCGCGCGAGAGTCCCGTTTCGTAGCATGTTATCACCATTTTTGAAACACTGGCATTTTATCGCCATTTTGAAACCATTCCGAACAATTCGCTGGAACGCGGGCGCATTTTTATAAACAAGGAACAATTGATTCGAAATCATGGTTTCGTACGTTATCAGGAACATCGGTTCGGACATCTATGCAAAACCCAAGGTTATTGAAAGATGTTGGAATGCGCGCGCGACGACTTGCACGTGGGCACTTCGCCTAGTTTTTTTGCTGCGGGGGCAAAAGGGCTTGACATCTGATGAGATTCGATAAGCGTGTGTGCGCGCATCACGTTTTCTGCAGATGATGAGAGATGCCGGTGCCTGCCTGCTTGGGATGATATAAATTCATGTGTCCGATGGGCGATGGAGCAGAATCGTATGTAAATTGCAATACGGAAAAGGCGTACCATTAATTATGGGGTACCATCTGTCTGTGTATATGTGTCGAAAGACTAGCATATCGTGATCCTCCCCCTTTCTCGTCCTCGTCTTCATCGTCGTCGTCCTTTCCATCGTCTTCATTACCTCATCATTCATACTTCTATTGTTCACCTGATTGTTCACGCCCTTCCTTTCCCGTTCTCTTCTCTCTCGCGTTCGACAGCCTCCAACCTCCAACCCTCTCCAAAATGGGAGAACCAGTATCTTCCATAAAGGAAGGGGACGAACCTCCAGGATGAATGTCGTAAGTCCATTGGAGACGCGCGGTATCCTCGCAATTCTTTGTTCTCTCCTGGCGAAGTTTTCTCAAAGTCCTGGCTAGCAGTGTCCTGGTGTCCAGCGGGGCCCCGAGCTGGCCACGCGCCTCCCGCTGCTTCACGACGCCAGGGTGCCAGCCCTGAGATCCGACGTCACGCAAGCACTGGGACACCGTGAGAATCACGACTGGAGCCCCGGACCCCGCCTTCCTGCGCGCGCCACTTGTCGAGCCGGGTCCACCTGCGAGGGCCCCGTGGGGCCCGACACGGGGCGAGAACGCCCCGCCCGAAAAAGCGTTGCGTCGCCAGGATCTCCTCCGGGAGGGGCCCCCCGCCCAGCGGCCGCGCGGAGCGAGCATTTGGGGGGCCCCCGGTGCCGTCAGGCCGCCGCCCACTGCCTCTTCTCGCAGCGCGGCCTCTCCGAGTGGGCCCGCGCTCCCAGCCCCGGGCGGGGCGCCCCCCGCCGCCCGCGCTCTTCGGCCAGACGTCGCCGCGAGCGCACCGCAGCACAGCCGGCCGACCTGGAGCGTGGTTCTTTATTGCTCGGGGCATAGTGAGCATTACAGCCCCTGCCCTCCCCCCTCCCCCCCCCTACGACGTAACGCTCCTCCCCCCTAGTGCGCTCCAGGCACTGCCGCCGTGCGCACGGCGGGGGGGAGGCGTTACATTATACCCCCCCTGGCCCCTCCCCCCCTATGATGCCCAGTATCGCCGAAAATAAAGAAACGCGCTGCTGGGGGCCCACTTCGGCACCCGATCGATCTGGCTCGATGTCGCATCGAGCCCGCCTGGTCCGATTCGATGCGATTTGCCAACGTTCCTCGACTACAGGCGTAAGAGTGACTCCTCGCGAGCGCGACCTCCGGTACGGGCCCCATGGGGTCCCCCAATCGCCGGACGCGATGCGGCAGTGGCGTCTTGCGAGCTCGGGTTTTGGCATTCCCGCGGCCTCCGAAGGGACGCGCATAAAAGGTGGCTCTCACTGAGGGTTATTCTTGCGTGTTGTTGAGGTCCGTCTATGCGGTGCGGCCCGATGCCTGCGTGGCCCTGTGGTGCCTCCTGGCGCTGCCGATGCGATTCGATTTTTCGATTCCGAGCCGACGCGGCCCGATCCGACGCACATTTCAATTTGATCAGACTTGCCGATTCGATGCTGGCTGATCCTGCCCCCCTTCCCCCCTCGCCCTCGTCCTCGTCGTCGTCGTCGTTTTCGTTGTCGTTCTTTGTCGTAGTCGTTCCTGCCACGCCGTACGGGGCAAGTCAGCGGGCTGCCACATAGTACCGCTGATCAGTGCCAGAGGCAGTGTACCAGACATGGTCGTCTCACCCCTGTCGACGATGCACCTCTGACGTACACGGCTTCTCTCTCTCTCTCTCTCTGGGCCTTTGGGAGGCTTCTCGCCGCCGCGGCTGGATTGGCAAGGCTTCGGGCTGCGCACAGACAGCCCCCCCAGGCAGCCCCGGCCGGCCTCAGCATGGCCCCCCGAACGGGCCCAGCCTCCACGGGCCCCTCGAGTGGCCCCGGGCGGCCTCGGCACCTCAGCCCTGGGGGCGCGGCACGCCCCAGGCTCGAGGCGTTGAGACCGCGCCCCCGGGGGGTGCTGGCCCCGCGCCTGGCCCGAGGCCCGCGGCCCGTGCTGCCCTTTGGCCTCGGCGCCCTCGCGCCCCTCGGGCAGGGGCGCGAGTGGGAGGAGGAGCCGGTAGCCATGCCGCCACCCTTTGCTCGTGTTCCCCTCCTTGGGCCTCCCATGGAAGGCCTTCGTCCTTCGTCGCCACCGCTGGATGCGCCTCGACATTCCGGTCAGAACGCGCCATGGGAGAGGTCTGGGGAGTGGTGGTATCGGTGCCTTTTTGGTCTCCCCAGTCCCGTTGTTTGTGCTGTTGTGACGGCGTGCTTCCCCGGAGAGCTCTGCGGGGGCCATGCATCGGGATAGATGGACCAGGGGTTCCTGGCCTGGGCCTGGGCGCCGGTGACCCGAGCGGTAAGGTCGTTTGGGGAGTTCGGGGTCGCCGCGCGGTCGTTCGCCGCACCGCTTTGGGACCCCCAAGATGCAGCTGGTCCGCACGGCACCCCAGGCACGTGCCAGCGCCGCCCGAGGTCGCCTTCATCCACTCGCCCGACGAGTATCTCTCGAGCGCAGGGGGCCTGCGGGACATCCGTGCCGAGGTGCTCGACCAGCTGAGACCGTTGCGGGCTCAGGGTCTCTCCACATGGCCTCGCTTTTTTTGCTGCCAGCGCGATTCCCATGCCACTGGAGTATTGGGTTGTTTCAATGCCGGAGGTGTTCCTCACTTTGGGCCTCCAGGGGCAGTTTGTGGATCCCCGGATCGGTATCGGGGATGAGAAAGCTGTCCCTGGGGAAGGGGTCGAGAGATCAGGGGTCCCACGTTCCCATGTTCAGGAAGAACCGAGCCGCCAGATGTGTGGGTTCTGGCAGAGCGGGGCTACAGGGTAGATATCAGGCCATCGTACGTGCCTCGCTTGGACCATCGCGCCATGCCATATATTTATCACGTGGCCTTTCTTGGGAACCTTGCTGACACCTTAATTTGTGTATCGTATGTATTTTGAGGTCACCCAGTGGCTCCCCAGCGGCGCTGGAGCTTTCGTCAGCAGCTCCTTTGTGGCTCCTTCGTTCTGATTCGGGGCTCCTGACTGGCTCTTTAGTTCCTTGCTTCGTCACTGAGGAGCAAGAGGCAGGAGAAGGAGGAGGAGGTGGAGGACGAGGAGGACGAAGATGACGAGGATGCGGAGGAGCAGGAGGAGGAGGAGAAAGGGTGTACGAAGGAGGTGAAGCAGTAGAGGAGTGATGAGGGGAAGGAGGAGAGGGAGGAGGAAGGGGAGGAGGGCGAGGAAGACAGGGGGAAAAGGGATGATGAGGACAGATGATTCGGGGGAGAAGGGGGTGATGAGGAGGATGTGGACGAGGAGGAGAAGGAGGATCAAAAGGAGAAGCAGGATGGAGAGGAAAAGGAAAAACGGAGGAGCAGGATGGGGAGTAGGAAGAGGATGAGGACGAGGAGGAGGAGGAATAGGAGGAAGGGTGGGTCAATGGTGTGGCCGCGCCACCGCCGCACCCACCCCGCGGGGCGCCAACGCACGCGCCGCGAAGTACCGCTAAGTGCCACTGTCTCAGGGGCTCACTGGTGCCAATACAGTTCCCAGTGCAAGCCACATGCATTTACGCCTTGGGCTTGCTGGATAGAGACCTTGACCTCTGGCCCTTGCGCCAGCCTGCTCTCTCGCTTGGTGCGCTCATTGTGCCGCACTTCCTCGTCCTCCTGCGTCCACCTCCGTGGGTTGCGAGCATCTTCGGCTGCACGCTCCTGGCAGGTCGCTCAGGGACCTGACGCTTGCTTCATCGAGCTGCGCTGTCGCGGGATTTAACAGAAAGCGTTCGCTTCTTTTGAGGAGGCGCCTTTGCCATGCCAGAGATCCGACGACTTGTTTGTTTCAATCCGGCGCCCCAGGAGATCTCCCGACCTCTTCCAGGGACAGTTTTTCGTCCCATATCCATGTTTGATGGTCCGGAGGGCTGGAACCGGCCCAAGATGAAATTATGGACAAACGCACTGATGGACACGAGCAAGACAATCCTTCGACTGCTGTTTGGGACTCCGCCTCCGTCCGCCGCCAGGTCTCGGGGCAGTGGACGTTCCCGCGCTCTACTTCTGCCGGGAGCCGGGCGAGGCCATGCGCGAGTCGCCGCGGGCCCAGCCGAGCTTGGGGACGGGAAGCTCGGGCGGCACCCCGCAGACGTGACTTCTGGTGCCGTCTGGCTTTCTCGATTCACTTTGGCGGTTCTTCCAGACTTCGGCGTCCGGGGGGGAGCGGGGGGGGGCGCTCTTTTGGGGCTTCCCTCCCCCCCCCCCGAGCGACAGCCTTGCCCTGGAGGCGGGGTTCCGGGGGCCACGGAGCGACGGAGACAGGAAGAAGTCGGCGCGGGATTTCTGGGCGTGCGGGGTGGGCAGTTGGAGGAGGCCGGGAGGGGCTTTCTCTCTTTAGCCAGGCGATAGGAGAAGGAGGAGGCTGAGAGGGAAAGGGGGTGAAGAGGAAAGCGGAGGAGGAGGAGGAGGAGGAGGAGGAGGAGGAGGAGGAGGAGGAGAACAACGAGGAAGAGTAGGAGGAGAGGAAGGGGGAGGATAATGAGGAGCGGCAAGAGGAGTAGCAGAAAGAGGAGAACGGGTTGGGGGACGGGGAGGGAGTCGTAGCAGGAGACATGCATGAAGCAGGCTGGGCCGACCTTGCCCATCAGATGGCATGACGTCCTCAGGCCCTCGCGGAGCTTCCGAGGGGCTGGGGCAATCTCGGAGAGGCGGAGGGGCCCAGGGCGCTCAGGATTTCGAGGTGCCTTACCGCTCTTGCTCTTGCTCTTGCTCGGCCGCGCAGTCCTGCCTCCCATGGTCAGCACGCGATCTCAGAGGAGTCCGAGCCCGCCAGGTCGCCCGGTGTGGTGCGGTCCCAGTCTATTTGGCAGGTGCTCAGGGCCGCCTTCCCTTTGGTGCTGCTCCGCTGCTTCTTGCGGCCATCGTCGATGGGTGTGCCGCGCGAGGCGCGCCACTTACGCCGTCTCGCGCCTCGCCGCGAGTGCTTCTGGGCGCTACGTGCACACTCGCTCCCTGAGCCGCTCAGTCTTTCCTGGGCCGCGTTTGCACGAGACTCTCGCCGAACTGCTCGATCCTTCATGCGGACACCGTCGCACCCATGTTGCGCCACTGCGGCCCGCCATGCCTCCAGGGAGGATCGCGCTGCGGCTGCCCAAGAAACTCCGGCATTGTGTCGCTATTAGTTGTGGAGCGATATCGCTTATAAGAGTTGCGACAGTAGTTATGGACATGTGTAGATCGACGGCTATGCATATATATAGAGAGAGAGATGTATACGTAATCTTTAAGTGTGTATATATATATATATATATGCGCTATCAACGTACCAGTATGTATACATGTAAAATTGCACGAAGAGGGCCAGATAACGAACGTGAAGGAGAGATAGAGAGAGACTGTATACATAATCAACAGAGACAGACAGACAGACAGACAGACAGACAGACAGACAGACAGACAGACAGACAGACAGACAGACAGACAGACAGACAGACACACACACAGACACACAGACAGGCAGACACACAGACAGACAGACAGGGAGGGAGGGAGGAAGGGATATAACAAAACACGTATGTATTGTGTATATGTATATATGGATATAGAGAGAGGGAGAGGACGGAAAGACAGATATACATACATACAGCGAGAGAGAGATTGATAGAAACAGCACAAAAAGAGAAGGAGACAGGTACCTATAATCCAATGAACCGGTCGAGTGTCCAGTCACATTGGTAGAAAGATTGCGGCGTCACATAGCCTCGCAGCACCATTCCACTGCTGTGCGCTAGGATGCGGCGGATGTTGCGCTGTCTTGCCAGCGGTGTGTTGAGCCGCGTGAAGGATTGAACAAATTGGCCAAGGGGGTGGAACCTCCTCCCCAACAAAACGGGACCCCCGGGATCCGTGGCACCGGGGGCCCCCCGGACGCCCCTGCAGAGGGTCCCCTGCCAGGCCGTGGCGACGGGCCCAAATCGGTCAAGAGGGCCGGCGAGCGGCCCCTCGAGGGTCCCAAGAGGCCCCAGGCACTGACGAGACGCCCGAAGACAACGAAGCAGGACCCCCCAAGAGGCTTCGAAACGCACGAAGACGTGATTTGCCATTTGTTTCTTTACTGATTTTTGCAATTGTCTGTTCTTATGCCTTCGGGGCGTCCGAGACCGCCCAGGAGGCGCAAAAATCATTTCAAATCTACCCGAGGCTGCTTCCAGGCAGTCTAAGAGAGCTCCCAGAAGGCCCTGCAGGGCCCCCAGAGAGCTAGAAGAGAGCCCTGTGACGGCCCAAGATGACCCCAAGACGCCCCCTGGGGCCCCGAAGCATTCCAAATCGTGACCCGGTCGTTCAGGGAGAACAGCCCCGAGAAGCCCTTAAAACATGTCGTCAGGCCCCCAAGGGGCTTTCCTTTCCAAGGAGGATCCTCCGTGAAAAGAGCTGAGGAGGATGTGGTAGAATTCGCAAGGTAGGGCGATAATGAGGAAGAGGAAGAGATACCATCAGGGAAGGATGGAGTGAAACAACCTTACTTTAACGACGATGTCGGAGAATACAAGGAGTTGCCGCCACCTTCTTCATTTCTATCCCCTTGCCCTTCCGCCTGCATGCCAATATTCAAAGACCAAGGTACATGGCGCGAAGCGCCAAAGCAGTCTTGTGTGTATAGACACGTATGTATGTTATATATATATGTGTGTATACACATCTATGTGAATATATATATATATATATATATATATATATATACATACTCCTCAATGTATTTCTATCTGTTTATAGGACCGGGGACCCAGGAACATCGCCCCCCCTAACGAATTCGGCCCACCCTGGGCCTCTCGGGCAACCCTCCAGACGACCCGGGAGAACCCTACGAGAGCCCGAAGCCGGCCCCAGAGGGCTCCAGGCGTTCGAGCGCGCTCCCGAAACGACCCCAGAGAGCCCCAAAACGGTCCACGAAGACCCCAAAGACGCCGTCATACCCCCAAAAATCGTTCCAAAACGTCCCAAGAGGCCTCCAAGAGCATTCCCAAGAAGGCCCCAAGAGGCAGAATTCATTGATTTTCTTTAGGTTTTGGGTGAATTTGGGGGTCTCCTCTTTTCAGCTTCCCGACGCTTCAAGACGGCGGTCTCCTGGGCGTCCAAAGCCGCCTGGGAGGCTCGAAAATTGCGCCACAACCATCCGCAAGGGCTTCCAGGCAGTCCAAGAGAGCCCCAACACGACACAACAGGGCTCCAAGATGGCCTAAGAGAGCCCCATAACAGCCCAAGATGGCCTCAAGGCACCCTCCGAAGTATTCCAAATAGGGAAGGAGGGAGGGAGGGAGGGAGGAGGAGCCTCCGCAAAAAGAACTGAGGACGATGCGGAGAATACGAAGGGAAGGGCGAGAATGAGGAACAAGACGCATGGACGAAGGATAACGAATACCATGATCATAACGGCGATGCTGGAGAAGGCAACAAGGAGTTATCGCTAAATTGTCGGCTTGGCCTTCCTGCCGTTCCGCCTTCGGACCAAGGTGCATGGCGCGAAGCGCCAATATAGTCTTGATTATATATATATATATATATCGATGATGTTGATGCTGACGCTGATGTCTCCATCCGTCCAAGCCCTCTCCATACCTTCATGCGTTGCGGAGATATGTGACGATGTTGCGTTACCTCTTCGAGGTCACACTGCCGGGGGCCACTTTCGGACCCAAAGGCAATGAGAAAATTGCTCGCGACACGAAGAAAAAACACTCTAGCCTTAAGTCGGGCCTGTCCCTCTACAGGGGGGATATTCAAAAATAGTTTTTTTTTTTTTTTTTTTTAAAAAAAAAGTATAGGAACAGCTTTTTAACTAATTTTGAACATTTGGCGAATATGTTTTGAATATTTTTCATTTGTCGTCCAAAATCCCCCTGTAGGGGGACAGGCCCGACCTAACTCTAGCCCAGGGGTGGGGTCGAGAGTTCCGGAGGCGTGAAAAATCACACTGGCAAAAATATCATTCCAATGCTGCCCTTCAGTCATCCCTCTCTCTATCCCTCCCTCCCTCCTTGGCTGCCTTGAGGCCCCTTGCCGCCACCAAGCAGTGTGCGAAACACCCTCGCCTTTGTGCCTCTTCCTCGCAATCCCTTCTGCCAAGTGCGCGGGACGCGCGTGTCTACGGACCGTCGAGGAGGGATGCCGAGCTCCCGAGGGAAGGTGGGAACGGAGGGGTTCCGGGCGGGCCTGCCGTAGAAGGGTGAGAGAGTCAACAGGCGGACGGAGAACCGTGCAGAGCGGGCGGGCTGGCTCTCAGTCAGAGGAGGGTCGTGGAGCCCTTGGGGAAAGTCCGCTGGGCCGCTCCGCCGGCCGCTTGGCAGATGCGGCCTGCCATCCTGCAGAGTCGACGGGCCTGCAGGTGGGGCCCAGCGGCCAGTCGGCCCAAGCAGGGGCCCCGGCTGGGGGTGTGAGCTCCTGGGGAGTAAGATTTGAGACCCCTGTAAAAGAAGAAGAAGACGAAGAAGAAGAAGAAGAAGATTTGAGACCGCTGCAACTTCTCCCTCTGCCTCTCCACCTCGTCGTCCGCCACGTGCCCCCTCAGGCTCGCGCTTCGCCCCTGGCGACCCTCTGGGACGACTGCGTAATTCTCGCGGCCCTCTGCACTGGCATCCCTGCGCCCGGCCAGGCCATGGCTGCTGGGGCGCTACGTCCGGCGCGCCACCTCGCCCATCGAGCTGCGGCGCTGGGGCTCGGGCGTTGCCGGGTTCCTGAACAGGTTCGGCTCTCCCCTGGTGGACCCCCGGCGGGTAGGCGACCTCGTCTCGGAGGGGTCTGGGTTGCCTGCACAACAGCTCCTCTCCCGCTTCCTCCGTTGCCTCCTCGCCATGCCACGCCACGTCAGCGGGCCGCGTGCAGTCCGATTCCGCAAGCTTGTTCGGTCTGATGTGCATCGCATTGCGAAAGCAGTTTATCTCTGCCTGATATGTTCAAGGCCTATGGGCAGTCTGTGATTGGCCAGTGTTCTGCACAGCAGAACGATTGCATATCGTACCTGGTCATTGGTGTAGTCATCGCTGTTTGCACCGACTTGGGTTATACACTCTTTGCTATCGCCATTCGCAACGAGCATGTCGTTGCTCATGCCTTCCTGTGACATGCATGGGTTTGGATACTGCACATTCTGACATCACGGTGCCAACAGAACGCGTCCTCAGTCGGGAGGCTCACTACCCAAGAGGGCAAGTTGGAACATTGTATTTGGATGATGTGCCGCAGAGCTTCCTTCGCGTCAACCACTATGGACAGTGGAAGGGGCAACTTTGTCTGGATGATCGCATGCATTCGTTGTCAATGCTCTGCATGGTTCTTCATTCATTTACCTCTTGAAGGTGGACTCACGATGTTAGGGAAGATGAGGAGAAAGAGGATGGGGTGTGGACGGATACCGAGGAGACAGGTCGAGCAGGATTACCTGCTGGAGCGAGAGAACTTGAAGAGGGCGCGGGGTGAAAAAGAAGGGCATGTTATTGGAAACCTTCCGAAGGCGGCGAGGGCCGTGGAGGAGACATAACAAATACCGAACACGTTGATGCAGGCTCCCGCTCCTCCTGCCCATTCGAGCAGTCATAGCCTGCGAGCTGCGAGTTAGAGACCCGCGGATGTTGTAGTCGTCGTCGGCCTGCGTTGCGTGCACGAGAAAGATGCGTGAACGAAGAAGCAAGTTACATAGTCCCAATTTGCTCAGGTCTTAACCACCTCCCAGGAGAGGGAGCGGGCTTGGGAAAGAGAGAGCGAGAGTGAGAGCGAGAGAGAGACCGACCAGGGCCAGAAGGGCGGGAGAGGCGGACGAGAGGGGAACCATGGTGATGCTAATACAGCTTCTTTTCTGAACAAATTGGCCGGATTCGATCCCTGCGTTGGCATGAAGCAACGTGTGAGGAGGGAGGCGAGATGATAAGTACAAGAGGGGACCATTGTACCGTCGAAGGTAGGCTTCACTCAGCCGACGGTGTCGGTGGCGTAGCATACCACGACTAACATTCGTGCAAATGACTTTCTTTCGCATATGGTTGTGTCGACTGACTTACTAGGGAGGAAGGACGAGGAGCTGGAGGAGGAGGAGGAGGAGGAAAATTGAAGATCCCGTTTTCGGCAGTTGTTTTGTCCAGCTGCTGGCGTGACCCAGCGCCCGGCTCGATGCAGCTGCTCCCTGCAGAGACGTCGGGCGGGCTTCGGGGGATCAGCCCGGCCCGAGGGCAGGCCACACCTCTGGCGGCCCTCCGCAGCACATCGAGACGGTGGGTCTTCCGCAGTCCTGGGCCTCCGCGAACGCCGGGCTTCGGGCCGCACGGCGATCAGACGGGCAGGCCGTTGAAGTAAGGACCGCTCGGGGCTCGGGAGGCGCTCTGGTCTTGGGGTCGTTCCCCGGACCCCGGTCGGGGGGAGCTGTCCGTGGCCGAGGCTCGCCGTGGCCGGAGAAGCCCCTCCGGCCCTCATTCAGCGTGCCCTGCGGTAGCACGATGGCTGTAGTTCGACTCGGGATGGTAAGCCCTCGTGGGAACGGAGTCGAGAGGTCTGGTGGCCAGCGCCTTTAACACACCGGGCCGCTGGGTGTGAGGGGGGGGGCGGGACCAGGGCAGTGGACCCCATTTCAATGTCTTGGGCCTTCGTCCTCCTCCTCCTCCTCCTCCTCCTCCTGCTCCTCCTCCTCCTGCTCCTCCTTCTCCTCCTGCTCCTGCTCCTCCCCTTCATTATCCTGCCCCCTCTTCCTCCGCCTCCTCCATCGTCCGCTTTTCCCTCATGCTTCTCAGCCCACGTCCCCCTGGCAGTCAATCAAGCTACCCATGACGCGAAGGCCAACACGAGTTCCCCCTTCCCCCCCCCCACTCTCCCTCCTTCTCCTCCTACCCCCACCCTGCTCCTCCCCCCTCCCCTCTGGCCCGTTCGTCCCCCCCCCCCCCGCCGCGCGGATGCGAGGCCCTGTGCTCCACCGCCCGCCGGCCCCAGCCAGCACCGCGTGGGGTCGCCATGCCATCTCGCGTAAGGCCCGTCTCTTTGAGCCTGTCCTGTTTTATTTCCTGGCAAGTTTATTTGTATGGACGGAAGGGGCTGAACCTGAAGCAAGCCGCAAACGACTGGCACGTGCGGAGATCCCGCAAGTCGAAAGGCACTTGCACGCCAGTATTCGTTTGAAGAGGGGCGAGTGGTGGTGGTGGTGGTGGTGGTGGTGGTGGTGGTGGTGGTGGTGGTGGTGGTGGTGGTGGTGGTGGTGGTGGTGGTGGTGGTGGTGGTGGTGGTGGTGGTGGTGGTGGTGGTGGTGGTGGTGGTGGTGGTGTGTGTGTGGTGGTGGTGGTGGTGGTGGTGGTGGTGGTGGTGTGGTGGTGGTGGTGGTGGTGGTGGTGGTGGTGGTGGTGGTGGTGGTGGTGGTGGTGGTGGTGGTGGTGGTGTGTGGTGGTGGTGGTGGTGGTGGTGGTGGTGGTGGGGGGGGTGCGGTGTGGGTTGGGTGGTGGTGGTGGTGGGGGTGGGGGGGGTGGGGGGGGGGGGGGGGGGGGCGAACTCCATGCAAGTAAACCTTTCCCGAATCTAGAAAAAAAGCGGCTCTTCCTGTCGATCAAGTGACGTGGCCAGCCAGGGCGAGAGACAGGCACTCGATGGCCACGCGCCTTGCGGCAGCGCTCGGGCCTCTCACGTGCTGGCCCCCACTGCGTGTGCATCCAGCCCCCTGGCCTCCGCGGTGCCCCAGCGGGCGGGGCGGGCGGCGAGCTCCGGTGCCACCCCCCCGTCGCGCGCTGCCCAGACATCCAGCTACTCCAATTTTTTCGATGCGTGGGCCCCAGGTCCAGACCACTTCTCTATATAGGGCCGGTTTTTCGTCCCGACTCGTTTTTTGATGCTCCCGAGGCCCAGCGAGGGCCCCCAGGGGCCGAAAACTGCCAAAAGCCGCCTGCTCCAATTTGTCTTGGAGCGTCGGATCTCATGGTCCTGGCGGGGCTCCGTCGGGGCGGGGGCCAGCGACGCCGTCAGGCCGCTTTGGCCCAGCGCCCCCGGGGTCGCAAAGCACGCCCCCGGCCGGGCGGGCCGCCATGGCGGCCCTCCGAGCCACGCTGTCGCTCGCGCTGCTGCTGCTGCGCCCGGTCGCGAGGAAGCGCCGGGCCCCTCCTCGAGCGCACGACTTTGCTCGGGACGATCGAAATGGGCACGGAGAGAATGGGCACAGTGCGCAACGGCAGTTCTGGTTCATTCTGAACAGGACTCGCTGTCCGCGCCGCCCAACAGCGACCGCTGTCGGTTCTGGACAACATTTCTTGTTCCGCATTGTATCCATGATTTTTTCCGCACCCATTTCGGGCGTCTAGATTTGCGGAGGCCTTTGCCAACCCGCAGGCGGTACGCCACCACCGAGCCCGCCCAGGGCCATCCTGTGCCCGATGGGGTGTGGACCGTCCTGGCCTAGGCCAGGCGGGTGTGTGTACACCCTGCCAAGGCCCACGATGGCCCTGAAGTAGAGTGGTGGCGCGCTGCATGCCCTCTGCGTTGGTCCGCTGGCACTCCAGGTGATCTTTGCAACGCTGGCGTTTTGAACGATGTCGTGGCCCGGGGTTCCTCATCATCGGGCCCCGAGGCCGTTGACGGAGCTACCCGCGGCGGAAACCGCCCCCCAAGGGATGGGGTCGAGAACTCCAGGGACCCTCGTTGTGGAACGGCGTCGGAGGTCTTGCAGAGAATGGTGTCCGCCGACTCCCGAGACCTGTCAGTTGGCTCGGCCGCTCGGGCCGAGATCGGGGATCTAATCCACCGCGGGAAGGCGACGTCGTGTCTTGGTGGTGGTCTCTGCGGTCTGGGCGTTCAAGGGCCGTGTTCGTGTTGGGCCCCAGGCGGAAAGCCAGTCCTGGGAATGCATGTTGCCGAGAGCTCCAGGGGGCCATGCATTCAAAAAGCGACATTGGAGCCGCGTGCATCTGCCACCATCACCAAAATCGGGGATCACGCACCCCGACTGCAAATGCACATGGCCATCAGCTGGCACCACAGCCAAGATTGGGGATCTCACGTCCGTCATGGGAACGAGACCCCCCATCGTGGTGCTGGTTGACTGGGTCATCCGCAGGGGCGTGAACCATTCAGGAAGGCTCCAAAAAGGCTCGGAAACCTCAGTCGTCGTCTTTCGAGCGCTGGTGGTGTTGGTGGTCAGGGGAGTGGGCCTGGCCTCGTCGTCGCCTTGGTCGTCACCGTCGTCGGCTTCGTCGGCTTCGTCGGCTTCGTCGTCGCCCTCTTTGTCCTCATCGTCGGCTTGCCGCCTCTCCCTGGATATGCCCAGTCTCCGTGGCTCGAACCTTCCACTTCACCCCCTGCCTTTCGCCAGAAATAGTTAACGTGCCAGTCCTCCTTCCGCACCCTGCCGTCCGCGCTGTGGGCAGCAGGGCCTGCATCCTTGTACGCTGTGGCAAGATGTCTTGCAGTCGTGTCTGATTGGTAGTTCGGCCCTGCCGGATCAGGGGTGGCCTCGTGTCATGTCTACGGCTTCTCATGTCTTATGCATGTCTGGGACAGGGGCTGCCCTCGAAAAAGTCTTGCGTCCTCTCGGGTGATTGGTCTGTGTAACAGTTGACCCCGGAAGTCCCGAGAGGCCGAAAATTGTGGAGGACGCCCGTCTCGACCCTTTCGAGACGCCCGATGTCTGGGGCTATGTTTATTAGTCGGCCATGTCCCTCTACAGGAGAAAAGATCAAAATAGTTGAAGAGATAGTGTGGTTACGATTTGGGGTGTTTTCCTTTATCTGTGATTATGTTTGTTGTTTCTTGTTTTCCTCCAAATCCGCCTGTAGTCGGACACGCCCGACCGAAGGCTATGTCGCTCCCCCTCGCTGCTGCCCGGCCCAGGGCCACCTCCGCCGCAGACGTGCCCGCAGACCCGCTCGCGGGCGCGGGCGCGGCGGCGCCCTCTGGCACACCTGGCGAGCTCTCGGGCGGCCGCCGGCCCGGCCCCGCGTTGCGGCCTCGGGCGGCCCTGTGAGCGGCCCCGCGGGGCGGCCTCGGGCGGCCTCGGGCGGCCTCGGGCGGCGGTGTCCTCCTCCTCACTTCTCGTCCTCCTTCTCCCCCTCCTCTTCTCCTCCTCGCTTCTCCTTCTCCTTCTCCTCCTCCTCCTCCTCCTCATCCTTATCCTTCTCGTTATCCTCCCCCTCTCCTCCTCCTCCTCCTCCTTCTCCTCCTCCTCCTCCTCCTCCTCCTCCTCCTCCTCCTCCTCGTAGATCCGACGTAGCGAAATCGGGCGGCCTCCTGCAGTCGGGACCCCCGGCTCGGGCGCACGCGGAGGCGGGCTCCTGGAGTCGGACGCACGCGGGTGAGGGCTCCCGAAGTCGCTCTCGGCCAGAGGCGGGGGCTCGGCGGAGGTGCTCTTCGAGGGAGGTTCGGAGGTTCGGCGGAGGCCATAAGGAGCGACGCAGAAAGATCGGTTTCGTTACGCGGCCCTTCGCGCGCCAGCTGCCCGCGCAAGGTCGCGCGTGAGCGCCTGCGTTTCCGATGCGGCGCGCCGCGCCGGCGGCCCCCGTAAGCCACCGCGCCACCGCGGAAGGCCGCTGTACCGACGCGCAGAAGAGACCCGCCTCGTTCCGTCGCTTGAGCGTTCGCGGGCGATTGCTCTCCCCGAGCCCCCGCGCTGCCCCCAGACAGCTCTTACCACCCAGACAAGGTAGGAAGGTGAAACCGTTGCCTCATTCATTGCTTGGCCGATCGGCGCGCACGGGCCCTCCCCCCCCCATGAAGTAGATCTTGTCTGTAGCGCCCCCCCCCAGGCGCAGGTGGCGTAAGCACGGGCGCCCCGCCTTCCCACAGGATTCCCCATGGCAGCACTGCTCGAACCAGTCGCACTGAGCAGAGGCCCGGAGCCAGCCGCGCCCCCCTCTTCCCCCCCCTTTCGCTCAAGGTCGGAACGCCGAATGAGAGAACGTGCGCACCCCTATCGAGGATGGACACTCCCCATCGTCTATCCCCGTTCGGGCACAGGAAGTGCATAAGAGGATGCGGACTCTCTGAGAACCTGGCTGGTCTGAGGCGTGCGCGTTGTCGTTCTCCTCCTCCTCCTCCTCCTCCTCCTCCTTCTCCTCCTCCTCCTCTCCTTCCTCTTCTTCCTCTTCCTCCTCCTCCTCCTCTTCTTCCTCTTCTTCCTCTTCCTCCTCCTCGTCCTCCTCCTCCTCCTCCTCCTCCTCCTCCTCCTCCTCCTCCTCCTCCTCCTCCTCCTCCTCCTCCTCCTCCTCCTCCTCCTTCCTCCTCCTCCTCCTCCTCCTCCTCCTCCTCCTCCTCCTCCTCCTCCTCCTCCTCCTCCTCCTCTTTCTTCATTTCGTAGCTTTCCCCATGGGATGCCAGTGTTTCAGCCCACCGTGCCCGCGCGTCCCTCCGGATGTTCAGCTCTGTGTGTGCGGGCCCCACACTGCCTGTCCGGTCGAAGCCCCTGCAGAGTCGGGAAGAAGGTCGCCCCGTCCCGCGGCAGGATCGGCTCGCGGGGAGAGGGCCCAGGCTTGCAGGCCTCCCGGACGGGGTCGGGGTGCAGTCAGCCCGTATAGCAAGGGTGCGCGACAAGGCTGCAAGGGCCTTGGGAACCCATTTCGAAGCTTCCCGACCGGGGCGCGGCCAACGGAAGTGGCCGAGGATGGGCCGAGGAGGCAGGGATGCAAGGGTACCCTTGGGAAGGTGGCCCATCCTTGCTATGCGAGTTGAATGTAAGTGGGGTCGGAGGATCGCGCCGCATCGACGACGCGTTGGCGATGCGGCTGGATGTGGAGACCGTGTTTCCCCACGCCGACGTCGCCGATGCATCGCGGGTGCATCGCCGACGCATCGCCGATGCACCGCCGATGTATCAGCGATGCGGCGCGATGCTCCGACCCCGTGCTGTCATCCGAGGCGCGCGCGCGCGGGCACCTCCCCCAGCGCAGACGTCCGCGTCTGCGAAGCGCCTTCTGCGGCGCTCTGCTTCGGTGGCCGCTCCAGAGGTCCCGGCCTCCCAGATGGGGTCGGAGTAGGTTTGAGTCGGGCCCGTCCCTCGACAGGCGGGATAATCAGGAATACTTCAGATAGTCTGCCGACGATCTGTCTTTTATGTTTGGACCATTCTTGAACTTCCGAAATCCGCCTCTAGGGGTACATGCCCGACCTGAGAGTAGGTGGGGTCGGAGGATCGCGCCGCATCGTCGAAGCATCGGCAATGCGGCTCCATGTGGAGCCCCATTTTCTCCCCGCCGACGTCGCCGATGCATCGCCGAGGTGTCGACGATGCATCGGCGATGCATCGGTGATGCAGCGATGCCTTGGCGATGCGGCGCGACCCTCCGACCCCGTCTGTTCGGACCCCACTCGTGGGAGGCCTCTATCTCTTCGGTGGCCGCCCCAGAGAGGGCCCTGCCGTCGGGGCAACTCACCCTCGACGAAGGCTGGCGGAAGGCGGGCAGAGGACGGCGGGTGAGAATCGGCGGCGGGTCTGCCAGGGGAGTCGAAGAAGAACAAAAAACCATACAAATCTAGATTGTTGGCGCTCCGCGCGGATATCTTGGATCGGCGCTGGGCCCTTCGGCGCGCTCCGCGCGCCAGGGAGGGGGGTCCAGCGCAGATCCAAGAAATCCGTGCGAAGCTCCAAAAGTTTATGCTTTGTCGTTTTCTCTTCTTCTAGGGAAGCCGGAGGGAGGTCGGCGGAAGGCGGAGCAGCAGTGAGACGCTGACACTTTTGGAGTCGGCCTCGCGAGGGGGTGGAATTGCCAGGCGGCCACGCGCGGTCTCTGGGCTTCCCATCCCCTCGGAGCCCCGTCCTCCCTTCCCGCCCTGCCACGGTCCGTTTGGCCCCGATCGGTTATATTCGATATCGGCCTCGGCCGGCTTGATCCGATCCGATTTGATTTTGACGTGGTTTGAGGGTGCCCCTTCCCCCGCCTGGTTTGCCTCCCTCCACGGCCGCCCTCTTTCTTCCGTCTGCACGGCCCAGCGGAGCCCGAACCAGCCGCGGCGTGTCCCACATCGTTGCAGCCAGAAGTGTTTTGCAGAAGACTGGCATCTCCCTCCACTCGTGCCCCCCTTTCGGCTCTTTCCACGGTCGACGCCCTCTGCCTCCAGCTCAGCGCCCCCCCCCCTCTCTCTTCCCCTGGAGCCGAGAATGTCCTGATTGAGGGGGTCCAAAGACCAGAGATCCTCCGTTTACATTCGACAGCCTACTCCCTCTCATGCACCCTCCTTACACCGCCCTCACCCTCCCATCCCCGATAGATACCAATGGCTCGTGTGGTGGAGACGGGACCCCTTCCCCAGGGCTGACTCGTCGTTCTGTGAGCCGTTCTTTGATAGTCCCTCGTCCGAAAATGGACCCCCTGCAGAGACCCGACGAGCCGACCGTCTCGCTTGTTGTTTGATCCGCTGGATGTCTGGGCTTCGGGCCCCAACGTCGACCCCCAGCCTGGACCTGTCCTCTGGCGAGAACTTCGAGTAGTGCTACAAACGCCCATGCCCTAGGGCGTTTGTAGCATCTGTCGCACTTCGAGCAGTTTGCAAACGCCCATGCCGCCCATGCCCCAGCGAGGGCAAGAACTTCGAGTAGTGTTACAAACGCCCTTGGTGCTCGAACCCCGATCTCTGTGAACCTGTCCAGACACCGACGGTCCTCGAACTCGGATGTCTCGATGCTTCCAGTACGGGGTCCCCAGAGAATCTCGACCCTTTCCCCGCGGAGCCGGCTTCTCATCCCAAGCCGTCTGCTCTTGACGTTTCCGGAGCTTGAAGCCGGCCCTTGGAAGCTGAAATCGAGGAACACCTCCAACTCGGTATTTTCAAGTAGAGAAGAAGAAGTGCGCAAACTGAAGCTGTGACACCTCTGCGCGGATTTCTTGGACGGGCGCTGGACCCTCCTCCGTGGCGCGCGGAGCACGCCAGGGCCGCCACCAGACGCGCAGCCAGGGGTGTCCAGCGCCGGCCGATCCAGGACACCCGTGCGCACCTCCGACGTCTGCATGGGGTCGGCACCACTCAGACATGCTGCAGTTCACCCGCATGGTAAAGATGAGCAACTTTCCCCCTTGTGTCCTTCCCCTTCTTGCGTCCTTCCCCTTCGGCCCATCCTTGGCCGCTGTCGCTGGCCGCGCCCGCTCGCGAAGTGCCGACATGGCCCTCAAAGGCCCTTGCACTGCTATCGTGCTTCCTCATTGTCCGGGTTGACTACGATACTATGTGTGCGTCTGCACCCCAGGGGCGACGCGCGCGCTGAGAAATCTTGTAGTATATGTACTCGGTGGCGGGCGCTTTCCGGCCATGCCGCTCGCGAAACGATGTGCTACAAGATGTGTGTGCTGCATGTTGGCGTCGGACGTGCGCCTCCAACAGAGGCACATCGAGCTATCTGGAAATCCTTGGGCCAGCCCACCGCCGAGTTCGAGCCCGATCCTCTCGAGGGCCCCAGACCGAGCTCGAGTACGAGCCCCAAAGTTCCTGCCCAGGTTTTCGTCCTCGTTTCTTGCTCCCCATGCTGCCCCAATGTCTGCCCTGTTCTCCCCCTTCCCGTCTCCGCTCCCTCCTCCTCCTCCAGCACCAATCTTTCCTTCCGCGTCCCATGGGCGTCTGGGCCTGGCCAGGCGACGCCGCCGGCGCGGTGGCGCTCGGCGCCCCCACCGCCGCGGGCGGCGCCCTCGGCGGCGCCAGCGGCGCAGGAGGAGCGGCAGCGCCACGCCCGTTGGGGCGGGCGTTCCTCCCGTCCCGGACCGCTCCCCGTCGCGGCGGCCTTGGGATATCCACGACGCGGTCGGGGCAGCCGAGGGGCGCTTCGGGGCCGAGTGCGGCACCACAGGGGGCGGGAGCGGCGCAGGGGGTGGGGGGGAGGACGCCGCGGGCGGCGGAGCATGCGCGGAGCAGGAGGTGCTCGCGCGTGCGTGCCGGAGCACGGGCTCAAGTGCTCGGGCGGCAGGCGGGAGTGGTGGGGCAGTCCACGGGCCAGGGTGCGACGAGGTCGGGGCATGGCAGGCCCACCGCCCTGGGCCCCGGACATCCAACGCCTGGAAGAAAGAGGGCGGCCTGTTTTTGTTTGTTTTGCAGTTTTCTGGCTCTGGGGGCGTTTCTTTAGTTAAGAGTCCTTAGATCGGATGCCCGAATAGGCGAGAATTCAGAGTTTGCAGCCTCCGGAGGCCTCTTTAGGTCTAAGTCGGGCATGTCCCTCTACAGGAGGAATAGCCAAACATTGCAACAGAAATAGTCAGGGGACGATGTTTTCAAGTATTGTTCGGCATGTTTTGGATCTGCTTGACTATTTCTTATCTTTAGGTCCTCTCGGGGCTGTCTCGGGCTCATTTGGGGCTCTCTTGGATCTCGGGGCTCTCTCTTTGGGCCCTTTGGAGATATTGGGGGCCTTCTCGGGGCGGTCCTGGGCCAATTGTTCAAAAGGAGTTATGCCTGCCTAGGCCGCCCTTCCCACTCGCAGGCCGAAACATGGCCTCCTGGGTGGCCTCTTGAGGCGCACTTGGGGGTCTCTTGCAGGCCTTGTGGGCCGTCTTGGGGCCCAGTTGGGCTCCTCGTGGGGCTTTCTGGTGCTTCTCAAAATTCTCAAGAGGACCATCGGAGGCGAAACGGCGAGAAGGCAAACATCATTGTTTCTGTTCTCTAAAGTTTTGGGGTCGTGTCATTCTTTTGGGGGGTCCCTGGGGGTCTCCCACGGCACACGGAGTCGTATCGGGGCCGTTTTGGTGAATCTCGGAGCTATGTCGGAGGCTGTATCAGATTCGGCTATCTTGCGCAATTTGCGGAAGACATTTTGGCGCATCGGGACCATCTTTGAATTTCTCTCATCTAAGCCCTCGCGCCTCCCCGTCCAGACCTAGGGGACGGGGTAGGGGGAGGGGTCAAGACACCCCCTAGATAGCAAGTCGTCTAGCTCACTCCCACCCGCCCTCCCAATACATTAGTAACACCCGAACCTCAGCAAGTTCAGCGGTCGTCTTTGGATGGACAGGTACTGGGAACCAACACCGACCCCGTGTGCTCGACGCAGGGGCGAGGTGTGCCACGCGTGCCAGGCGCGCCACGCGCGCCAGGACCCCTGGGACCCGAGCGTGCCAGGCACGCCTGGTGCACCAGATGTGCCACGTGCTCCGCGTGCGCCAGGTGTGCCGCATACTCCAGCCGAGCCAGGTGCGCCACGTTCGGGGCACGTGTAGAAGGTCAATGTGTTTCAGGTGCGCCTGCGCACGTGACAGCACACATCGGGAAACATGTCGGCTCCCACCATCCTTGCCGAAAAGCAATGCCCATCATTGTGTCTAGTGGGCCTGCGCACAACAGGTCATACGCCACCATCCCCGCCGTCCCTGTCAAAAACTGCTTGACAGTGATCGCGGGGTGGCCGCGCATCATCCAGATTGAGTCGCGAGGTGCATTTTGTATGGTTCTTGTTAGGGATGGTGGCCCTGCGCACAGCAGGCAATTTGCTGACACCCCCGCCGTCCCTGTCAAAACAATACAAAGTGCTCGGGGGCCTCACGGACGTGACTGAAGACTTGGCCCCAAAGTGTATTTTGTAGGGTTTTTGACAGGGATGGTGGGGGGGTCCTCATCGGGTTGGCCGCGCATGCTGCTCCAAATGTGGAGGCAGAGTGCGTTTTGCATTGGTTTCTTGACGGGAACGGTGGGGGGGGGCCCTTATGGTGTCCTCATTGTTTCTGGTTGGCTGTGGGTCGCCTGGGGGAGGGGGTGCAGATTAATAAGGAACAGTGATTGAGATACCCACAGGCAACACGCCATCTCGCTCATTCCCGCCCGCCCTCCCACCACGTAAGCAGCACCCGTGCCTCAGCATGGGCAGAGGCCGCCATTGACAACCATCGGGAACCAACGCAGACGTCAGCGAGGTGCACGAAGTCCCCGAAATGCGCCGCACATGCCAGCTGCGCCATCCCTGTCAAAGACCATGCAAAGCGATAGCGGGGCGCCCGCGCAAGATCCAGATGTCAGCGTTGCAAAGTTCATCGGGCACACAAAGCCCGAACCCTGAGAACACGATGAAGACGTGGTCTCACTTAGGTCCCCGTCTTAGTATTAAGGATGATGATTCTGGGCGGCTTGGTTCGATACATCTGCAGAAAGACCCCCTGTCCCTAATGTTTGGGGCCCTCTTAACTGAGGTCTCCTCCCAAAGGGTGAGGGTTTTTTTTTGGGGGGGTGAATCAAACGTGTTTTGCGTTTTTGTTGCCACGGGATGGTGGGGTGGTGTTGGCATTGTAACATGCCCCCCCCCCCGCCGTCGTCGCCAAAAACCGATGCCGAGGGACCGCGGGGTGTCCGCACATGATCCAGGTTTTGGTGCGGCATGCACTTTGTATGGTTTACAAGACAAGGGATGGCCGGGGGGGATCCCTGGCTTGCGTGCAGCATGCCGGTACACCCTCCGTCCCTGTCAAACACCAGTGCGAAGTTCAGGGGAGGGAAAGGTACCCATACCTTTACCATTCGCCCGTTTTCCCTTTTTTGGGGCCTCCTGGGAGGTCCTCTTCGCCACCGCTGGATTCGCCTCGATAGCGGTATCGGTACAGGGGGGGTTTGTCATGGGTGCCCGCAATGGGCCGGATTGGCTGCCGGTCGGGTGAGGGAGGGGTGTTTAATGATAGGGGCAGTGATGAAGACACCTCTTGCCCACCAGGCACAAGCCGTCTCGCTCACTCCCACCGCCCTCCCAACACATGCAGCACCCGAGTAACCCTGGCAAACAACAAATGCAAGTGGTCACGGGGCGCCCGCGCATGCTCCAGATTTGAAAGCAACGTGCGTTTTGCATTGTAAGTTGACGGGGATTGTTGGCCTGCGCGCAGCAAGCACTACGAAGGCACCCCCGAAGCCCCCGTCAAAAACCAATGTAACATCGCCGCGGGGCGCCCGCGCATGCTTCAGATTTGGAGGCAAAGTGTGTTCTGCAGTGTTTTTGACAGGGATGGTTGGCCTGTGCGCAGCATGGGCGCATCCCCGCCGCCTGAGAAATCCAAGCAAAGTGGTCGCGGGGCGCCCGCGCATGCTCCAGGTTCAGATGCAGTTGTTTTACAGGGATGGCGGGCTTGCGCGCAGGGAGCAACATGAGGGCCCCCCCGCCGCCCCTGTCAAAAATAATGCAAAGTGTTCGCGGGGCGCCCGCGCATGCTCCAGATCCGGAGGCAAAGTGTATTCTGAATTGTTTGTGTGCAAGGGGTGGCTGGCCTGCGCGCCGCACGCAATATGAGGGCGAATCCGCCGCCCCTGTCAAAAACCAGTGCAGAGTGGTCGCAGGGCGCCTGCGCATGCTCCAGATTTATATGTTTTTGTTGAGTGGGTTGGTGTGGCGAGGGAACGTCATGAGGACGGGTTGGCCTCCGGTCGCCTGGGGGAGGGGATGCTTGATATTTCGGAACGTCAAATCAAGACACCTCTCCCAGACCAGACGCAGTCTGTGTGGATCACTCGCACCCATCCTCCCAGCACAGGAGTAGTACCCGAGCTTCAGCATATGCAGCGGTTGGCTCTGGATGGGCAGCTACAGGAAACCAATAGAGACCGCAGGTGCGCGACGCTGGGGCGAAGTGCGCCACGCGTGCCAGGCGGGCCACGCGAACAAGGCACGCCAGGCGCCCCTGGGGCCCAAGCGTGCCATACATGCATGTTGCGCCAGATGCGCGACGTGCTCCACGTGGGCTAAGCGTGCCGCATGCTCCAGCCGCGCCAGGTGCGCCAAGTTCGGGGCACGCTCAGAGCGTGCCAGTTGCATCCGCGCACATCAGGAAACATGTCAGCTCCCATGTCGAAAACCGATGTACAATCGCGGCGGGGTGGCCATCATGGTTTCTGCAAAACTTGCACACAGCAGGCAATATGCCAGAACCCCCCGCCGGTTTTGTCAACAACTAATGCGAAGCTGTCGCGGGGTGCCCGCGCATGACCCTGATTCAGTCGCGCAGTGCATTTTGATTTGTTTATTGACATGGACGGTGGTCCTGCGTACAGCATTCGATATGCGGGCAGCCCCGCCGTCCCTATCAGAAAACAATGCAACGTGCTCGGGGCTCCCGAACATGACCCAAGACTTTGCCGCAAAATCCACTTCGAACTGTTCTGTTGGCAGGGAGGGGGGGGGGGCATCGGGCCTGTTTGGTCGCCCGTTGGGTGGGGGAGGGGGGGGGAGGAGGACACTGGGTAGAGGTGGGCTACGGAAGCCAAGGTGTGGAAAAACGCCAGCATTGAAAAAAACATTCCGCCAGAAATTTGTTTTCTTGCCTGTGGGCCCCGCGGCTTGCTCAGCCCGCACGCAGCGCGCACGGCCATACAGCAACGAGCGTTGCGAAGTGCCAGCGACGGCCACATATCTTCACATTATATGCCACCTTCGCACTGTGACACTGCCTCGACCCAAGGACCCGACGTCGCAAGCAAAATACAACATCGGGAAACATCGCGACCAGAGGCGTAGACCGGAAGTTCCTGTTGTATTTTCGAGTCAGATCGATACGCCAGGGTCTTGGGCGCCCAGCGTGAGAACATTGCGATGCCACAACCTCGGCGGAGGTCGAGCTGCTGTTGTTGTTGTTCCCCCCACACTCCAAGTACGGGGGAACAATCAAGGGAGGTAACGCCACCCGGACCCGACAATTGATGTTTACTAAACGGCCCTGAGCGTTTATTAAACATCCCTGCCCTGTTCAATTCCATCCTTGGGTGCGTTTACTAAACGGCTTCGCTTGTCGGGGTGATTATTATGGGGGTGGGTTTCCTCCACTCTGAACAAACAATTATATAAACATAAAAACGCCGAGGTCCGCGTGAATTTCTCGCATCGGCGCTGGGCCACTCTCTGGCGCCATATTCCGTGCTGGAGTATGCCGTACCACGCCATACTACGTGCTGGCGTGCCGATAGACGGAACGCGCCAGAGGCGGCGCTGGAGGCGCCGCCATGGCGGCCCCCACCGCCGATTGGAGGAATCCGTGCGGACATTTGAGTTTTCATGCTTGCGTCAACGATTATGACCTCCTCAAGGAGTCCCTCTGGCGCCGGCCGGGGCCTCCGAGGGGCCCGACGAGGACGTGCTGAGCGACGAGCAGGACGGCCAGTGCTCGCGCGCTGGCTTTCTCCTGCTGCTCCTCCTCCTCCTCCTCCTCCTCCTCCTCCTCCTCCTCCTCCTCCTCTTTCTCCTCCTCCTCTTTCTCCTCTTCCTCCTCCTCCTCCTCCTCCTCCTCCTCCTCCTCCTCCTCCTCCTCCTCCTCCCTCGCCCTCCTCTCTGCATTGTCGTCTGGTGAAGCCTCCCCCGCCCAACGGCCGGTCGGCCCTGCAGGGGGCTCATCAAACGAAAGCGAGGCGACCTCTGGAGCACCGCTCCAAGGATCTCCCTCCTCCTCCTCCTCCTCCTCTCTCCTCCTCCTCCTCCTACTTCCTACTCCTACTCCTACTCCTACTCCTACTCCTACTCCTACTCCTACTCCTACTCCTACTCCTACTCCTACTCCTACTCCTACTCCTCCTCTTGCCCCCACCTTCTCCCCCCTCCTCCATCCTGCATGCTGCCTGCTGCCTCCAGCCTCCTCCCTCCTCCTCCTCCTCCTCCTCCTCCTCCTCCTCCTCCTCTCTCCTCCTCCTCCTCCTCCTTCTCCTCCTCCTCCTCCTCCTCCTCCTCCTCCTCCTCCTCCTCTCCTCCTCCTCTTCATCCCCCTCCTCCTCCTCTCCCCCCTCCTCCTCCTCCTCCTCCTCCTCCTTCTCCTCCTCCTCCTCCCCCTCCTCCTCCTCTTCCTCCTCCTCCTCCTCCTCCTCCTCCTCCTCCTCCACTCTCCTTCTCCACTTTCCTCCTCCCATCTCCTCCTCCTCCGCCTCCTCCTGTTGCTGCTCCTCCTCCTCCTCCAGCCACCCTGGCCCTGGCGATGATACAGAGAAGGCGCGGCCCCGCCCGCGCCGCTCCATCTCGCTTCCACTGCGAGGGACCTCGAGTGATGCTCGCCAGCAGATGGCGCCAGCTGGACGCTCGGCACTGCGACCTGACAGGATGGAACCCGTCGTGGGCGAGAGGAGTTCGCATGCAAGAAAGCTTACTTCCAACTCGAGCTTACGACGCGGTGCTTGTGGCGGGCACAAAGGCAGCGGTCTGATGCGGTGGTGGAGTCCTACGAAGGAGAGCTGCAGGCTGTTCATCAACCAGGACAAGTGACTACGAAGGCGACTGGATGTGCAGCCATTACCCGCAGTGGCTTCGCTGACGAACATATCAAGCAGTCTCGGGTCCGACCGCCACCGCTGGCGGGGAGGGATTTGGCGCTACGAGTCCAGAAAGGAGTGCGGGACATCACTTACGGCGCGCTATACTAACTACCCACCTCAGCCGAGAACGGCGTTTAGTATGAACCGGCGAAGGCACTTTCAAAGTTGCGGAGAGCGGTGACGTCTCAATTGCCAGGTCGAACGCTATCACTTTGTGTGGCATAACCGACGGACTTGGAGGACGAAAGCGGCATGGAACTGCATGAACCCCAATGTGCAGTTTTGGGAGACATTCGCACTCGGGATCGACGGCGACAGCGAGCAGGCTAGTGGAAACGTACGCTGATGATGGAACAGGACATGATTTTCCCCGACGACCTTGCACCATACGAGAACACACATGACTCATCGGCGACGCCATTTACAGGACATCTGATTAACTAGTGATTCATGCCGCGCGGATGGCAAGCCTAACTTATTCGTAATCATGCGCCCAGGTGGCTCGGCATGACCCTACAAGCCGTGCGAGAAGCCCCCTCACGAGACCATCTACGTATCTTGCCGGAGGTGCAATGCGACAAGGATCCAGGCAAGCTGCCTCCAGCCCCCACCCCTCGACGCCACGGAGACGCAGGATGACGGTTATCTGGAGGCTTAAGGGGAAAGCGGAATTTCTGACTGACGTGATTGTGCAGTTGGAATCATCGGACACTACACTACGAGACTTGGCAGACAAATCCTCATCCCACGCGTTTTGGAAGGCGATGTGCACCATCGGAGCCAGGCATTTTTCTCCACCTCCACTGGCACCACGTGCCCACGAATGCGCACAACGACGACAGCTACTAGAACGGCGAGCGGAACTCAGGCGATCCAGATCACACACCACGGACTTAAACGAGGTAGAGGAGCAACGCAAGGTTCTTTGTTGCAACGTACAGAAACGGCTAAGGCGCGGCTACATTGGCGGCAAAGGGAATGTTGATTGCCCAGGTTCGTGGAGCGTGGGAAGGACGACGGATGCATAAGGCAGTTAGTCTTCTCATTAGACAGCACGATGTATATTCGGAGACGGACACCTTGACGGACGCAGCTTGGCACCACGACGCTCAGTAAAGAAGCATGCATGGATAGAAGTTCCCTGCAGGCCAAGGCGGAATGTATGCTAATGAATCCGGTGGATCGCATGGCGACAACAGAGATCGGACGTCACAACCCCAGGGGGGTGTGCGTGGGAGGTGAGAGAGGGGACGATCAAAGCTGCGGAGGATTGCGCGGAGCTGGTCACGTACGCCAGGAAGATTTCCCAAAGGCGATCAGTCCCCACAAACATGGCTCCTGCTGAGCTGTGGGATTTGTGTGTTTTTCGGCAGGCAAAGAGACTGAGACTGGGAGACCTGGTATTGGATCCCAGCCCGAACCCGTGTGCATGAACGCCTTCAAAGAGTTCGTGCTGCTGGGATTGACGAAGACACAGGCCCCCAAGTTGGTCCCACTGTGTTGGTCTCGGAGTATGGGGCCAGGGCGATGGACAGGAACGCCAAGCCAGGAGCTTTCGGGAAGCGGGCGATCCACTCGCTGCCGGCCATCGGCAATGTCTTCTTCCGCTAAGCGATTTCGACTTCGGATACCAGCTGGGGCATGCGGTTTCGCCCAACACAGGCGGCGCGAAAGAGCGCCAATGGTGACGCAATGTCTAGCATGGAGGTTCAGGCAGAGCAATCTCATCTTCGCCAACACCGCGAAGGACATGCCAAACGCTTTCGGCAGAGTATCATGGCTTGCTGCTGATCGCGCTGTTGAGAGCTATGCTAACCCTGAGGATTTGGGCACCTTGCAAGGTAGGAACAGCGTCAGCGACACGATGGGGCAGGAGGGTTGCTTCCACACGGAGCCCATGGTGGGCGGACTCTTTGGCGACCCCTTCATCGTGGGTGCCTCCGTGGGGGTCTTCGTCGAGCCTGCGGTGACTTGGTCCGTCGCGGTGGATTCGATCCCTGGGACGTCGCTGCTGCAGGGTTGCTTCCGCGACGGGGACGTCGACCTCTCGCGCTGCCCGTGCGCGGGCGACCTCCGCCGCGCGGTCCCTTCCAGGTCGGCACTCCTTGTTGCCGTGTCGAGTTCGCGCCGTGGACGTAGGCCCGCTCCTTCTCCTGGCACTCTGACCCCCCCACCACGAGATGGGAGCTGAGGTGGCTCCAGTTCGTCCCATCAGATTTGCCCGAGAACATGCAGAGTACAGTCGACCCGCATGGTAAGGATGGGCAACCTTCCCAAGGCTACCCTTGCATACTTGCCCCTTCGGCCCATGCTTGGCGACGTTCGCTGGCGAGCCTCGTGCAAAAGACGCTACCTTGGCCCCCTAAGGCCCTTGCATCGCATCCTTCTGATACGGGTCGGCTGCAGTCTTGAGCCCCCGAAGCAGGGCACCGCCCCTGGCTGCGCGCCGTCTCGGGGGGGTCCGCCCTGTGACAGGCCGCCTGTGCGTTCGAGATCGAGGTTCCCTGCCACAGCGGCGCGCAGAGTTTGCTCGATCGAAGGCAGGGTCGATTCGGAGTTCCACTGCGATGTCTTCTCTTGTTTTGTCTTTCTCTTGTTTTGTCTTGTTTTGTATTGGTTTGTCTTGTCTTCTCCTCTTCCACCTCCACCTCCTCCTCCTCCGCACTCCTTCCCCCCCCTCCTCCTGCTCCTCCTCCTCCTCCTCCTCCTCCTCCTCCTCCTCCTCCTCCTCCTCCTCCTCCTCCTCCTCCTCCCTCCTCCTCTCCTCCTCCTCCTCCTCCTCCTCCTCCTCCTCCTCCTCCTCCTCCTCCTCCTCCTCCTCCTCCCCCTCCTCCTCCCCCTCCCCCATCCATCACGTGGGACGCCCCCTTCAGCGCCGTTGCTGCTCCCCCTGCCCCTCCGTCCCTATTCCTTCTGAATAGTTCCTCCTTGTCGCACCCCGGGGCTGGTCGAAAGGTTCGGGCTGGGCGTTTCGCCTGAGCATCCCCATGACTTATGATCCTGAGCATTCGAGTGTGCAGCAGATTCACGGATGGAAGGCGGCCCGCTTTCCAGATGCGGCTCTCGCATCGGCGCCACGCGCATTCGCTTCAGAGAAATAAAGGTTGCAAGAGCTCCACAGACGGAGGGCGGCCCGTTTTCAAAATGTGGCTCTCGCCTCAGCGCCGCACAAATTCGTTTTTAAGCTCGCAAGTATTTCATTGATGGAGGGTGGTTCCTCTTCAAGATGTGGTTCTCGCCTTTGCGCCGCGCGCAATCGTCTTAAGAGTTTGCAGCAGTTTCGAATCTTCTCAAAGTTAACATACCAGGAATGTTCTTTTGGCACGATGACGGTTTTTGAGGGCGCAACGGTCACGTTGATTTACGGTGTTGAAGTTTCAGAAATGGTGTTCTGGCACGGTTCAGAAGTCAAGACGCAACAGGCACCGTGATTGTCGGCGTTGAAGTTCTAGAAATGGTGCTTTTGCACAGTTCTAGATTTTCGAGCGGTTGTCTCCCAACGGGGCACTCCCCAGTGAAAATACATCTTTATAGGGGCCTATGCAGATGGAATTTAGAGGTAGGGTGTATTGCAATATCGTTGATGAGCCCTGGGTTTACACTGTTCCTCCTCCTCCTCCTCCTCCTCCTCCTCCTCCTCCTCCTCCTCTCCTCCTCCTCCTCCTCCTCGGGGCCCTGGGGCATCAACGAACGATTCAGGATGACAAACCGGCCGTGGGGAAAGGGTTTTTGCTTTTGGGGAGGCCCACGCAGTTCCAGACATTGGATGTCAGGGTATCCCAGGCCCGAATCTGTACGTGACGACTCATGGTGAAGCCGATGTCCCAGGACCTGCAGGAGGCAGTGAACATGGACACCTTTGGGGCCCTTCCGGGGCCCCGAGAGAATATCCGCTCCCTTTGCCTCCAAGGCTCCTTGGGCATCGGTTCCCCAGGCGGCGAATGTCCATCAATTCCAGCCTCTGGCTGCACGGCAGGTTCGCGTCGTGTCGACGCGACGGCCACCCCAGCGCGGGCGTTGAACGCCGCCAGGATCCCAGAATAGGTCGATTTCGAGCGATCAGTGTCGTCGGACTGCCGCCATCGTGCTTAAGCGGTCGCCGGGTGCCCCCCCTCCTCCTTCCCCTCGTCCTCCTCCTCGTCCGCGGCGCATGACGCGGCGATCCCGAGGGGCCCATGGGCACGGAAGCTGCCAGTGGCTGCCTTCTCGCGCGCTGGTGCTCTCTCTGCATGGTGGTGCCCCCCTCCCTCGCAGCCCCAGGCAGTTGATGCGGCCGTGCCGGGGGGGCGGCCATCGCTCGGGGTTGCACGCTCCACACGGTCCCAGACGCCAGCGCAGAAGTCGCCATGACACGGACCTGAGCCTGCCGCAGTGGCGTTGTGAACCGTCTTTGCCGGACGGGGCGGTTCCAGAGTCTAAGCCTAGGATCCGGAGCGGCGATGTCCCCGTCGGGCGAGCTCGGCGCAGGCGTGCGGGATCCCGCTGGCAGCCGCCGCTGGGCGATCCCCTCTCCGGTTGCCGTGCTGTGGTGTTTGCTGCCCGTGCTCGCGTGGCCGTAGCCGCCCCGGACGGGATGCGGTGGGCTCGTGCCACGCCAGCGCGGCGGCGGCCCGAGCGCGGGCCTTCGAGGTGGAACGCCGCCAATCGGCCGACATCAAAGGGTTTCCCCTGCCGCAGTGCGGGGGTCGTTCCGCGATCGTTCAAGGTTGAGAGGTCCACGCGACGTCAGGAACCAATGCCCGTGTCGCCACTACACGAACGTGCCTCAAGGTCAATCTGCCATCGTGCCTCGAGCCGCAAGAGTTATGAGTCATACGTTTTCGGAGGTCCGCGATAGCCTTCAAACACTCATGCTTGTTTTTGCCTCTGTTTTTCTTCCTCTGCCGTTTTTGCGTTTCCCAGTGATCAGGCTTGTATCCAGTATCCTCGTCGCCTCGGTCTCTGAACCCCCAGACCCCTGAGCTCTCCCTGGGGCCCTCCCTGTCGCTGGGGCCGTGCCGCCGCTCGGCTCTGGGCTCCGATCGCTTCGGGCTGTCCTCCACCGCGCGATCGGCCCCGCGTCCCTCGCTGTCCTCCCAGAGATCCGGCGTCATCATTTTGTTTTTTCCATACGGGGTCCCCAGGAGTCCCAACCCATTCCGCAGCACCGTCTTTGCATCCTGAGTCGTTTTGTTGACGGTCCCGGGGCCCAGCGAGGGCCCCTGGAGGCCAACACTTGTGAAAAACCTCCGCCTTGATTTTTTCAGTGCGTTGGATCTCTGGGCTCGCGTGTCGCCCTCGTCGTCGACCTCGTCGCCCCCGTCCGTCGTCCGTGGTTCTCGGCCGCCGGGCGTGTCGCCTCTCTCTGCGCTTCTTGCCGCAGGCCTCCTCTTCGGCTCCCTCCGCTCTCCCGCCCTCCTTGACGGCCGCGCTCTGCCGCCGCCGATGCTCGCCCCCTCCTGGCGCCTGCGCTAGTGTGCGCTCGCTTGGCAGGAGGGGGGGCCCCTTGTCGCCACGGCCAGATCCTCCGCCGCATCCTGATCAAGGGACGCTCCAGGAGATCTCCGGGGGCCGACTGGCGAGGAGGAGGAGGAGGAGGAGGAGGAGGAGGAGGAGGAGGAGGAGCAGAGGAGGAGGAGGAGGAGGAGGAGGAGGAGGAGGAGGAGGAGGAAGAGGAGGGAGGGAGGAGGAGCAGGGGAGGCGGTTTGCGGCGTGTGCAGCAGGAGGCGCAGCGGGAAGAGGACGAGGAGGATGAGGGAGGAGGGCGATCCCTCGGACCACACCGCTCTTCGACTGCTTGGATGTGCACGAGCAGCGCTTCATGCTCTTTGGATCCCCGCACTGCTCCGACTTTGCCGGGGGTCTGTATCGACACTTGCGGCGCTCACGCGGCAGGTGTCCTTCTGGCGCACCGCCTTCGGCGTCGTAGGGTCCCTCATCGGCGTTGCGTGCATGATCGTCTTCCCCTGTGCGTACAAGGCGCCTGCTGGGAGGTACAAGTGTGCGTGCCATTGCTGCTCCTCGGGTGTCCGTTGCTCGACGGAGCAGTTTGGAGCGACAGCAGCGTGTCTAGCAGGAACGGCGGGTGCCACTGCAGTCATCGGCGGAGGAATTCTTCTCTACCTCGTTGCGGTCTCAACCTTCTCCTGTACATCGACTCGTGCTGGAGTTTCACGACTTTCCCCGACTAGCTTGGATTTGTTTGTCTGTTTTGGGGCTTATGTGTTATGTCGATCGACGTGTTTCGATCTGCCAGGATTTCTTTGGTTGGATCCCGACAGCTTGATTGGACAGGACTCGTCATGCCCGTAGGCATGTCACCGCCCCATCTCGTTCTCCCCCCTCCTTTTCCCGCCTCGCGCTGCTCCATGCTGCTCCGCCCCCTCGCCGTCCTCCAGGTCCTGCTCCTCCTCCTCTTCCTCCTCTTCCTCCTCTTCCTCCTCTTCCTTTCAATCCGTATCCATACTGGCTCCAGGTTGCAAGCCCCTCTCGCAATGGAGTGGATACCTCTGATCCGAGGCGAGACCCAGTTGCTTTCACCTCATCGATTCTCACGGCGAGCCGCCAGCGGCCGCGCGATATGTTCACACACACACACACATCGCACTCGAGATGGCGGGTGGGCGGATGTTTCCGATTCCTGCGACTTGGGTGTGCCCACACATTGCAAGGCTTACGCGAGTACATCCTCAGGGTCCAGTCAGCTGCCATACCTGATGAAGAAGTCGCCGATGTGGACGAGGGGCCCAGTTAGGCGCACGGTGCTCAGAAGGAGCAGGTCAAGGACGACACCGAACAATAGTCCGAGGTCATTGACGTCGAAGGGCTCCACGTGCTAGGCGCTGGGGCCCCATCACCGTTGCCGCCGTCCCCTTCTCATCCATCCGATGCTGGCGCTCCTGACGGAATCATGAGCCTCCTCCGCAGCATGAGCCAGATCATATCGAGCGCTGCCACAAACAAGCGGTTTCGCAAGCATCCAGAGCCAGATTGCCAGTCGTGAACAGAAGTTCCAGGTTCTCGAGACCAATGCCCTCAACATCGAGACAGGCACGTGTGAGAATAACACAACCGCAGTCGAGGCTGCCATCAAGGAAACATTGGAAACTCCTCTCGCCGCCTGCGAGAATGCTGCCATTTCCATCGGTAGTTGCTCTACTCGCAGCGAGTTCTCGTCAGCAGGCTCCGCTGCTTCAGGTTCGATTGAAAGCTTCATCCAAGCCGCACACCTACCAGCCGCGAGGCTCATACCTGCAAGATCTGGATCGGTTGTGCTTCTCGCGCCGCGTCGTTGCGAGGGTGATGCTGAATCATTCCGCGCCAAGGTCTTCAGCGCCATTCTTACCCACAATAACCAGGGAGCAGTCATCGCCAATAACGTGTATGTGAGCTGCTCCATCGGGTTCTCTGCCACCGACGTCGCCAACACCCTTTTCGATGTCATGAAGAACGTGGGCCTCTTTTTTATATTGATCTTGTATTCGCTAAGATGCATCTCTTCGGTGCAGGTTCGACGAAAATCAGGAGATACGCCTGCACCACAAAGCTTTCTGAGGCCTGTGGCAAGCCATCATCAGTCACATAAGGAGACGCACAGATAAGGCAACGACCGCTGTCTTGGGTGCAATGGTCCGCGCGACCTCCTCTTCCTGCTGTTCGGTAGCGACGACGTCGAGGTCCGCGCTATGCTGGTGGAGAGGGGACGACACATATGTCTTCAATATGAAGTACGACAGCCTCGCTCAGTCTGTGATCAATCGCACCGATGTCGACGAGCTCGCAGCGCCCCGCACTGGACGAGGGCATTTCGTCGCGAGCCTTGCGCTCAAGGGTTGATGTCAGACCGAAGCGCGTTGGGCGCGCCTCTGCTCCTGCCTCCTTTTTCAAGCATGTGTTGCTCCTCTTCCTCGTTTTCGTTCTTGAGCTCGTGCTCCTACCCCGGGGATGTCCCTGCCCCCTTCGGTTCCCGCGGCCCCGAGGATGCATTTTCTTTCGAATTTCCTGCGAAGCTGTCTATCGAGTCTTGGAATGACCATCGCGCGTGCAACTCTGCGCGGTGAGCTCACATCCCGCGCAAGAGAAGAATCCGAGCGAAGGGTCAAACACATGCACTTGCGAGTTTCACGGCGCAGGCAAGATGGGGGAGGGGACATTACATAGGTCTGCGGCGTGGACCGGGGAAGAGCGGGCATAGGGTGGGGGTCATCTCGGTTTCGCGCGAGCCCCTGCGCCGCCGTTTCGCAGCCATTGCCTTGCCGGCTCTTTCTTCCGTCCGCTTGTTTGCGTTGTGCGCTGCTCTAGGTAGATGGGGTCGGAGTAACCAACAAACGTGCGAGTGGCGTGCCGAAGTGGACATGCGCCGCGCGGGGAACCGCATGCGAACCCTGCCACTGGGGCCTTCGGTGGAGCTCCCGATGAGGCCGCGACGCGTGCGAGGAGCGTGTCGAAATTGACGTGCGGCGCGCGGCGGGCCGCATGCGGACTCTGCCGCTGGGTTTTCAGTGGAGCTCCTTACGGGGCTACGCAACGTGTGAGTGGCGGGCTTATCGACATGCCACTGGGCCCTCCGGTGGCAATCCTTACGGGGCCACGTGAGGGCTGCGCCGGAATGGACGTGCGGTGGGCGGGGGGCCGCGCGCGACCCCGCCGCTGGGGCCTTCGGCGGAGCTCTCTACGGGGCCACGAAGCGCGTGATTGGTTCGCCGGAGCAAGGAGGTGAGGGGGGCCGAGGCAGGGATGGATGGAGGGGGGGCGGAAAGGGGGCGGGGGCGGGGCGTCGTCTTTTCAACGCGAGGGCTCAGCGCCAGTGGATGGTAGAGAACACCGAATATGTAAAGGAACTTTCTTCTGTCACCATGTGGCTTGCCTTCGAGAAGCCAGGGGCTCCTGGAATGAGCCCAGCGTCCTAGAAGAAATCGAAAGTATCAGGGGCGTTGGCGCGTAATGCGAAGTTCGAGGCGCTGGAGGATACGTCACATGTGCTAGCGGGTCTTTTTGTGAGCAGTTTTGCAGCGCCGTTCGCGTTGCCCGTCGAGGACGCGCTCGTTCTTTCCATGTGTCTTGCCCAAAAAGAGCGCTGTAAAACATGGACATCCACAACGTCCATTCCACTCCCATTCTCAGAGCTTAGACGAAGTTCCGGGAGCTTTGGTCCCCCTTCTCCAGTGCCCTCAGCTTCATCGCTGGCAACTGGAACTTCTGCTGCGAAGGCGAAGGGTCGCAACGTCAGTCAGGTAGATTTCTTTCTGCCAAGCCCGGCGCAGTCAGACATGCTGCTCGTCTTTTCTCTCTGCGTGCCGAATGAATCCAGGAGATGCCCGCGCACCGCGCGGTCCTCGACGGCGCCATCATCTTCGTTTCATGGCTCAATGTCATTTTGCGCAGCGCGTCCGCGGCGGAGCTGTTGGACGCGCAGCCGGCCGCCATGACTATCGGGGACGTCGCGGGCAGGCCGCGCTCTCGGATCGCACCCCCACCTGCAGTTCGCTGGCGCGTAGAAGGCCCCGTTCGGATTTTAATTCCAGGCCCCCGAGGCGGGCCTCCAAGCGCCTTGAGTTGCAGGGGCAGCGCGACTTCGCCTTTCACAAAGCTGGCCCCCTCAGTTCGGGCCTCTGGGATCGTCCTGAGGAGTCGATAGTCATGATTCGTCGTGCATCTGGGCCCCCATGGCCAACCTGCAGCCTCGAAGCGCGCATGCCGCGCCCGAAAAGACCACCCGGAGTTGGGCTCTCATGCGCGCGGCTCGCGTACGTGAACGCAGCGTCGCGTCGAGGGTTTGCAGGGCGCGCCCCTTCCTGAGCCATGTCCTGGACCTGGACATTGCATCGTAGTTGAGGCTTCCACCTGCGCGCCAGGGCCCCGTTGCTCCTCCAGCCATGCGCCTCGGTCGTCGAAGACAGCTTCACCGGTGCCGTTCCGCTTGGGCCCACGGGCGCCGCGGGGCCCGTCTTGCTGGAATCACCGACCTCCCAGAGGTCGAGCATGCGGACCCAGACGTTGTCGCCCAGCGATTAGCTCAGCATCGCTGCAGCGTGCCATATGGGCACAGGTGCGCCCCTGATTAGCTCGAAGTCGTTCGACAGTCTTGCAGCCAGCACCGCCCGTTGCAGAATGTGAGTTTTGTTTGGGAGATTATCGGCAGATTTGAACGAAGGTCAAGGGCCCCTCTCCAGGTCCAGGCGGCCTATCCCTCTCCCTCGTCTACTCGGCCCTTTTCGCCGGCCTGTGCGCCGGCGACGGCTTCAACAATGACTTCGCCGTCTGTCTCGTCAAGGGTGAGGTGCCGCCAGATGCGTTCGAAGCGCGCCATTCAGTCGGTTAGACCAGATCTACCGCACAATTAGATACACGCACCAGGCTCTGGAGCATTGCACTCAATCGTGCACGGGTGCATACTTGTCGGGCGGCATGCTGCCACGAGCAGTCTGGCTTTGTGCGCGGCCGCCCTGTGTGCGACAAACCGTTGGTCTCGAGGCCAGCATGCGTCATCCCCTTTGCCAGCAAAGTTTCGCCGACTGCGAATGCGCCCTTTGCGATGGTAAAGCTGTTCCCCTACCTCACGAATGCATCCACTGGATTCTGGAGTTTATGCATATTCCCCCACCAAGGTTCCGATGGGTCATCGAGCTTTTGCATTCTACACGTAGGGTCGGTACTTCGTACAATGGAGATCTTAACCATGGTCCCTGGTGGACAGGTGGCATGAAACACGAGTGCCCGTTATCAGGATTGCTGTCCGCCCTCTGCCTTGATCCCATCCTCCGCTTGATGCCATCTCGTTCCACTCGTGACTCCACTCGACCCGGAGCGATCGCCGACGACGTCGGCATTGCCAGCGCTTGCGTGTACAATGCCTTCGCCCTCGCGTGCCCTATACGGGCGCCGCTGCTGGCGCGGCGGGTCTCGTTTCGAAGGACGAGAGTATCTAGATAGTCATGCCCAAGAAGCCAGGTCGCCAAGCGTTTCTAGCCCGAGTCTGGGCTTTGGGGATACGGTGGCAGAAGTTCAAGTTCACCGACACGGGGGAGTCGGCGTCCGCGTCGTCTTGAACAGGCAGTGGGGTTCTTGGACCGTTCCAGGAATGAAGTTCATCGATTGGGTCGCTCGCACTAAGGCCATGCGCCCTACCTCGGGCGCGCGAGAAGCGAAGCATTGCGAGGCATACCTTTTTCGATTTCACCACGCTCGCGTTCATTTTGCGGCTTCACCTCCCGAGCCCCCAAATCTTGATCTTCGATTACGGTTCGCTACAGATGTTGATTGAGTCTGTCCGAGATCTGTATAGCAAATATTCCTTGTACCGTCTCAAGGCCACCGGCATCCTTGTCCAGCCCAGGTGTGTAAATACCGCATCTCGCGCATCTCCGTTGAGGCTCGCGACCCACTCCAAGATTTTGCAGGACATGCGTGTACCAATCGGCCATTCCAGTACTTCAGACGACGGCGTAATTACCTGGGAGCGTCGCGGCTCGCATCTCAACTTTAAATTCAGGGGTTTATCAGAGAACTGTTTCGCCTTGAATCGTTTCTCCTGCATGCTTGAGCTCGGTGCTAAAAAGGTTCCCAGAAAAAGGTGTGAGCCAATCTTCTGATGCGCGCTTGCGATCCCCCCACTTCAGCCCTTCCGGCTCGCACTCATCGCTGGCTTCCAGCATCTCGCGAGCAGGGTGATCTGTTGTGCTCAAGCTTGTTGCGGGCAGAGTCCCACCATGTGTTCAGTCTTCGCTGGCCCGCACGATCTGCAATGCTTGGGCGACCGCCAGGCGATCTCGGGGGCCTACCCACGTGTTTGTGCAAATGTGTGATTGTGATTGCGTGTGCTCCACAGGGGCCCCGAGGCCCCCGACTCGCTTACTCGCATGCTTGAATGTGATCCTCTTCCCGCCGTTTCCCCGCTTCTGCCTTGTCATCCTCCTGTCCTGCCTTCCTTCGGTGGTCCCGCTCTCGCCTCTGTCTTTTCTCTGCTCCCTCTCCCTTTCGATCAGCTGCTTTCGTTCGCTCTGATGCTCGATTCAGCCACCTGTTGTTATCATGATTGCAAAAGGGTCCCGCAGGTTCTCGAGCGAAGGTTGGCCTTGCCGAGCCCTCAAGTTCCGTATTTGCCTGATCTACAGGAGGATACCGCAGCTTGCCGACCACCCCCCCACTGGTTGGACGCGGACTCGCGTCTCGTATCTTTTCGTCTCTTGTTCTTGGCCGCACTTCTTTCTCTGGCGAGTGAATTCCTCGTCTTCCTGTCAGTCCCTTCTTCCGCGTTTCCCGGGCAGGGCACCTGCCCAGGGTTCTCGTTTAGTTGGTAACCTTGTCCCTGGGTGCCATGTTGGGGGGAGGCCGGAGGAATTCCATTCGGTACATAACGAGGTGCTGCCGCATTCCGCATGGAAGAAATGCATTTCGCGCGTCCCCGCTTGAGGGACGAGGACGCCCCATGTCGGATCCGCGATGAATGACCAAGTCCGTTGACCTTTGTTTTCCCTTGTGGAAGAGAGGGTGCGGACCGTTTTCCGCAGAATCCGCGATACATAACGTGGCCTGAAGACCCTCACATTTTAAATCACATAGAAAATGTGTTGACTATCTGCGTCCCCGCTCGAGGATGTCTCGAGCGAAGCGCTCGTTTTGGAGAAATGGAGAGGCCGTCCCTTCCTCAGTCCTTTTCGCTTCGGGGCAGAACAAACGCGAAATCACGTGGGTCCCCTTCGCCTGCGGCAAGCGTGAAATCACGTGGGTCCCACTCGCTTCAGGGCAGAGCAAGAGTGAACACACGTGGGTCCCTTTCAGCTCAGGGAGGAGCAATCGTGAACACATTCCCTTACGCAAGCTCCGCTTTGAGACAAAAGGGGCCCACGCGTTTTCTCGTTTGCTGCGCTGTGGGGCGAAAGGGAGGGATCCACGTGTTTTCACGCTTGCTACGCTCTGGGATGAAAAGGGGTCCACGTCCTTTCACGCTCGTTCCGCTCTGGGGCGAAGGGGGCCCGCGTGTTCTCACGTCCGTTGCGCCCTGGAGCGAAGGGCACCCACGTGCTGTCACGCTCGTCCCGCTCCAGGGCGAGAGGCACCCGCGTGTTTCCACGCGTCCGGGCCACGCCGGGGCGGTCCTCCCATCCCAAGCGTGAGGGAGGACGCACGGGCAGAGCACGCACATTCAACGAATCTGCACTACTGTAGATGCATCATCGCTCGGCATGCTCCGTCCTGGGGCTCTGGGGAGGCGTCCTGGGGCTTCCCAGATGGGGGCCCGCGTGTTTCTGCTCCTTGCCTCTTGGGGTGACAAGGGCCCGCGCGTGTTCGCGTTTGCTCCGCTCTGGGGCGGAATGGGGCATATGTGCTTTCACGATTGCTGCGCTCTGGGGCGAACAGCACCCATGTGTTCTCACGCTTGTTCCGCTCTGGGGTGAAACAGGGGCCCACGCGTTTTCACGATTGTTCCGCTCTGGAGCGAAAGGAGCCCATGTGTTTTCACAAATGCTGCACTCTGGGGCGAAAGGGGCCCATGTTGCGCCCACCCAGACCGCGACCGTTGTGAGGATTCCGAGCCTTTGGACCTTCTCCCGCGTGTTCTTCCCTTCCCGAACGCGACAGTTGCTGGGATTCTGAGCTTCTGGACCTCCTCCCGCGTGTTGCCCCCCCCCCCCCCCCCCCCTTCCCGTCAGAACGCAACAGTTGCGAGTGTTCTGAGCTTCTGGACCTCCTCCCGCGTGTTCTACCCCTTCCAGGTTCCGTGTCCAGGCCACCCAGGTGGATATCTAACATGGTGGTCCCGAGCTGGAACCACGTGCTTTTCGTGTCCAGGCCTTTTCATGGCGGTATTAGCATGGTTGCCCCGCGCTGGAACCACGTGTTTTCACGTGCCCAGGCCGCCCAGGGGGGTATCTAACATGGTTGTATCGAGCTGGAAGCACGTGTCTTCACGCGTCCAGGCTACACAGGGAGATATCCAACATGTGGTCGTCTGGCTTTGTGCCTGAGCAAATTGTGAGGGTGTCTCGAGCGAGGGCTGCCGAACTGAATCTTACCTTGAGCTTGAGCTGGTCGAGCGCCCCGTGCGTTTCGATTGTAACTAACCCGAGCCATGCGTTCAGACAGCTCGAGCTTAAGATCCAAATCAGTTTGGTCAGGATTCTGACGCCAAGGACGGCTTGGCCCACAATGCAATAGCGTACGGTACAGTTCAACGCGGCATGTCCCTTGGTGCGTCACCTGGCAATTCCACTGGCACGTTCCGTGGCGCGTCCCTGGCGTGTCACTATGCGGCGCGCCACGGCGCAGAGCAGCACAACACAGCCTTTGGCATAGTATCATCACCATTGACAACTTCAGCACTGCCATTGCCCATCGCCCAGTTGAGGTGCTTGGAACCATTCCCATGCCTCGCAATCATAAATCCCTTTCCGTGTCCGTGGGTCGATCATGTTGCTCCCCACTGCTCGACATCAGCCCAAGGATTGGATAATAAGGAAGAGGAGGAGCATAAGGAGAGGGGAGGGAGAAAGAGAAACAGAGGGATCAGGAGGGCTAAGTCAGGGATAGCGATGAGGAGCAAGAAGGTGAGGAAGGAAAAGCAGAAGCAGCAGCCAGAGCAGTAGCACAATAATGATGAGTACAAGGATTTGAGAAAGGATGGGGGGAAGGACGAACAGGAGAAGCAGTAGGTTGTTGAGGAGTAGGAGCCTGCGAAGTAGTAGCGGGCGCGCGTCTGCCACAGCGCATCGTCGTCTGCCGCAGCGCCTCGTCCTCGTCCTCCCCGCTCTCTGACAGCGGCGGCTGCGAGCCAGCGCCGAGTTGACGCTGTGCCAGGCGCGCGCTCTGGGGCGAGAACCCAGAGAGCCGAGGTTTTGACCTTTGCAACTCAGGGTCCCCGGGAAGTCCCTACCCAGTTCCCCCCAGGGCCGGACTCTAATCCCGAGATGTTTTTTTCATTGTCGCCAGACGCCGAGAACTACGAAATTCTTACGCTTTGATTTTCGCAAGACATTGGGAGTCTGGCTTCTAGGCCATAGCCGGTGCCTCCAGCTGCCGACCAGGGCAGTGCGGGCCTCCGCAGATGGCTCTCCGACCTGGCCGTTTTTGAAAGGCCCCACCCTCTCCCCTTAGTCATCTTGCCTCAAGGATCTCGACTTTCCGCAGAACGGAGGGGGGGCCCCCCTGGCCCAGGCAGACAGCTCGCACCCTTTCCGCACGCTGTCCGGCAAACTCATGGCGTCGTACCTCGTCATGGCGTCGCACCTCGATGCGCGGGAAGAGGAGCTCAGCAGCGGCAGTGAGTCGGCGATCGAAGTTGCGTCTGGGTGGAGCACCCGCAGGGTCCTGGGCGGTGCGGCAATGGCTTGCCTCGCCTGCGCCGGCGGCGGCTTTGCGGCCGGGCGCTTCGCCAACGCTCGCCAGCCCGAGCGGCCCGAGGTGGCCCGTGGTCTCATGCAGGTGCTGGCGAAGCCGAGGCGGGAGGACTGCGCGGCGACGACGGACGACTGCTTCGAGGCAGCCTGCTGTGACGTGGCTGGGTTCACCTGCTTCGTGACGGACACGCCAGGCAAGGCCCAGTGTCTGAAGAACTGCACCAAGAGCGACACGTATGCCTGCGCGGTGCCAGTGCCAGAGACCCGCGATCCCATGTATTTGGACGATGCCATATCGCCTGGAACTGCGATGTACTGCTTCTCCGTTTACATGGCGGACACCGGCAGTGATGGCGCCGTCGCGCGCCCCGACGAGCTGGGCTTGCTGAGGGCGTCGTACGACAGGAGCATGGGGATCTTCGCCTGCGAGAAATGGGGCATCTTCAGCGACGCGGCAGGCGACCTGAAGCCAGGCGTTCCCTTCGTGGCGGTGGACGACGTGGACGGCGACTTCCACATCCTGAAGCGCAAGGAGACGGGCACTTGGATCAACACTGGTTTGCACACCCAGGTCTGGAAGGCCATTTTGGCAGCTGAAGACTACAAGACCGCCGACTGGGTCGTGAAGGTGGACTGCGACGCGGTGTTCCTGCCCAGCCGCCTGAGACCCTTCCTCGCCTCCCAGGGGGCGCCCAACCCTCTGCGCGGCGTCCCCGGCATCTACCTCGAGAATTCTCCAGGCCTGCGCCACACCCGACGCCATCCTTGTTTTTGCTGGTGGCGATTGGCCATGTGGGGGCTTGTTGCGAGCGTGCTGGGTGCTGTGCTCGTCTAACCAGGGAATGTTTGGGCCATCCAGGGCAATCCCGATGCGCAGAACAACATTGGGAACCCGTATGCTTGGGCGGTTGGAGGTCTCCTTTGAGACGTGCTAGGCTTGCACCATGGCCGTCGTCGTGCGTACTGGGATCGTCTGGTGGCTCTTGGAAGCGCTGCCCACTGGTGAGGGCGGCAGAGGGTGTCAGAAGGGCTCCGCTGGCTGTTTTGGAGCCAGTCATGCAGCCCTCATGGGGCCGTTCTGGGGCATTCTCGGACGACCTTCTCTGTGAATCTCGAGGGGCCCTCCAGGGGCCCTCGAGCCCTACGGGGCAGCAGTGGAAGCTTATGGCGCCATGTTGGAGCGATGTGCAGCCCAAAGCGGGACACGACACAAATATGAGAAAGCTGATTGGATGTTGAGGATGTTGCCCGTCCTGGGGTCCGTGGGGGTCTCGTGGAATGGCTTCGAGGCTTACTGTGCCATCTTCGGAGAAGCTTTTGGCTGCAGGCGTAGGTCGTTATGGACGCCTCTGGAGCCCCAGAGAGCCTCCTTGGAGCCCCAGAACGCATTTGGAACGGATGGAGTTCGCCAGTTTGGGGGGCGGTTAACAGGCGGGAAGACGCCACGCACGTGGGAACCCCAAGGGGTCGGCAGACTGCAAGTTCGTGAAGTGGGGCTGGTTCGGGAACCTGGAGATAATGTCCCTCACGGCCGCCGATACCCTCTTTGCGCACATCGACTGGTGCAAGAAGACCCTGGACTGGAAAACTGGAGTGGAGGGCGGGAAGTATGGGCCGATGGGAGAGGACCTCTTCGCACAGGTGTGCCTGGATTCCGTTGGCGTGCGCCGTGGCGGGGCGTTCGAGACCGTTCTGGACGGAGCCTGCGAGGCCGATCGTCCTGACGACCAGAAGAAGAATAAGAAATGGCGTCCCGAGTGCACGGAGAAGAAGATGGCAGCGTACCATCCGTTGATGAAGGTGGACGACTTCGTGAAGTGCTACGACCAGACCGTGCAGGCTTTCGGGTATTGAGTTCCGCGGGCAGCATTTGAAAGTCAGCGTCGAAAGAGGCCACATGTAATTAACATCATCCAGAAACGCATGGGCCATCCGATGCATTTGTCAAGTGGCGCTGCAGCAATTGGCTCCCGAAGAGGACCTCTTGAGCCGAGCGTTTTGGTTTCGACTTGCCGTGGGCCAACGTCGCCGTGGTGAAATAATTTGGAGGACTCTGTCAATCGTCACTCCTTGCCCTTCTCATCTCCGCTCTCTGGCACTGGCGCTACGCACTACTGACATCGACCCCCGAACTACTGGCACTGGTGACTGACATGGCCCCCTGACTTTGATACCGGCGCAGCGAGCGCCGGTCTGCCGCAGCGCCTCGTCCTCGTCCTCCCCGCTCTCTGACAGCGGCGGCTGCGAGCCAGCGCCGAGTTGACGCTGTGCCAGGCGCGCGCTCTGGGGCGAGAACCCAGAGAGCCGAGGTTTTGACCTTTGCAACTCAGGGTCCCCGGGAAGTCCCTACCCAGTTCCCCCCAGGGCCGGACTCTAATCCCGAGATGTTTTTTTCATTGTCGCCAGACGCCGAGAACTACGAAATTTTTACGCTTTGATTTTCGCAAGACATTGGGAGTCTGGCTTCTAGGCTATAGCCGGTGCCTCCAGCTGCCGACCAGGGCAGTGCGGGCCTCCCCAGATGGCTTTCCGACCTGGCCGTTCTTGAAAGGCCCCACCCTCTCCCCTTAGTCATCTTGCCTCAAGGATCTCGACTTTCCGCAGAACGGCGGGTGCGCCCCCCTGGCCCAGGCAGACAGCTCGCACCCTTTCCGCACACTGTCCAGCAAACTCATGGCGTCGTACCTCGTCATGGCGTCGCACCTCGATGCGCGGGAAGAGGAGCTCAGCAGCGGCAGTGAGTCGGCGATCGAAGTTGCGTCTGGGTGGAGCACCCGCAGGGTCCTGGGCGGTGCGGCAATGGCTTGCCTCGCCTGCGCCGGCGGCGGCTTTGCGGCCGGGCGCTTCGCCAACGCTCGCCAGCCCGAGCGGCCCGAGGTGGCCCGTGGTCTCATGCAGGTGCTGGCGAAGCCGAGGCGGGAGGACTGCGCGGCGACGACGGACGACTGCTTCGAGGCAGCCTGCTGTGACGTGGCTGGGTTCACCTGCTTCGTGACGGACACGCCAGGCAAGGCCCAGTGTCTGAAGAACTGCACCAAGAGCGACACGTATGCCTGCGCGGTGCCAGTGCCAGAGACCCGCGATCCCATGTATTTGGACGATGCCATTTCGCCTGGAACTGCGATGTACTGCTTCTCCGTTTACATGGCGGACACCGGCAGTGATGGCGCCGTCGCGCGCCCCGACGAGCTGGGCTTGCTGAGGGCGTCGTACGACAGGAGCATGGGGATCTTCGCCTGCGAGAAATGGGGCATCTTCAGCGACGCGGCAGGCGACCTGAAGCCAGGCGTTCCCTTCGTGGCGGTGGACGACGTGGACGGCGACTTCCACATCCTGAAGCGCAAGGAGACGGGCACTTGGATCAACACTGGTTTGCACACCCAGGTCTGGAAGGCCATTTTGGCAGCTGAAGACTACAAGACCGCCGACTGGGTCGTGAAGGTGGACTGCGACGCGGTGTTCCTGCCCAGCCGCCTGAGACCCTTCCTCGCCTCCCAGGGGGCGCCCAACCCTCTGCGCGGCGTCCCTGGCATCTACCTCGAGAATTCTCCAGGCCTGCGCCACACCCGACGCCATCCTTGTTTTTGCTGGTGGCGGTTGGCCATGTGGGGGCTTGTTGCGAGCGTGCTGGGTGCTGTGCTCGTCTAACCAGGGAATGTTTGGGCCATCCAGGACAATCCCGATGCGCAGAACAACATTGGGAACCCGTATGCTTGGGCGGTTGGAGGTCTCCTTTGAGACGTGCTAGGCTTGCACCATGGCCGTCGTCGTGCGTACTGGGATCGTCTGGTGGCTCTTGGAAGCGCTGCCCACTGGTGAGGGCGGCAGAGGGTGTCAGAAGGGCTCCGCTGGCTGTTCTGGGGCCAGTCATGCAGCCCTCACGGGGCCGTTCTGGGGCATTCTCGGACGACCTTCTCTGTGAATCTCGAGGGGCCCTCCAGGGGCCCTCGAGCCCTACGGGGCAGCAGTGGAAGCCCATGGCGCCATGTTGGAGCGATGTGCAGCCCAAAGCGGGACACGACACAAATATGAGAAAGCTGATTGGATGTTGAGGATGTTGCCCGTCCTGGGGTCCGTGGGGGTCTCGTGGAATGGCTTCGAGGCTTACTGTGCCATCTTCGGAGAAGCTTTTGGCTGCAGGCGTAGGTCGTTATGGACGCCTCTGGAGCCCCAGAGAGCCTCCTTGGAGCCCCAGAACGCATTCGGAACGGATGGAGTTCGCCAGTTTGGGGGGCGGTTGACAGGCGGGAAGACGCCACGCACGTGGGAACCCCAAGGGGTCGGCAGACTGCAAGTTCGTGAAGTGGGGCTGGTTCGGGAACCTGGAGATAATGTCCCTCACGGCCGCCGATACTCTCTTTGCGCACATCGACTGGTGCAAGAAGACCCTGGACTGGAAGACTGGAGTGGAGGGCGGGAAGTATGGGCCGATGGGAGAGGACCTCTTCGCACAGGTGTGCCTGGATTCCGTTGGCGTGCGCCGTGGCGGGGCGTTCGAGACCGTTCTGGACGGAGCCTGCGAGGCCGATCGTCCTGACGACCAGAAGAAGAATAAGAAATGGCGTCCCGAGTGCACGGAGAAGAAGATGGCAGCGTACCATCCGTTGATGAAGGTGGACGACTTCGTGAAGTGCTACGACCAGACCGTGCAGGCTTTCGGGTATTGAGTTCCGCGGGCAGCATTTGAAAGTCAGCATCGAAAGAGGCCACATGTAATTAACATCATCCAGAAACGCATGGGCCATCCGATGCATTTGTCAAGTGGCGCTGCAGCAATTGGCTCCCGAAGAGGACCTCTTGAGCCGAGCGTTTTGGTTTTGACTTACCGCGAGCCAACGTCGCCGTGGTTGATTGTTAGACGGATTCTGTCATTCGTCACTCCTCGACCTCACCATCCCCGCCCTCTGACAGTGGCGGCTGCGAACTAGTAACGAGCGCGCGTCTGGCACAGCGTCTCGTCCTCACCCCCCCCCCCGACATCAGTGCCAAGTTGACGCTTTGCCGGGCGCGCGCTCTTGGACGAGAACCCAAAGATCTGACGCCTTGGCCTCTGCGATACAGGGTCCCCGAGAAGTCCCTTCCCATTTTCCCAGGGCCAGGTTCTCGTCCCGAGACCTTTCCTGACGGTCCCAGGTTTGCCAGCAAGGACACCCCGAACCTGACAACAACGATATTCTTCCGCACTGATTTTTGCCAAAGGGACGTCAACACGTTGGAGATTGGTCTGAAATTTGCGCTTCCAGCGGCCGATCTGGACGATTCGGGCACCCAAGAAACACTCTCGATGAAGCGCAGGTGCTAGAAAGCACCCCGAAGCGAGAAGCGCCCCAATAATCAGCGAGAGCGTGCGAAAGCCACCGAGGACCTTTGTGTGGATGTTCTGGTGGCAGTCTGCCAGGAGTGGGTGTTGCCCTGAGGCGATCCGGTCAAGACCGACTCCCGGACCCCTCCCGTGGTCCGCGTTGGCCTCCTTTCGGGGGTTCGTAGAGGGAGGGTTATCCCAGGGTGAGGCTGGGGAACGGGCCCAGCTGGATGCTCCAGTTGAACGCGTTTCCGTCGTCCAGGGTCCAGGGGCCGTTCGGAGCGACAATGCTTTCCGGCCCTACCTTTGCCCCTACCCCACCTCTGTGCCCTCCCGAAACTTCTCAAGTTGCGCCCAGCGGTGACGACGAGGGCCTCCGGGAAAGCGCCCGGCAAAATTCCGAAGACGTATCCGAGGCGGGAATGTATACATGACCACCGCCTGGAGGATCAATTTTCGGGGACCTCGGCAGGCGGTGGATATGGATATATTTGGGCCCCCAGGGGCAAAAATATATCCATATCTACCGCCCGCTGGGGCACCAGGACGTCGGTTCCCAGGCGGTGGGTATGGGTAAATCCCGGCCTCGCAACGTCGACGTCGACGTCGACGTCGGCGTTGAACAGGGCCCCCCGCCCCTCGGAGCCTGCAGCCCTCCCCGCCTCCCTCGACTCCCTCGACGGCGGGTCCTGCGTCCTTCGCCCGCAGCCTCCCTCCCACTCGCCTGGAACGCGCGGGACGCGGGAGAACTTCTGGACGGGGACGGTCGGCAGGAGCAGGGAGGAGGGGAAGAGGGGGCAGGGAGGAGGAGGAGGAGGAGGAGGAGGAGGAGGAGGAGGAGGAAGACGGAGGCGAAGAGGGAAGAATGAGGAAGGAGAGAGGGGGGGGAAGTAGTTAGAGAGGTGCAGGAGGAGGGGGATGGATAGGAGGAGGAGGCGGAGGAGGAGGAGGAGGACGAGGAGGAGTAGGAGGTTCAGGACAACAAGAGATGTTAAGACTGCTCAGTCTTCGTCGCTTGCGCGCTACTTGCTCAACAGGTGTACCCCCACTCCCTCCAGACCCGCCCTCTTTGTCTTACCTCTGGGGCGTATCTTTCGTGCCTGCAACGTGTAGTCGGCGCGGCCCCTGAACTAGGAACGGGATGGAGACAGGAAAAGGTGGAGAGCGAGGAAAGGAGGAGGAAACGAGCCGGGAGTGGGGAAAGAGGGAGATAGGAGCACTGATGCCGAACAACTCCTTAAATGAAAAGGGGGAGGAAAGAGAAACAGGAGGATTTCAGGTGGAGTTTGCCCTGCGGGTCGGTCGGGCGGACCTAACGGGCGAGTCGGGCGGGCGGACCTTCCTGGGCGGGTCGGGCGCGCAGAACGTCCAAGCGAGCGGGCGGGCCTCCAAGCAAGCGGACAGACAGGGCCCTAGCGGCCGGGCTGGCCGGGTGGGCGGTGTTCGGGCAGCTTGGGCGCGCCTCTCTATCGCTCGTCCTCCTCACCCCCTCTCCCCCTCCTCCTTCTCACCCTCCTCCTGCCTTTGGAAACGGTCGGCCTCCCCATTCTCCTGCCCCCTCTTCCCTCCTTCCTCCTACCCCTCCCCCCCCCCCTCTACCCCCGTCCCCTTCTCCTCCCCTCCATTCTCCTACCCCCCCCTACCCCCCCCCCCCAGTCTCTTGCCCCCTCTCCCCCCCCCTCCCCCACCCCACCCCTCCTCCCCGGCCCCCGTCCCTCCTACCCCCACTCTTCTCTCTCCCCCCCATCTGCCTCTACCGGACCCTATTGGGCGGGTCGGGCGGGCGGACCCTAACGGGTGGACCCAGCGGACAGACCCTGACGAGCGGGTCGGACGGGATTTTTAAACGGGTGGGCAGGCTTCCAGGCAGACACCGACAGCGGGTCGGGCGGGCGGGCCCAACAGGTGAGCCGGGCGGATGGGACTTTGAAGGGGTTCGTCTTAGTGAATAATGTACAGTTAAGAGTCGACGGCTCGATTCCAGAGAATATTGTGAGGAAGTCCGGGCGAGAGCGTGATTTGTGAGTGTCGAGGGCGCGGCGCCTGAACAAATTGCCAGGAAGTGGCGCGATTACCAAATACATTATGAGGAAATATTTGGCGGGAGCCGTTGTTTCTTTAGTCCGAGGGCCAACAGTGCAGTTTCAGTAGAAAGACATTCCCTGACAAAGGAAACAAGGTTCGAGCCCCGTGTGGGGCGGGGGCATCTCAGCTAGATAAAAAAAAGCGCGCCGGACACGGGGGACAATACAGAATTATTCTCCAGAAGTGAGAAGTCAACAGCAACAACATCACAAGAAAGTGCGGAGCACCCCGCAATTGCGGATAAGAGTGAGGGGGCGGGCGCGGGGTGGGTCGCGGGTGGGTCGCGGGTGGGTCGTGGGGTGGGTCGTGGGTGGGTCGCGGGTGGGTCGCGGGGTGGGTCGCGGGTGGGTCGCGGGGTGGGTCGCGGATGGGTCGCGGAGCGGGAGGGGGGGGGGACGACGCAACAAAACAACAATAAAAAACAACAAAACAACAACAATAATCCTCGCCGAGGATCCCCACTTCAGCCACGCAACCAGGGACAGTGAATGACCGTTCGGGCCTCCTCACTCTGACCTAGTCTCTCCGACCCGAACGATTTCTTCAAGACGTTGAACGTATGTGTCTTCTACAAGGTCAGGTCAAAACTGATCCCCAGACCCCTCCAAGGTCCACAATGGTTATCGTTTGAAGCTGTGCCCAGCCTTGGCGGCGAGTCCATTCGGGAAGCGCCTGGAAAGCTCCGAAACGAAGGACGCCGCCACAGCAGCAAAAAGAGAAAGGGCCCACCCCAGACATCCGGCAGACCCCTCGCCTTCTCCCGGCTGAGCTCGCCCTCCAGCTCCTCCTCCGATGGGCAGGCCGCCCGGGGACCTCGGGTCCGCCTTGCTCAGTTCTGGCCGGGCTTGCGCTTCCCGCGCCTGGCTCTCGCCGTTGCTTCCACTCTCAGCGTTGGCGGGGCTCGCGCCTCCCGCGCCTCGCCCTTCGCCTGTGCTTCCGCTCGCAGCTCCAGCCGGCGTCTCCTGTGCCTCGCCCCTCGCCTGGGATTCCATTCTCAGCGCCCGCCGCCTCGTCGGCAGGCGACGCTCTTCCCACCCTCTGGTCTCGCCGTCGGCTTCCTGCGCGCATCGCTCCCGCGGAGCCTCTCCCTCGGCTCCCGCGCCGCGACCACGGCGGACTTCTTTGGTCGTGCCTTTGCCCCAGCCTGCGTCTGGGGCCCGGCTCCCGTCCGGTCCCTCCGCTGCATGCCTGCAGGCGCCGCCCACTCGACTCGTGTCACGCCCGCTCGTCTACGGCAGGTTCGCGTCGTATATCGACCAGCGGCGACCCCGCCGCGGGCTTTCAACGTTGAACGCCGCCAGCGACCCAGAGTCGGTCTATGTTGAACGATCTGACGTTTCGGAAACGGCCGATCGTTCCAGGTTGAAGGATCCCCGCGGTGTCAGAATCCAACGCCGAAGTCGGCACGACACGAACCTGTCGTACCCTCGGCTGTACGTATCAGCAAATACTCGGCACGGCCGAAATGGGTATGGAAATAATGGGGCCGACGACCAACGGCAGTTCCTGTCCATTTTGGACCGGGTTCGCTGTCTGAGTCGGCGTGGGTGATGTCCATTTGAGGCACAAATTCGCCTGCCCACCAGCGGCCGCTGTAGGTTTTGGACAACATCTGCTGTAGGGCATCCTGTCCTTTGTTCTCGTACCCATTGCGGGCGTGGCGAAACACAGCGGCCAATTTCCCAGAGCAACCTCCAGCTTAAATGAGTTGAAACCTGTTCCTCCAACCATTGCGCTAAGTTGGTTTCGTTGCGTCGGGCTGTGCCGTCCAACAGCTGTGGGTGTTTGGTCAAAGTAGGTTTCAATAACGAAGCAGGTGTGGTTGGTCTCGTGCTCAAGTCTCTGCAACATACCACATTGTTCGCGGCTCCATCGAGTAGACGCTTTGGACCAAAAACGCGGATTCGCGTACATGCTGTACCACACGCTCGCCTATCTTCTCACAGCGCGCAATTGAAGCATAGTGTTAAGCCGGGCATGTCCCTCTACAAGAGGAGTATTCAAAAATAGTCAACAGTCTGGGGACGATTGTTCGATTATTGTTGAATCTGTTTGAATATTTGTTGTCCCTCTTTTCCCTTCCACAAGCCGCCTGTAGGAGGACATACCTAAGCATTGTATCGCGTACGATGCAGAATCTATGCAGTGGCAGCAGCACGGGACGACGAGAGGCGGTGAAGAACCTGAGGGTCCAACGAACCGTTCTTCCTCCGCAAGTGGGCACCGTCCCCTGGGCACCAACAACATGCGCCCGGGAAACTCCGTAGCCATTTTGGCTCAAGCTGCAACGGCTACAGGTGTTTTAGTCAAAGTCCAGAGTCCCCGCACAAAGCGCCGCCCGATGCAGATGCAGGAGGAGTTCGGCATTCCCCTGCCCCCCTGCCCCAGGTGGTGATCGGCACACCTCCCAGGCTGGAGCACATGCACTCAGCCGACCCAGCGCCGCCGCATGCAGCGCAAGGCCTTGAGCAAGGCCGTGCGAGCGCGCGTGCGCGTGTGGCCTGTGGGCAGACTGACGCCGCCTCAGTTCAGAGTGCTGATCTCGTAGGGTGTTCACTCTGCTCTTTCTCTCTCTCTCTCTATGTCGTCGCCCCCCTTGTCACGTTCCCCGGGGTGCCCCTTGAGAGCAGTTTTCGCGGGGCCATGGTGCCCCTGTCTGTAGGGCTTTGCTGGGTCGCCGCCTTGGTCGGGCGCACCTGCAGTCGCAGCGTCGGCCCTCTGAATCTTCGCGCAACGCGACCGTCGAGGCCGTGCGAGACCCACTGTTAGTGATGCCGCAACGCCAACTGTTATATTTATATCGACGGGTGCTGGCGTCCCCAGTACTCCACAGTTATTTTAGCGGCCGGGGCGGGTGTATTGTTTGGGGGAGTGTTCCCCAACCGCGAAGACATTAATGCGGACGTGTTTCACTCGCTGCACTTGCGCAACCAGCTCCAGGTGTGGGCGCGCGCAGCAATTGCGCGCTGTTGCGCCAAATGCAAACATGGAAGAGAGGTGGTCGGGAGGAGTGCCGATCTCTGAGCGGACTGTCATCACGCACGCACTTTCGTTGTATCCCGTTTCGCTTTGCATTTGTAGGGCAAATCAGCGTAATCCGCATGAAATTGCACTTACATGAAGTGCAGGGACTGTGCCAAGACTACTCGATATCCTCCTGCCCCCGTCCTCGTCGGTGTTCTCCCTTCTCCGCCTCCTCTTCCTTCTCCTACTCGATTGGGCGAAATTGGCGGAATTCATACTCAAAGTACGCAGTGTTGTTATGATTACAGTGCCATTGAATAATCATAACGGAGCCCGCCTATTGCCCCTTGGTGGTATCTTTCCCATTTTACGCCGCGAAGACGTTGCCTCTGAGTTGGTGCCAAGTGTTTGAAATCGACTCACAAGCTCTTATGGTGGAGGACGCACAGCGAGCGATTTGTAGACTCGGGCCTGGATTGGGAGACACGGACATGTAAGAGATGTGTTGGGGAGGGGTTCGGATCTTTGCGAAGGCTGGTACATGCCGCAGTTACAGACATCGCGGTGTTCAGTTTCACTCAGCTCTGCACATCTGCAGATGCAACGACAGCGCCATGCGTACGACTGCACTGATGTCTTGCAAAAAAAACGCATGCGCCCGGGAAACAGAACGTGCCATTCTTTCAGTATTTTCTCAGAGGCGGAAGAGGTACCCATACCGTTGCCCTTCCCTCGTATTCGCCTTTGTGGGGCCTTCTGGGAGGCCCTCGTCGCCACCGCTGGATTCGCCTCGAAGTTCAGAACACACCCCGGGAGAGGTCCGGACGGCGCGAGCCCTCGCACCTCCCCTCCCCCCCCCCTCTTGGAGTAGATGTTGGCGGTCTTGCGCGCCTGTTTCGAGCAGGTGGGGTCTCCCCCACAGGACGCACTGCTGCAAACAGTCGCAGACCTCGCCCCTCCCGCCCATTCCCTTGCGCCCAATGTCGAAACGCCGAGTAAGGAAACGCTCGCCATTCGGTCAGTATCTGGCGCTCCTCACGGCAAGTAGCACGACAGCGGTAAACTTTCGGGGGTCATCGCATGTTTCTCGGGTCGGCGTCGGACCCCCCAGTGGGAGCCCCCCGTGGCGGCGCCTGTGGCGCCGCCCCTGGCGCGCTCCGCTCGCGGGGGGCGGGGCCCAGCACGGTCCCAGAAAAGTCCGTTCGGACTTCCGGCAGTTCATGTGTAGGTAGCTTTGCCAGCTCATCGTTTCGTGTTCTTGCAGGAGCGAGGGCGGGGAATTTCAGGACGCATTGGGCCAGGCACGGGCATCAGGAGGCCTCCTGGGGCCCCCTCGGGGGCCTCCGTGTGGGGCCACGGGGCCTCGCGGAGGGCCTCTTCAGATCCCAGGAGACCGCCAGAGGCCCAAAACATCCGACGTCGTGGCTTTTCGGCACCAGCTCTTTTTGATCAATCTCGGCGTCCGCGAGCTGTCCTTGGGCCCAAGCAGGACGTGACCATTTCGTCTACAAACACCCTTCGACGTCTACATCATCTTTCTCGCGCTTACATGGTACAGCCTCCCGCGCCTTCTCCCCATCCTTCATGCTTCTGCGACTGCTGTTCCTCCCTTCTCTTGCTTCTCATCTTCATGCTTCTCCTCAGTTGCCATCCATGCTGCAGCAGTAGTGGGGTCATTCCAACACGCAGCCCGCATCCTCAAGCGCGTAGTTTTCCAGACCTGCCTCGTTGGCCATAACTGGGCCCCGCTCCCCTGGTGTTCTGAAGGCCGCTGCTCTTACCTCTGCAGGGGTCAAGCTTGTCAGATAATTTCGACCATCTAGCACTCACCACTCACAGGAACCCAACATCGTCAAGAACGACGGCACCGACCCTTTCAACCCTTTCAAGTCGTCCGATTGCCGTAACCAGGCCTTTCCGGAATTCAAGGCCACAGGGTAATTGCGGGTCATGTCTTGCACTGCGCGACCCGGGCAATTGCCGCAGGGCAACCGTCGCACTACACGACCAGCATTAGCGACCAACAAAGTTGTTTTGTTACGAAGCTTGCGCACAGAAGTTCACACACCGCTTCCCGCCGCCAGACCAAGGAGTCCAATGCCGGCCGAGACACGGCCTATAGACACCTACGAGTACACCTGCAGTCTGGAGGCGGCATGCGAGGAGCCTGTGGGTAGTCGAGCGCGCGCTGGAGTTCGAGAGGAGGAATGCCAGGCGTGGTAACCCCTTGGGCGCACCACAGCGTGCCCTGGACATCGCGGTCGCGGAGAGGAAGGAGTCCCTGGACGTAGCGGCACCTGGACGACAGCTCGGCGGTCCGCGTGGTGGTCCGCGTGGTGGTCCTGGGCGTCGTGGGGGTGGTCCGCCCGACGGTCCCTGGACGACACCACAGCGCGCCTGCTGCGTTCCGCTCCCCTGGCATCGGCCTCGTTTGGGAATGGGCCCAGACGCAGCGAGGCCACCTCGACTTGCTCAAGCACCCCAACACTGGCTGCATGCACGATGACCACGGCCTCCGTGCTCTCTGGACGCCACCTCGGAGAAGAACCCAGAAGTCAGAGTTCTTGAATTTCCGTGCAACGTCCCCGCATCGGGTTGCAATGACTCTATCTTCGCAGGGCAGCCAATTTGTGGTTGCCACACGCTGCTCAGAGACGATGCGCCTGCGGACAGTTGCTCGAACTGCCTCCAGCACTATTGCATATTACATCATGTACTGTGACCTGTGGAGAATGGGTTCGGCAGTCTTCTGGGTGGCAGACGCTCGTACCAGTTGTATAGTTAGTGCCTGCCCGTTGGTTCCAAAAGTGACACCTGTCAATGGGTATGTTTGCTGACCCACCCATGAGTGCCCATGAGTGAATGCCACAGGGCGCAGACGCTTCGAGTTGGCAGGACTGCCGTGCGGGAGGCTATGCACGTGCGAGAGCACGTGCCTCTGAGCGTATCTCGCAGACCATCGCCCCTGACAGTATGCGTGCGTCCTGCGAGCACTGTTCTAGAGAATCGTGCTTACTTTAGGCTCCGGCGTTTGTTGTCCGTTCCCTCATTGACCGTCATTTGGGGTGCGCCTTGCGTATGGTGGCATTGATCGAGTGTTTTATTATTATCACGTGGTGCCGCGTTGATGTTTCGGAACATACGTTCAGCGAAGGGGTGCGAAAAGATGAGAGTATGAAGATAAAGACGGGCACGAATATGATGGCGAACATAATGAATGTGGTATCCATTTTGTTAAGGGCGTGTGAAATGGGGGAGGGAAGTGGCAAACGCTGGAGCGCATGACTAATTTTGCCGACCCTCCTCCCTCATCGCTCTTCCTCTCTCTTCTTCATCTTCGCTGTCCCTCCGCCTCACGTCCCACTTTTGTGGCAAAGGCAGGGTTTCAGCGCGCTAAGCTTTCCGTCTCATCGATCAGCTCAGAAATCCACTGTGACGGGCTCCTCGCTCCTCCTCCTCCTGATCCTGCTACGCTTTCCTCCTCCTCCTCCTCCTCCTCGCCCTTCCTCCCTCCTCGCCCTTCCTCTCTCCTCCCCCCCCCCCCTCCCGCCGACGTCCACCGCCCCCCCCATGCGAGGCGCGCGTGACGGACGCGAGGCCGCCGTACCCGCCGCAGGACCCCCCCCCCTCTCATAGGGGGCGGCCCTCGGCGGGGGTCAAGCAGACCGCCCGAGGTGGCCGGCCCCCGGCCGTAGAGACGCGACGGCCACGACGGACGGACGGCCACGACCACGACGACCACGACCACGACCTCGACCTGGACGGCCACGACCACGACAACGGCACGATCTCCGCCTCGACGACGACGACGACGACCACAATCTCGACCGCGTCCTGCACGGCGTCGGCGACGGCCGTGGCCGAAGCTGCGGCGTGGCACGGTGCAAGCTCTCCTCGTCCTCGACGGTCGAGGGACATGGCTTTCGTCTGCTTCTGGGCGTTCCAGTGCTCGTTTGGGGGATCCAGGTTTTGCGGAGCAGGGTGAGTTGACATCATTTTGATAAGGGGGGGCAAGTGCCCAAAAGAAGCTTCCGCACCGGCTCCCTTCTCAGAGGACGAGCCTGAGCCTCATGCAGTTGCCCGACCTACCGCTGGACTTCATGTGTTCGACAGAGACCCCGCTCGCAATCTGGAAGCTCCGCTGGCTTAATCCAAAGACTTCCAGTCGTAATGTCGATTCGACTCCTGGACCTCAGCTGGGGCGCTCTGCGACCAGAATCTCGTGGCGTGTGTGGCCGCGGTGACGAGGCGCCTCCTCCGCGGGCCAAGACCAGGGTGACGAACGTCTGAAAACACTGACCCTCGAAGCTCGATCCTCGGCCGTACATGGAGGCAGCAGGCATCTTCCGCGAGGCTCAATGGCATTGCCCGATACTTCCATGGAGCATCTGGACGATGGATCGCCAGAGGACTGGGGTTCCCGATGTGCGTGTGTAGGCATCTCGTTCTGCCCCACCCAACACATGCTGCCGTGCGCAGACCGAGGCAGCCGTCCATATCCGCCCATAGCGTGGAGGTATTGCAGGACCATCCTCGGAATCCTTTCAGCACGCTGTGACGTATATGCATCTACTGTGATTCCATGTTGCAGCAGGTGTCAATTGTGTACGTTCAGGTTTCAACGACTCTTTAGGCTTACGCCACACCGCCGACCCCTTGTTTTTTTTTGGAGGCAATCTTTGACGTCTTGGGGGCGTCATGGCCCGACTTTATCTTCCGCATTCCTATCGTCGTCGTCTTTGCTCCTCCTCCCAGTAGTCGGCCCATCCCGCCACCGTGCCTGAGTTGTGGTTCAGAGGCCACCGTGCCTGAGTTGTGGTTCAGAGCTGGATCTGTACTGTTTTCTTCCTCTCATTTTTAGTATCTTTCGGCGCTAGAAGGCCGTCAGCGGGCCCTGGGCCCGTCCAAAAGCGGCTCGGGATCAAAAGCCGGTCCTAGGGAAAGGGACGGGACTTTCGGGGACCGTGTATGGAGACAGCATCAAGCCATCGGATCTCTGGGTCCCGTCGAGGCGGCCGGTATCTTCCCGATTTCTGGCCTCTGGTGGCCTTTACCCAGGCCCCGGGGCCTTCAAAAAGCGGCTCGGGATGAAACGCCGGTCATTCCCTGACCTTCCAGGTGGTCTAAAAAATAGCGATGACCTTGGAAGTTGATATTTTTGGTGGAGGTCTGAAGGTGTCCTGGTAGGTATATAGGTCTGGAGGGATCTTTTTATAGCACTCTGGAAGGTCAGGGCTGGGAAGGGGTCCAGAGACATCCCGGGGCCCACGCGTCGAAAAGATCGGTGCGCCGGATGCCTGCTTTGATCGTCGGGTGGCTGTAAGTGCGGTAAGAGCGTTCATCTTACATAATCTTAGTTAAGCCATAGAACGTACACTTGTTGATCGCGCATCTCATGTGTGCATATGCAATACTTATGGTGTTTGTAAGTGTAGATGTAAGTAATATACTAAGTTAGATATCTCTGCTAAGTCGATGGGGCTGAACATATTCGTGTTTTTGCTAATCATTTGCGTATTTTTTATTCTTAACTTTTTTGAAATCCATTGAATTTCCGTTGTTGTTGTTGTTCAGTTGTTCAGGACCGAGGCGCCGCAGGTACTTGCTGTACCTCGCGGCCGCGGCGCTGCGGGCTGCGCGCATGCCCGCGGGGAGGGGGGAGGGAAGGAGGAAAATGTTTATCCATGTGTCTTCGGCCCTCCCTTATCCCCCCTTTCCTTAGGCGGCGCACCGCCTTCTCCTCCGTCGCCTCGTCCTCCGTCGGCGGTAATCCGCCTTCTCCCCCCCCCATGGCGGCAATCCGCCTTCTCCCCCTCCGTGGCGGCAAACCGCCCTTCTGGCGGCAAACCGCTTTCTCCTCCTTTGGCGGCAAACCGCCTACCCCTTCTGGCGGCAAACCGCCTTCTCCTCCTCTGGCGGCAAACCGCCTACCCCTTCTGGGGGCAAACCGCCTACTCCTCCTCTGGCGGCAAACCGCCTTCTCCTCCTCGTGGCGGGAAACCGCTTCTTCCCAACCGCCCTATCGGCGGCTTGCTTTGCCGCCTCCTTCCACCCCCTCGGCGGCAAGCCGCCCACCCCTTTCCCCCCTCCCCTCCCTGGCCTCTCCTTGACCCACCCTCCCCCATAGCTCTCTTCTTCCCCCCCGCGCACCCTTCGGCACCCCCTCCCCCGCCCCCCCTTCGACACCCTCTCCCCCCTGCGCCCCCCCTCACCCAGGAGGAGGAGGAGGAGGAGGGAGAGGAGGAAGAGGAGAAGGAGGAGGAGGAGGAGGGGGAGGAGGGGGAGGAGGGGGAGGAGGAGGAGGAGGAGGAGGAGGGGGAGGAGGAGGAGGAGCAGGAAGAGCAGGAGTAGGATATGTCCGTCGCACGCGCGTTGGCTCGATCCGTTTTTGGCGAGCCCTCCTCCGTGGGCTTCGGGCGGCGTGCGCGCGCGGGGAGTCGCGCACTCCGCTCGGCGCGCGGTCGCGCCGCGTCGCTGCCATGGAGGGCATCCTTCGAGGCCGCCTGGAGGAGGCGCGGGCGGCGTTCGTAGCGCGCGGCAGCGCGACGGAGCACCTTCCTGCCTGCATCCAGGCGGCGACGTCCCAGCGCTGGTCGCAGCTCCAGAGTGCGCAGTTTGCTGCTTTGGGCGGCGGCGTGGGGTGGGCGCAGTCCGAGCTGGGAGACTTCTTGCAGGCTCTGTCGTCGGGCAGCCTGCAGGGGAGGAAGCTCCAGAACTACGAGGGGTTCATTGAATTTCTGACGCCTCAGTTGTGGGAGTTCGTGCTCTCGCCGCATTCGGGCTTCACTGCCAAGATGGCGGCGTTCTCAGAGCACCTCGGGGCGCTTGGCCTGAGGCATCCGAGCTGCCCGACGGCCGCCAATATGGCAGCATTCTTGTTGCTGGTGTGCAAGCAGACAGGCGTGGAGACGGGCGAGATCACGAGGGAGCTGTTGCAGTCATATCTGGCCACAGTGAAATCCTCGTTCAAGAATCTCGTGGCGACGATGCCGCCGCCCAGGGATGGCATCCAGGCTCTCCCCATCACGCCTGGGAGGCTCCAGTCTCAGTACCCCATCACGTACGTCGACGCCTTCCCGCCAGGTGTTGGAGCGACGGCGCCGCAGATAAATCCCGTCGAGATGGTGACGATTGCGAAGCTGATTAATCTCCGTGCAGGGAAGAAGAGCGGCCACCTCGCGCTGCCCGCGCCTGCGCCCGCCCGCGGCGGGCTGCAGCCATCCCACGGCCCAGGCGGCGGCTCTCCTCAGCAGCACCTCCCCATCGCGGCGGCCGATTCGTTCTCTGGGCGCTGGCCGACGGCTCCACGGGGAATAACAGAACGCATTCCCCCGCGGGACACCTGGTATTGGGTCGAGGGGTGGGTTCCTGGATCGGCGCGGGGTACGTTTCTGGATGCCTGGATGGAGGGCGTGTTGTGAAATATTCCCCCCCCCCATCCCCCTAGGGGGATGGGGGGGGGGGGAATATTTTCGTTCGGCGGTGATCCGCCTGATTTCAGGTGGGGCTTTCGCGCAGCGGCGGCCGCTGGCCCAACCCAGCCATCCAGCTGATCGACCGCTCGCAGACGCAGCAGCCGCAGGAGCCGTTGCAAGAACGAGCAGGTTCGAACCACCAGCTTTCGATGGCGGCGGGGAGTTCGGATGCGCCGTCGACGCAGCAACTGGCGGCACACGATGGCGGCAAACCCGCCGACTGTCAGCCGTTATCGAGCACCGCCGCCGCCCAAACGGCCTCGATCAGCAAGAGCCGCGCGGCGAAGAAGCAGAAGAAGCATGAGCTGCCGATCGAGCTCGACTCCGACTCCGACTTCGGCATCGTCGCCGTGACGCCGCCGCCCAAGGCTGAGAAGGTCGGCATCGCCGCAGGCTCTCTGAAGAAGACCCCGACGGAGGCGGCTCTGGCCATGGTCGCGGCCATGGATAAGAGGACGAAGGCGGTCAAGACGAAAAAGAACGCCGAGGCGGTGAAGGCCCCCACGCTTGCCACGGGCAATGCTGCTAAGAAGACGACGCCGCCTGGCAATGACAACGCGGCAAAGAAGACGACGCCGCCTGCCACGGGCAACGTGGCTAAGAAGACGCCGCTCCCCACGGGCAAGAAGACGGACGGCGCGGCTGGGAAGGACAAGCAGCGCAAGTGGGCGAAGCCGAGGTGGGAGATGCAGACCACACGCAACTTGGCGAGCGGGGTTGAACCTCCCACCGATGAGGCGTCGGGCGCGCGCGGCGATTCCCAGCAGCCCCGCTGGGGTCGCAGTTTGCGCGCCCGCCGCCTTTCAGGCGACTGTTCATCGTTGCTCCGCCCCCCAGGTGCAGTTCCGCAGCGGCAGGGTCGGCGTCCCTGGCAGCAACGTCAGCCTGAAGTACATCGCGGGCGATGAGGCCGACAAGGCCAGATTCTCACCGACGCCCTTCTCGACGCCCTCCTCCGCGCTCTCTTCATTTTCGCCCCTGCCTCGACGCCCCCTCCGCCCCCTGCTGCCTCGTTGCGCCCGATCGCTCCGAGGCCAGGGCCATCGCGGAGGCGGAGGAGCTGGTCAAGAAGGAGCTCGCCGCCAGGGCGCGCGGCGAGTAATTCGCGCTACGACTCTTCAACTCTCCAGGCCAACGGGGCGGCCTCGGGATAACAAAAAGGTCGTGGCGGATATGCCGCCTCGTGGCGGATATGCCGCCTTGTAGCGCAGCCTTCTCGCCTTCCAACTCGTGGCGGACATGCCGCCCCCGCCCCACCCCTTTGCGCTCCTCCGCCCTTCAGGCGGACATGCCGCCGCCCCCCTCCCCTACTCGGCCCACTCCGCGCCCCCGCGCCACGTCCCTGCGCCCCCCTCTCCGCTGTCAGGCACTGGATCCCACGCCAACTAACGTCGGGGAGACGCCCACTGCTCGAACGGCGAAGGCGTTCACCCAGAATGGCATGGGCGCGCGCGAAGGCACCGACGTTGCCACCGCCCGTTCAACGACGAAAACAAGTGAACCAAGACCTGCACATTCAAAGGGACGCCAGTTCACTTATATTTCTGGTTCCCAATGCCACCCTCACTCTGCCCCCTCCCCCGAGACCCCGTCGCAAGAACCAGCGGGGCCCTTCTGAGAGGCCCCCGAGGGCTCGAGGAGCTCCAAGACTTCAATGGGTCCATGGGCAACCCCCTCCCCCTCCTCCCGAAGTCTCGCTTCCGCGTCCGATTCCATTTCGGTTCAAGCCCGCGGCCCGCGGGTGCCCGCGAGCCCGCGCGGGGTCGGCCCCCCCCTTTCGCGCCGACGCGTGGGCTGGGGCCCGCGCGCCGAGGCTGCGCCGCAGCCACCGCGTCGCGCTCGGCGCCTCGCACTGCGGCCGCGGCCATGGCAGACAGCGACAGCGCGTTCGACGCGTTGGAGGCAGCTGCATCGCCAAAACAAGTGGCCCCGCGTGCGGTAGCCAGGGACGCGCGCATCGCGCGCGAAACTGGCTGGCCGCTCTCGGTCGAACTGTTTTGGCGATTCGGCGCAGGAGATGTTCGGGCCAGCGATGCAGTTGCTCTCCGACCTTGCGGGCGTGGACAACAACGCAGGGGATCGGTCTTCCTCCGCCAGCGGCAGTCGGCCAGCCAGCGCGCCCACGTTGGCGGCGCAGCCAGCGCGATCGCGCAGCCCGCGCCACCCGCGGGCACCGTCGACGCCGCCGCGCAGGCGGGGGCCGACGTCACCGCCGCGGGACCCGCGGCAGCGGCCTTTCCCGCCCTCGGCTCTCGTGAAGGAGCTCGCGTCGCACATGCGGGGCGCGACGCCTGTGGTGGAAGAGCCCCCCGAGGCGGTGGAGGCGCATCCCAGCGCGGTGGAGGCGTTCAGGACGCAGCTGCGAGCCTGGCTGAGCGACCCCGTTGGGAATCCCATCGACTGGCGGTCGGAGAACGTGCTCGCCGTGCTCAAGGAGTACCAGATGAAGTACGACTACAAGAAGTTCCGCGACCGCGGCCCGCCTGGCCCCGCCATGGGCGGGCCGCAGACGTGGCAGGGCCAGGCGTGGCGCGCCAATGCGAAGCGCTGGGGGAACCGAGGTGGCGCAAAGCGCGAGATGTACGCGAAGCTGCACGGCAACAAGGCAGCGCCGCGGGTGCGCGAGGCGCACGTCCCCAAGCCTCAGCTGATGCATCGGGAGCCCAAGGCGCCGAACTTGCCCAAGACGATGCCTCAGCAGGCGCCGTGGAGGACTGGCAATATGAACCCTCCAGTTCCGCCTCCGCCGCCGAAGACCATGGGGCCGCCGCCGCCGAAGACCAGGCAGCCGCCAGCAGGGAAGCCCAGCATGGTGCAGCCGAGGGCAGGGCGTCGGCTGCAGCCGACAAGCAAGATGGCACCACCGCCAGCGAAGCCGCGCCCGCCCGCCCGCCGAGATGTCTTCTTGTAGGGTGATCGCGTGGACCTGCAAGCGGGCTGGGGTGCATAGCTTCCGTAATTCGAGCGCGGATAGTTGCAGCTATCCGCGCTGACGCGTCATGACGCGCCGCCTCTCCCCGCCTCGTCTCATCTCATCTCTCCTCCCCTCTCTTCGTTGCCGATCTATCTCATTGGCGGACGCGCCGCCTCCCCCCGCCTGGCGGACAACCGCCGTTCAGATACGAGCATCGGCGCATCGGGTTTGTTCTATGCGGTTGGAAAAAAACACCAGTCCTTCCCTGAGCCACCCATTGGCGGCTAAACCGCCCTGAAGCCTCCATTGGCGGCCACGCCGCCCATTGGCGGCTAAACCGCCCATTGGCGGCCACGCCGCCCTGAGCCCTCCATTGGCGGCTAAACCGCCGCCGCCGCCTGCTGGCATCCCGAAATGTGCGATGCCACCGCGCCTCTTACACATGTATGTTTTTGTTGTTGGGACGCTGTATCGGCTCGAATCTAGGCGCGCACAGGCTCGCGCCCCACGCCGCCCCTGCGCTAGCCGTGCACTTCTCGCCCTGCCGCCATGGCAGGCCAGCAGGGCGAGAAGACCGTCATGTTCGGCTTCAAGTGCCCACAGAGCAGCAGCTGCAAAAGGGGCGGCAAGTGGTTCCAGGGAGAGACAGTGGAGGCGGCCAGGAACAAGCTGGTGAACCACCTTCGCGTGTCGCCGTACCACGACTTGAGCGAGGACGAAGCGGAGGTAGCTGCTGTCGCACTCGAGCCCGACTCGTGGGAAGTCGACCTCGCGGAGTGGCGCCAATGGGAGGAGGAGAAGGCCAACTGGGGCTCCGCCAAAAGGCGCAAGGGGGCGCCGAAGGTCGAGCTGGCGCCAATCCCTCCACAATCCCGCGTGGAGCGCTCGCACCAGCTGAAGGACGCGTTCTCGGAGGGCAGCGGATCGTCAGGCGCAGCTTCGTCAGCCACGGCGGGCATGAGGATGTCCACGGCGTTGGCCAGCCAGATGTCGCCCGATAGCATCGTGGTGCTCAACGGCACCCAGTGCCAGGCTGTGCTCGACTCGTTGCGCCGCGCGCGTACTGCGACGCAGATGTGCGCCCAGATAGCGGAGCGCGCGGTGAACGCTTTCCGCCAAGAGGAGCAATGCATCGCCGAGTGCGAGGACGTGCTCGCGAGCTGGCTGGTGCGCAACGCGACCTCGTAGGTGCAGGTGCACGGCTGGCAGCACTGATGTCGCCTCAGCATCAGTAGCCTCATTCGCGCAGGCGGCGCGACGCGTCGGCCCTACACGCCCCCCTCCCACTCCTCCAACGCAATTTCAATCCACACCCCTGTGTCAGAACAAATTAGGACACCCCCACACACTCCATCCGCACTCAATTCGTGAAGGCCGCCACGCCGAGGTGAATTTTGGCCACGCAGGCGGCCGAGTAGCCGTCCCCCAATGCAAGGCGATATGGGGGCGAGTGGACGAGCGGAGCGGGAGGAAGGTGAGGGAACTTCGGCGGATAAGACAGGTGGGCGGTTGGATGGGATTTGGCAAAAGGGCTGGGTGGAGAAAACTGCATCCGCATAAGAATGAGTGCGGCTATTTTCTGGATGTGCTGCATCGCCATGTCCGCCCACCCCCCCATCGCCTTGCATATGATGACGCTCAGGCAGCGCGCCCCGATTGCGCGCGCTCGCCCGTCTCTTCGCTGCCGCTCAGGCAGCGCGCCTCGCTTCCGCGCTCGCCCGTCTTTTCGCTGCCGCTCAGGCAGCGGTTTGAAGCACGCGGCGCCGTCCGCGGTCGGTAGCGCAGGGCGCCGCTCCGCCCCTGCTGCTCCGCTTAACTAACTCGGCGGACGTGCCGCTACGCCGCCGCCATGCACTGGCAAAAAAAAGTTGGCTGTTATCATATGTTAGCAGATGTTATCACGCGCCTGATAACACCTGATAACACCTGATAACACCTGATAACATGTTATCAGGTGTTATCATGTGTTAGCATGGTGTTATCACACGCCTGATAACATATGATAACATATGATAACATGATGTCAATTTTGTGTGGTTGTCATGTTGCGCGCAATTCATTTCAGTATCCGTATCACCTCGTGCGTCCGCCACGCTTCGAGCGGCTAGTCCGCTGGCGGCCAATCCGCCTCCCTCGCCGCGCCCCTGCACCCTCTCAAGCGGCGAGTCCGCTGGCGGATATGCCGCCCCCTTCATACCTCACTCCACCCCTCCCTCCACCTTTGAAGCGGCTATTCCGCTGGCGGCTATCCCGCCTCACTTACCGCGCGTTTTCTTCGTCATCGCTTCGCGTCCAGCTCATCTTGGCATCAGGGCCGCGCGCGACGCGCGGCTTCTCGCGTGCCAAGGCGGTCACGCCGCCATGGCGGGGACGCCGCCCGCTGAAGATCACCAGCAGCATTCTCTGGCAGTGATGTTCGGAGCAGCCAGGCCGAAAAACAAGGGAGTGATGACCAAGGCGCCCGCAGCGAAGCCCCGTGGGAAAGCTAAGCTATCGGGGACGCAGATGACACTGACTGGACAGCTTGTGCCGCCGCTCGCATTGACCGACGCAGGGCCGCCGAAGGCACGCGGGAAAAGCAAAGGCAAGGGCAACGGTAAGCACCCCGCAGCGTTGAGGACGGCTCGCAAAGCTGCGTCAGCCGCAGCTCCCGCCGAAGAACTGCCTCCTCAGGGCGCAGCGGCTTGCCACCAGAGCCGGACGACGCAGCGTCAGAGGCGGCATCGGGCTCCGAGGAGCGCGGCGACGAGATTGGTTCCGAGCTCGGCGTCAAACAGGATGAGCTTGAGAGTGCCAAGCGTGAGCTTGAGGAGGAAGAGGCTCCACCGCAGGGCGCGGTAGCCAAGGTTGAGAATGAGGAGCGCTCGCCCGAGGCGGCAGCGCCGCAGGCGGAGGAGGAGGAGGCAGCTCAGGACGATCCGCCAGCAGGCGCTCCCCAGGTAGGGGAGTTCGTGGATGTGCATGGCATCGAGGATAGCATCGTGCGTTGCAACCGCTGCTGTCGCACGGCAAAGGAGTGCAACTACAGGATCAGGGCGAAGGGCCAGTCGACTTACCAGTGCGACGCGTGCAACACGAACGGGGTGCGCCTTTCTCGGAGGTTCGGACAGTGGCCGCCAAAGTGTTTCGCCAAAATGAAGAGTGAGTTCAAGCAGCAGTTCTACAAGGATCTGGCAGAAGATCCTGGGCTGTCGAACCTCGATCGCATTGAAGCCTTCGTGGTCAGCTCAATCACTGTCCAACGGATGGAGGAGGAGCGCGTCCGCAAGGGTGGCAAGTACCTTCCGCTGAGGAAGTGGGCGCACGACGGCTTCGACGCGAAAAAGATTGAAGATAATGTGCAGGATAAGAGGTGGAACCCTGATCTCGGGGAGTGGACGTACAGGCCGCAATTGGAGGCGGCCTGGAGCGAGACAGTGGAGGCCGCAGTGCGCAACGAGCTGTACACCGATAAGAGGACGCAGGCGAAGCAGAGCGGCCCGCGGGCAGCGGCCTCGACGGGCGTCGCAGAGCACGGCGGCGACAAGGGCGACAGAAGCGACGAGAGCGACATGTCCAGATCCAGGCGGCGCCGCAGGCGCAGGTCTGACAGCCGCAGGAGGAGGAGGCGCAGCATGAGCAGGCGCGACAGCAGGGGCAGGCGCGACAGCAGGAGCAGACGCCGCGACAGACGTCGCGACACCAACCGCAGCAGGAGCCGCTCGCGCGGCGACCGCGACAGGAGCAAGAGCCGCCGCAAGGGCAGGAGCAAGAGCCGCGGCAAGAGCAAGGACAGGAGCAAGAGCAGGCCGTTTGGGGGTTCAACGCAGGGGTGTCGCCTGGGCTTCGCATTCGTTTTCGGTTTCCGTTCAACTCTTCAGGTTCGGATCGGGTTATTGATTTCGCTCGGCTCGAAGTGTTGTCATTTTCGGACAACCCCGAAGGCTCCGCAGGGATAAGGACGCTGAGAAGGAGCGGAGGCGACAGGAAGCGAGGGAGAAGGCCGAGCAGGCCAAGAAGGAGACGCAGGAGAAAAACCTGGCGCTGAAGTGGATCGGCACCGCAACGAGGCTCGAGACAGAGCTGGACGGGTACCTCGAGCATGAGAAGGCGGACAAGGTGCCGTCATGGGCTGTGAAGAACGCGAAGGCGGCGAGGAAGTCTGTGGCAGTCATGAAGGCGGTGGCGCAGAAGCGCGTGCACAGCGGCGTGGCGTTGACGATCACGCAGGACGAGGCCATCAGCATCCAGAAGGATGCGAGCTCGGCGGCGAGGGCCATCGCGGGGATGCTCAAGGAGGCGCAGAAGCACAGCACCTGAGCGCCCCATGGTGGCCCAGTACATCATGAAGTACGGCCTGAAAAAGGTGGAGAAGGACCCGAATAAGCCGCGGCCGCTGGGCCGCTCGTGAGCAGGGGCGGCAGTTGGGCCGCTCCTGACGAGGTGTGTGATTTCGTACAATTGTTATTGTTGGTGAAACAACATTTCCACCGCCACCCCACTCGTTACCACCGCAGCCCTTCGTTTGGCGGGGATGCCGCCTTTCCACTCTCGCAAGCCCTTGGCGGACATGCCGCCTTGCCTTCATTTGGCGGAGATGCCGCCTTTGCTGCTCATCGCGCTCCGATGCCTCACTTGGCGAGGCGAAGCGCTTGCATAACTCCCTCCTGCTCGAGCGCGTCCTGCCCGAGACCCTACCGCGCGAGCTGTGGCTCGCGAAGGCCAGCGACACCGTTGGGAATCCCATCGATTGGCGGTCGGAGACGAAGCAGAGGCGAAGCAGCTCCTTGGCAGGGGCGGCAGTTGGGCCGCTCATGACGAGGTGTGTGATTTCGTACAATTGTTATTGTTGTTGAAAAAAAACATTTCTTCGTTGCCATCGCCACCCCACTCGTTACCACCGCAGCCCTTCGTTTGGCGGGGATGCCGCCTTTCCACTCTCGCAAGCCCTTGGCGGACATGCCGCCTTGCCTTCATTTGGCGGAGATGCCGCCTTTGCTGCCCACCGCGCTCGCACCGTTCTCTCGCGTTTCCCAATGACATGATCTGCCACCGTCCCACCCCTCATCCGTAGTCTTTGTGGCTCAAGTGGAGCCGCTCGAGGTCGTGCCCCTTCGCGGTCTTGCGCCGCCATGGCGAGCATCGCGGACAAGTACGACGTCGATGACTTCGAGCTCATCACGGGTGGCAGTGCGTGGAGCTGGGCGACCATCGTGGTGCGCTTCATCGAGTGGCGCAATCGTTGCCGCCATGCACGCGCCGTTGGCATCAAGGGCCAGATGCTCATCGACAAGGCGCGGCGCATGATGGAGGAGGCGCGCCGCACCGAGGAGCGCGGCAAGATGCTGTGCCAGATGTCGAAGCAGACGGTGCAGGACATCCCAGGCGGCATTCGGTTCTTCTGCCGCCAGCCGCACCAGGAGAGCTGAGCGGCGATCGGCTGGGCCGATAGAGGAGGATAAGGAGGAAGAGGAGGCAGGATGAGGAGAGGAGGAGGAGGTGGATGAGGAGTTGGAGGCAGCACGCGCACCCGCACTAAGAGCCGCCAGCCGCCGCCGCGCCCGTCCCGCGCTGCGCCCGTCCCGAGCTCGAGCCGCCAGCCGCGCCCGTCTCCGAGCGCTGGCGGCTTGGAACCCGAGCTTGAAACTCAAGCTCGAAATTGCGTGCGAGAAAAAGAAATCTCCCTTGCAAGTTCCGTTGCTACGCTCACTTCGCGCCTCCGCAATCTCCCCCACCCACCCCCTCCCCCCTCCCCCCTCCCCCCATGCCCCCTCGCCCCCACGCTCTTCGGCGGCTACGCCGCCCCTCCCGACCCTTCAGGCGGCTACACCGCCATGCCCTTCGGCGGCTACTCCGCCCCGCGATCCATTCCCGCCTCCACTTCCGTCTCTCTGGCTGCAATTCGTTTTTCTCAACCGCGCTGGGCCTCGCGCTGCCCCCCGCCCCCGCCCCTCCCGCGCGCGGGCGTCGGCGCAATGGGGAAACGCGCCCTGCAGGTGGACAAGCAGGTGGAGCAGCGGGCTCGACTGCAACAGTGTCTGGCCCTGCGCGGCGTGTCCGCGGCTTTGCTCGAGCGAATCGTGACTGCGCTTGGCCATGGCGACGACGCGGGCGATGCTATAGACGTGAGCGCTCGGGCCATGCAGCGATCGCAGACGGCATCCGTGGCCGATCTCATCAGCGCAGTGCGGCTGCAGCCCAAGATCGGCACGCCTTTCCGATGGAGCGTGGCGCTGCCGCATCGGCTGATGCCGAGGCTCCTGTCGGACTGCCCTCTCTGGAGTTCAATGTTTTGGGAAGCGATGCGCCGTTTCCCTGTGTCGCGCGATCGGCCGTGGAGGCTTTTGCTGTACTACGACGACATTGGCGTGGGCAACGCCTTGAAGATAGATAATCGTCGGAATCAGCTCGCGGTGTATGCGAGTTTCCTCGAGTTCGGATCCTTCTTGCAGAAGGAGGTTGCGTGGCTGCCGATCGGCACCTTGCGCGTCGTCGTGAAGAAGAGCATCGGCGGCTCGGCCGTGGCGCGGGCATTGCTTCGCGCGCTGTTCCTGGGCCCAGAGAGTCTGTCGGAGCACGGTGCGCCAATCGGCGGCGTGCACTTTTTCGCCAAGTTCCACCGCTTGATTGCAGACGAGGCGGCTGGAAAAGAGACATTCTGCACCAAGGGCGCTGCAGGTCTGAGACCGTGCTTGCAATGCAAGAACGTTGTGCTGGATCAGGCGGAATGTCTTGCAGACTACGACGACGATGATTACCTCGTGCCTCTCTGGTGCGCTGACTCGTCGCGCTTTGACCCGCTGTCGTCAGACGAGTTTTTGCAGCAATATGATGATTTGGCGTCGCTGCGGGACACGACAACCAGAGCGAACATCGAGAGACTGGAGCCAGGGAGGAAAACATTTCCATCGATCCCCTTCTGATGTCCCCCCCTTCCTTCCCTTCTGATGTTCCGGCCCCCGAAGGAGACGGCAATGGGCATCACTCTGGATGACCGTTCTCTGGTGGCGTGCCAGGCGTTGCGGACGGTGGCGCCGCCGAGCACATACGTGAGGGACCCCATGCATACCATGCTGGCCAGCGGCGGGACCTTGCAGGTCGAAATCTTTGCGCTCCTCAAGGCGGTGAGGGATGTCATCCCCGACGCGTGGGGAACGTGGCGGGATCGCTGCTCGGCGTGGCGGACTGGCAGACGCGGCAGGAAACCGCCAGCGTTTCTGTTCAGCGTGGCTCGGAAGAAAGCGACCTGCAAGGCGTCGCACTTCGTGGGCAAGGCGTCGGATTGCTTGGCCGTGTTCCCTTTGATTCGTCATTGGGTGCACACAGAGCTGCGTCCCAGCGGCATGGCGAACGCTGCGGCGCGGTCGTTCGAGGCGATGGCGAAGATGCTCGAATTGTACATGCAGGGCAAAAGGACATGCGGCCGCAGCTGAAACGCAAACGCTGGCCTGCGCGTTCGAGGATGCACCGCGTCGGCCCGCGCGCATCCTCGAGCGCTTAGGTGGCAGGCGGTTCGGCTACGTCCTGAGGATCGGCGCCGTGCCGAATTTGATAGCTGTCTGGACCAAGGCCGTTTCGATTTCCTTGGCGCTGCACAAAGCCGCGCACGGGCCAGCCCTGATCAAGCCGAAGCATCATTATTTGTGGCACGTCCCCGACCAGCCTGCGGAGGACGGCATCTGGTTGGACGCCTTCGTACTCGAGCGGAAGCACAACCTGCTTCGGTCCAGGTCGCAGGAGATCGACAACCCTGAGAATTTCGAGCGGTCGGCCTTGACGGCGATGCTCGCCTGCTTCCTGGAGGAAGCGAAGGAGGCGCCGCGCTCCCGCGCCAAAGCGTGGCGCACGCCAGAGCTGGACAGTACGTTCGGGCACTCGGGGCGCAACCTTGCATGCCCTTTGTGGAGGAAGATGGGCTGGGAGAGGGGAAGGCGGTTTGCCGCCGAGGCGGCTCGCCGCCAGGAGGAGGAGGAGGAGGAGGAGGAGGAGGAGGAGGAGGAGGAACCCCTCCGCAGGGCTGAAACGTGGACCAGCAGAGAGGCGTCGATCGACGGCCAGATGTACGGCAGCCAGGACAGACGGCGCAACCAACCTTGGTATTTAGGGGTGCACATGCGTGTGCCCCCCCAAAAATCGAGGCGTTGCTGCCCTCAGGATTTTCTCCTGGGCGACGGCGAGGCGTACATCGTGCATTGCTGCGCGCAGGCTGGCGCCGCCAGCTACCTGCTGGTGGAGACCCTGGAATGGGTGCGCGCGCCATGCCCAGGCGCGTCCCTGTGGCGGCCGCGCGGCGACGTCGCCGTGATGCCCGCCGAGCTGATCCCGCCAGCCTGGGCGGCTTATCGGCGACTACAGGACGATGGCTATGTGCTCGCCATCACGTGAAAAAGGAAAAAACGAGCGCATGCGAGAGCGGATATGCCGCTGGCGGATGCGCCGCCCTTCGATAGAGAGGTGCAGGAGGGAGGGGCGGATATGCCGCCGAAGAAGGAAGGCGGGCTCGGGGAGGGAAGGCGGCAGGAGGGAGCGGGGGCGGGCTGGCCGCCGACAACGAGGAGAGGAGAGGGGAGGCGGTGATGGCCGCCGAGGGGAGGCAGTTTGAAGAATAGTTGATCCCCCCCCCTCTCCCTCTCCCCCCTTCCCCTCCGCGCCCCGCAGGCGTCCTGAGGGCGGCTCGGCGCGTCGACCTGCGGCGCCCTGTCCTGAAAAACTGTTGTGTTGTAGTTGTTAAAACGTTTTTTGTGGTTTTTTCCCGAAACATAGCAATATCAAGAACAAACATGCAAAACATAGAAAGTTATGCAAATTTCGGGTTAACCGAATCGGACAGCCCACATCGACTTAGCTGACTTAGCTACTAAGTTGGGTATGTTGAGGTGTATGTATCGATATATCTTGGCAGTGGTACCCGATAGCTCAGTTGATAAGATGGATGGTTCTGTGAGTAGTATGTATGGCATGTTGTTGAATATACTTATCTAACAAAACGTTAAGTAGATGAATGCGAAGTTCGATATTTTATATATGTTGAATATGTGAGGTCAACTAGCATGAACCTACATACATCTTCGTTGAAACGATTTCATCGGATATACAACGCTCTTACCGCACTTACACCCACCCGACGATCAAAGTGGGCCTGGGCCTCCGGAGGCCTCCCCGCGGCCACGGCCGGACGCCCTCGAGCTCCTGGCGGGAGTGCCCCCCCGGCAGAGGCCCGGGGGCATCGGCGCGTGAGGCCCGGGGCACGGGCCTCCGGCTTTACGAAAAAGTCATGAGGCCGTCTTCTTCAGCCCGGGGCTCCGGAGGCTGCTTCGGGCCCCGGGGCCATGAACGAGCGATGCGGGATGAGAAGATCCGGCCCTGCAGACGGGGGGGAGATGCCTGGGGGGCCCGCGCGGCGAAGACAGGCGCGACGTCGGAGGTTTGGGGGACGGAGCTTGGGGGAGGGCCGGTTGCGGGCAGAGGGGCGTGTCGCGCTTATCAGAGGACTACCAAAGTCGGCGTTCCCCGACCCGCACAATGTCCCGCGCGACGCAAAGAAGGGCACCCTAAAGTGCAAGACATGCAAATGATGCCCAATCGGTTGCGCGTACTGGGCAGAAAGGGGAGGACGGGAAGAGGAGGATGGGGGGTGAGGCGGAAAATGGGGGGGAGAAGCATCGGTGAGGATGAGCTGAAGCGGGGCAGGAAGAGGAGGAGGGGAACGAGGAGGAAGTGTAGGAGGAGGAGGAAGAGGAGGAGGAGGGGGACACTGAGATGAGGCTCCGGGTTATGGGGCTGGGCGCGACTCGAAAAACCGGTGTGTTCGGAGATGTCCGTTGGGATCTTGCGGGGGGGCTTCTTGCGGGCCTCTTGGAGCAGTTTCGAAGGCTCTTGGGGGCCGTTTTGGGGCCTCTTTGTGGCTTCTTGGGCGCCTCTTGGAACGTCTTGGGGGCCTCTTGGGGTGTTCTTGGGGCCTCTTTGGGGCCTCTTGGGGCCCTCTTGGGGCGTAAGGCTGGGTTTTCCGGTGCGTGGTCTCTCTCTGGAGCCCCTTTTGGGCCCGTATCCGCGAGGTTCGGGGCCGTCTTGGGCGGCTCTTGGGCCGTCTGGGGGCTCTCTTGGGCCGCCTTGGGCGGCTCTTGGGCTGTCTGGGGGCTCTCTTGGGCCGTCTTGGGGGCGTCGTGGAGGCCTCTTGTGCCGTCTTGGAGCAGTCTTGGGAGCTTCTTGGGCTGTCTTGGAGCGTCGGAAGGCGGAAAAGGCGAAAATGACGAAAACATAGAAAAAAACAATGAAAATTAACGATTTTGGGCTCCTCGGGGGCCTCTTGGAGGTCTCTTGGGGCGTCTTGGAGGTCTCTTCGGGCATCTTGGAACCCTCGTGGGGCGTCTTGGAAGCCTCTTGGGGCCTCTTGGGCGCTTCTTAAAGCGTCTAGGCGGTCTCTTGGGGCGTCTGGGGGCCTCTTGGAACGTCTGGGAGGCCTCTTGGGGCCTTCTTGGCCCGTATTTGGGCCCTTTTGGGCCCGGAAGAGCGTCGTGAGTCGCTCGTGGTGGGCCCCCCCCCCCCTCCAAATCGACCGGACCGGGTTCCCGGGGGAGGGGTTTGGGGAGGGGGAAACATTTCACACGCCGATGACCCAAGGGGCCGGCGGATTTCCATTCATTACGTCGGTCTTTTCTTGCATCCAACGCGGTACCGGCGTGGACCAACACGGATCGACGCGGATTCGACGCGGATTCGGCGTGGATCCGATGCGATTCGATGCGAATGGGCACAGACAAGGTCCCTCGAATATGTTTACATGGCATTGTTTTCTTCCCTCTCCCCGGAAAAGTTCGTCCCTCTGCCTTCCGCAGGATGCCATTCCCAGTTGCGACCCCTCTCGAAGGACTGGCTTTTCATCCAGAGTCGTTGTTTGACGGTCCTGGGGTTCGGCGAGGGCTCCTGGGGGCCGAAAGCAGCAGCAGAAATATCCGTCTGGATATGCTCAAGACGTCGGAGGTCCAGTTTCACTCCCCCCCCCAAGAAAGCATCGATCCGCGCCCCTCCGCAGGACGCCATCCCCGTGCACCTCTCTGCCGCGCCCATGGTCGGGGCCCCCGGCGACTTCCGCTCCAATCTCAGCTCGCCTTGCGCGGACGTGGGCGTCTTGTGCCACACGCTGTGCTGCCCCGCGGTGCGTATCGCGGACACCTACGCCGCGGCGGGGGTCATGAGCTTCTGGTTGGCCGGGGGGGGGGAATGCGGGGGCCCAGACATCCGACGGCTCGAGAAAACCGACACGGCTGGCTTGTAATTACTTTGGCCTTTGGAGGCCGGCTTCGGGCCTGGAGTCCGACAAAATGCGATTGGGGATGAACTCGGAGAACCGCTGGGGGACAACTGGCCGCTCTGACGGCGCCAGCCGACGCCGAAACGATGTGTCTTTGCGGGGAATGCGCATGCACTGCGCTCCGATCTGCGGTTGCGACCAAAATTGCTTCTGTCGGGTCTATAGCCACGGTGTTTCCTTCAGCGGGTGGGGCATTGAGAGGGTACATCGTTCTGTCGGGATTGCGCGTATCGGGATGAGAGGGAGAAACGAAAACATGACAAGGAGGATAGATGAGCAGGGGCGTTGGGAGGTAGAGAAGGAGAAAGAGGAGGAAGAGGAGGATTCGCTCGAAGATAGATTATCTCAAATTCGATTTGGGGGTTGCGATGGATAGATCCAGAACACATGACACTAGCTGATCTTATCTTGAGCCGCCATTCGACGCACACCTTAAAACATAGGGCACAACGCATTGCGTCTGCACTGCGTATCTTGCATGTCAGGAGCGGCCCTAGCGAATGTCGCACATTCAACATGCGAGAATTTGAATGCACAATACGCGTTCGCATGGCCATACCCAACCGGCACACCGCCGCGCGCCTGTGCGCGCGATGCACCCTTCGGCATGAGCCGCACGGAAACACCAGTCAAACATCACATTGGGGAACATCCCGGTCAGTTGCTCGAGCGAAGCATGTACAGACGGCGCGGTGTTTCGGGCCGCAGGAACCATGCATGGCTTTCAAAGGGTCCCGTGCGGGGCCCTGGGACGTCCCAAAGAGTCAACCAGAGTAGATCACTTGAAGCGGTTGTTTAGGATGCTCCATTCTGGCTCGCTCTCGGGCCCCCGCCAGGACCATCCTGGAGCCATCTCAGGCCCCCCGAAAGCTTCAAGGGCGCCTCAAAGGATCTCAAAACGGCCCCATGGTCAACCAGAGTTGAGCAGTTGAACGGGTCGTTTCTGAAGCTGGCTCGCTGACGGGACCCATCTGGCACCCTTTCAACGGCCATCTAAAAGCTCCGTCGGAGGCTTCAGGGGGCTTCAAGATGCAAGATGCACTGAGACGTTCCCCAGAGCCGACCATAGTGGAGCATTTAAAACTGCCGTTTCAGATGCTTCATTGTGGGTCGCTCTCGGGGCCGTCTTCGGGTCCTCTTGGGGCCAACTTGCCCAGGGGGTCTTGAAAGGGCCCTGAGACGGCCCCGACCAGAGCGCGGTCTTTCTCTTTTCTGGCTCGTTTTCGTTGTCCTGCTCGGCCCCTCCTGGGGCCCTGTTGGAACAAATGGACCCGCTCCGTGAAAGCATAACTTGGGGAACAATGTCATGGCGACTGTGCCTCGACAGACAAGCTCTCGGGGATGCAGCCCACAGGAGTGACAGCTCAGCGCGTGATTGATTCAAGAAATTGTAAGCCAGACGATTGAAACAAAAACGAAATTGATGCTGTTTCTCTGAGGCGTGAGGGCACTGCGCCAGTGATTCGCCAACACCAGATGCATAGACATGTCGCCAATTCATTCGTTATCTCTGGGGCACGACAGCGACGCGCCAACGGTCAATTCACGACGGGCAGCCGAAAACATCATCAGCGACACGTTAAACCAAAGTGCTTGCAGTGAGGTGACCCGCCTTTGCGTCGAACGGCCGATGGCCCGGACGGCTCGCGACAATATACATCTTAGATCACACGTGAGGGCGCAGCAAATTCATTGACATGTCGTACTCCCCCGCTTGCGGTCGACCGCTGTCGCAAACCAGTGTAGCTCAGAAATCGTAGCCCCTCCCCTGTCGAGCAGGCCGTGCTACGCGATTATCCATGGAAACTGCATGACATGCTTATGAACTGGACTAGCCAGCAAATGACAACCAAAGTCACCCGCTGGACTACCAGCCACGGAGATGGAAAAAATTTCCCCGTAGAGCAGCTCAAGCTCAGAAGGGGCGTTCGACTCCCCGCTGAGACACCTGCCGTCGCTTCCGGCCGCCTCGGCCACATCGGCGAGGCGGGGAGATGCAAGCCATCCGCGTGGATGGTCAAGAAATCCATCGCCGGCGTGTCTCCATTAGCCCATGCTAGGAAAAATCCAAACATCAGCAGATAAAACGCAGCGAGGGTCCAGATGCAGTGAGTCGGCCGCGGGGGGACGACAGTCGCTCCGACGTCCAAGTCTCAGGCTCGCCCGCCTCCCTGGGCCCCGAGGGCGCCCCGCAGACGCTCCCGGGACGCTCCCGGGGCACTCCCGGGACACTCCCGCGGGACACTCCCGGGGCACTCCTGCAGACATTCCTATAGGACACTTCCGGGGCACTCCCGGGACACCCCCAGGGCACCCCCGCGACGTTGCCAGGTCTGTCCACCCCAGTTTTTCTCAGGATTGCGCCCCGGGGGTGCCTGTGGGGGCCTCCTGGTTTTTTGTCAGAAGTCAGACGGGGAGTTGAAGGACCTTCAGAGCTCCTCGGGGCTTCTCGGAGGCCCCCAGGGCTTCTTAGAGCTTCGCGTTGGAGGGGTCTTCCTTCAAGAGTACTTGGTCGGTTGGATTGGCCTAGCCTTGGGGGGGCCTTAAGCTCGAACCCTAGATTGCAGCGCGCGCGCCTGCCTGTGTCATTGCCAGCGGGGTCCAACAAGCCTGCTTCGCTACGCGCGCACGCTGCTGATGACTGATTGGGGGATCGACGAGGCCACCCCGCAACGAGGTATACTTGACCACGCCGCATATGAAGTTGAGAGTTGCTCTCGTTACTTTCCCAGCAGCGGGGCCTATAATCCAGCCCATCATTCTTGAGATTGTCACCCGCGTGAACACATTGCGCCTTATCCATCAGGGCCCGAGCAACACAGCATGCTCGACAGAAGCGGGGATGCGACTTGTGAGTCGCTGGCTCGCGACAAGCGTTGATCCTCCGGCCAGTCGGCTGCAGTGGGGGTACCTTCTCTCAATATTTTGCGTCCCCATGAGGATCCTCGGATCTACGCTGGCGAGAGCCGCCAAGGCTACCGGCCGCTCGGCGCAACGGCAGGCCGTTTCAGTGCAATCGCTGTGTGATTAACAATGTCACTGGTGACATCCACGGTCGATTATTTGCCGTGGGAACAAATAAATAGCCGTTGGCGCACCATTGTCACAACCTTGAGAAAACAGTCGTATGAGCTCACGAATCGTTGAAGCCTTGTTTTCACGGTTCAGAGAAACAACATAGCAACGGTGTCATGTTTTAGCCGCTTTGTAAAGCAAGTGCTGGGATCAGTCACAGATTGCGCTCCTATGCTGGCGGAGCGCGCTACCAATGGCTTCTCAAGACGCAGTCCATATCGCACGGTTCCCCAAATCGTGTTCTTCCGTTTTTATTGAGGGTCGTTTTTGCGATGTTGGACGCCTCGGGTACATGTGAAACATCTGAAACGGTAGTGTTTTTAGATGCTTCTCTCTGGTTTGCTCTTGGTTCGCTTTCTGGGCTGTTTTGATGCCGTGTTCCAAGCCTCGTTGAAGATTGCTGGTGATCTCCAAATGGTTCCGAAGCGGCCCAGGAGAGGCCCCTGAGGGCCCCGCGAGCGAGCCAGAGTGAAGCATTTGAGAGGGCAGTTTCAGAATTGTTCCACTCTGGTTGGAACTTGGGGCCCGCTTGGGGCTCTCATAGGTTTTGTTGAAGGGCTCCTGGGGGTATCAAGGTAGCTCCAAGAGGGCCCCTGGACAGCCCCGACAGCAAACCGCAATGGAACATTTGAAAACGCCGTTGAACACGCTCCACTCCAGTCGGATTTCGTGGCCGTCTTAGCGTCTTTTGATACCTTCCACGCGCCTCCCGGGGAATTCCAGATGATGACCCCGAAATGGGGGCCCACAATGGCTCCAAAAGGGCCCTGGAGGCGGTCGGAGAGCAAGCCATAGTGGAGCATCTGAAATAACCGTTTGAAATTTTCGATTTCGGTTGGCTCTTTGCGCCGCCTCGGTGCCCCCCACGGGCCCTGTTCAAAGCCGTATCGAGCTTCCTTTTGGCCCGAGACATCACGTTGTCCGCACAGGTTTCGCTCGAGCCGCTCGTTGATGTGGGCTGCCTCGTGTGTAATTATGAACTGGCGTTGTCGTCTGAGTCCGGCCAGGCGCGCGGCGATGCGATCGTGCGAACGCGTGCTGTGCATACTTACGCGTGCTGCATTCACGTATTTCGTTAAGGGCGCCCCATCTGATATTTTGTTTGGCATGCCCCGTCGTGGATTTCACCATATGTTCTCAAAATATGTGTTCATTCGAGGTTCAATGCGTTTCGAAGTCTTCTTACATTCTTACATTCGGGCGCGGAGGGCTTGATTCGGGGAATCCTGTTTGCAGTGGTTTCCCCGAAAGTTGTCCTACGATGAACCGATCCTGGGCGCTTGGGCAACGGGTCGTCAGGTTTGGGGGCCCAAGTCTCCAAAAGATAGGGCAGCTGCGGGGGGAGGGGGGGAACACTGGGAGGATGAGTTTCCCCCCCGCTTCCGACCAAGAGGGGGGTGGAGATTAGGGAGGGGGGGAATTGGGGCACAAAGGTGGTCGGAGGAGTACGGGCGGAGTGGGGGGATGCGGGTGGAACGCACAGACATCCAACGTCTGTAGAATAGCAAAACGGAGGACTTGTGTCGTTTTTGGATTCCGTTCCGTGGCCTTCGCTTGGCCTGGCGAACATTGGAATGCGATTCAGAATGAATAAAAGCCGGCCCTGCGAAAAGGGTTGGATTTTGGGGGACCCTCGGAAAAATCGAAGCGTCGGATGCCAGGGGGAGGAGGATGATATGGAGGTGCGGGGGAACAAGTGCAGCGACCATCTGAGAAAGGCGCGGCATAGTTGAGGTGAGGGGAGATATTGGCTGCAGCCGAGGACCCGTCAATGACCGCCCGCTCGAGATCGGATCAGGCTACTCTACTAGGAGTGGGGGGTCCTCTCGACCGAGGGAAGCTCATCGGCGGGCCTGGCCCTCCTACTGGATCCCGAGCTCCAACGCCTCCTCCCAGGAAGTGCCAGGGTAAGCGAAGGAGAAGAGAGGCGAGGAGGACGAGGGCGGCTTCGCCGACTGGAGCTCGGCGAGAAAATCCATGGACCCCATTAATGGCCATGTACTAGCCTGCGCGCTGGCGTGCCCAGGGCTTTGGAGTTTGGAGCCGGCAGTCCACGGCCACTGGTCGAAGCAATCGGTGGAGTTCCTCGGCGTTCGATCCTGGGCCCCACGGCTCAGACGTGGGGGGGTCCTCGATCTCACCCGCCCCCTCTCGGAGGCGCAGAGTGGGCCCCTCGGAGCCAGTCCTGGAGCGCCGTCCTGGGGCGCGGGGCAGCTCTGCATCGAGAATAAAGGAGCCCTACCCCGAATGACACAGTGAGGACGTGGCCTCACTGAGGTCCCCGTCTTAGCATTAGTGGTCATAGATCTGGGCGCTTTAGTCCGATACGTCTGCAGGTAAGAGCACCTACCGTCGAGCATCCGATTAAGAAACCTCCGATCGAAAAGTTGGGCCAGCGTTTCCTTGTCAACTTGCTGGAAAGCTGACTTAGTTTGTTGAGCACGTTCGCCCTCCAGCGTTGACAAGAGAACCTGGCCCAGGTGAGTTTTAAGAGACTTCCGGGAAGCTGGCCCAGATTTCTTAGGTGACAAGTTTCTTGATCAGATTGTCGGCTGTATCCCTGATGTTTTTGGTCCTCCCAAATCAGGTTCCCTCGCAGAGGGTTAGGGGCCTTTTTTGGGGTGAATCGGCTCTTGGGCGCTCTTGGGCGCTCCTGGGGCCAACCAGGCGCTGGCTGAGGCATCGGTCGAGTGCCCCCTTGAAGCGTGTCCTCTTGGGCTTGGGTGGCTTTGGGGAGCCTCTGGGGGCCTGCGAGGGGCCTCTTGGGGCCAAGGCTCGAAATTTGAACTTGGCTTTCCTACTCTGGGACCCCTCTTGGGCCTTTGGGCGGGCCGCCCCGGCACTCTGGCCAGGCTGGGGGCCCTGGACAAGGGCAGGCGACTCGCATCGGGAGCCATGGCGGTATCAGCGCGTCCCCGGGCGCTTTGGCACGGCTGCGGCGCCCGATGCGCCGTCCAGCACCGCCAGATCTCCGAGATCACCGATTTATTCTACAACATTCTGATCACCAAGAACAGCAACAACAACAACAATTACTAGCACGTGGGGACACACCGTTCTCACCAGTGCCAGGGTTTTCATAGGAGGCGGGCAATACCCCCACTTTGTGGGGGGGCCGGTTCAAGCTCTACCAAATTTCCAAACGACTCTTCGCCACCACCCACACCCAGCTTCCCGCCCTATGACGTTCGGACACTTCACTTCGTGGCATGCGGACGACCGTGGCTACTATTCAGGGCCCCGCGGCCGACGACGACGGCGTGCGCGCGCGAATGGAACAGGGATGATGGCCCTGGCACGAATGTTGCAGAAGTCGAAAAGTTGCTCGCAAAAGCCCGTTTGACAGAAATGATTAAAAAGTGTTGGGTTTCCTACGAATCCGCAAGAGGGATGACATTTTGACAAAACCATTGGTTTTTTTATGTTTTTATGTTAAATTCGCTACGAAAACTAAGGTTTTGGAAGGATTTCGTCTTGCGCGCGCGAATGTCCACTTTACCTTATCTGTTGCAAGGGATTCTTGAAGTTTGGTTATGTTAGAACAAGAAATGTCCACTTTAGCTTATTTCTTGCAAGGGAAAACCGATCGTAACAACACAACCGGATCCGGACCAACCCGTTTTGCCTGAGACTTCCTCACGAAAATGATGAAAATGAGGCTGCGGCCTAGGCGCGGCGGGAGGGTCGTGCACCAGGGGCCCCAACAATAACTATTCTTTAGAAGTAATAATGTTCAACGACAACAACAACAGCAACACCAACAGCAACAACAATAAGTTTAAGACGGTTCGCTCTTACTGGCACGCTTGTCTTACATTCCGTATAGCCCAACCCTCGGTACCCGCCCATGTCGTCTTCGATTGTACCCCCTTTCGGGGGGAATATCTTGTCGGCCACTGACTGAAGTTCGAAGAAGTCTGGAGCGAGAGCGCCGTTCCTGAGTTCGGGGGCCTGTCTGGCCAAGGGCTCCCTGAATACCTATGGAGAAATATCGAAAGGGAGCCCTTGTCGCCGTGTCCGGGCCTCCACCAACCTGCTTGAATTACGGGAAAGTGTCGAGCGAAAGCGCAGTTCCTGAGTTCGGGGGCCTTCTTGGCCAGGGGCTCTCGGAGTGACTCGTGA
>CAUYUJ010002769.1:385000-415000 GCA_963575745.1 Prorocentrum cordatum
CCATTCGGGGGCCCATGGTGGATCCCACAGTCATCCTTCCCACGGCCAGGGTGCCCCGCCCTGGCGTGCGTGGGGGTGCGGAGTCGCCCGGGGGAGCGGTGCCCCTCGGGCGGCTTGGGGCGGCAGGGCCAAGGAGGCGTGTCGTTATCTGAGTCTTGAGGCGGCTCGACCTACGGACTGCGGCATGTATCTCGATATCGTCAGTGTCTTGCGGCACGCCTGGGAGGTGCGCAGGAAGTGGGTCCACGAGCGGCCGTTGTTTCCTCTTTGTCGGTGCTCAGTTTCTCGTTGTGGCCATTGAGCTTTGGCTCCTGCGTTCGCGGAGGTGCGAGTCCGCGAGTGCGAGGTGTCACGCTGCGTTTTTCTTTGCCCGAGTTTAATCCTTGGCGTGCGCCGTTCTCCTGGACAACGTTCACGTCCACCAAATTATCCTGTACTGTCCTCGTCCTGTTCCGCTTCCGCCCTGTCTTCTTCTTCCGCTTCTCCGTCTTATTATTATTGTTATCATTATTAGTATTATTATTATTAGTATTATTATTATTATTTTTATTATCAGTAGTAGTTGTAGTAGTAGTAGTAGTAGTAGTAGTAGTAGTAGTAGTAGTAGTAGTAGTCGTAGTAGTAGTAGTAGTAGTAGTAGTAGTAGTAGTAGTAGTAGTAGTAGTATTCCTATTAGTATTATTACGCTGATTATTATTATTAGTAGTATGAGTATTAATGTGATTATTATTATTATTATGCTTATTAGTATTATTATAACTAATAATAATATTATTATTGTTATTATTTATTATCATTATTATCAATATTCGTATTATTATTATTGTTATTATTGTTGTTATTAGTAGTATGTTCCTTCATCTTCTTCTTCTCCCTCCTCCTCCTCCTCCAGCGCCAGCAGTTCAGAACGTTCTTCGGAGACCTGGCACACAGCATGGCAGCCTTGATAGCTGCAAGCCATGGCGCCGCTTGCGGCGCGGGCAGCGGCGGCCTCGCCTGACGGCCGGCTGCCGCCCCGCTGGGGGCGGCTGCTGGGCGCGACGGGCTGGACACCGAGCTTGCATCCGAATGGGCCGCCGCCTTCCCTCTCGGGCGGGCGGTTGCGGCCAGGCCCTCTGCCGAAGGCGGGACGGCTCGTTCCTCCGCTCTACTTACGGCGCCTGCCCGACCGTCGTCGGTGGGCAGCGGGCGTTCGCTGCTTGATTGCGCGTCGGGCCTCGACGAGCGTCTCGCTCAGCCGCCGCCCCAGCGCCGCGGGCTTGTCAGGAGCTCAGCGGGCTCGGCTTGCGGACCTCATGCTGCCGTGCAATGCCTCCTCCTCCTCCTCCTCCTCCTCGCTCTCCTGCTCCACTTCCTCCTCCTCTTATCTCCCTCCTTTTCCCCCTCATCTTCCTCCCCATCCTCCTCCTCCTCCTTCTCCTCCTCCTCCTCCTCCTCTTCCTCTTCCTCCTCATCGTCCTCCTCCTCCTTTTCCTCATCCATCCTGATTCGCCTGCTTTGCCCCCTTCACCTCCCCCTCCTCGTCCTCCTCTCGTTCTCTCGTCCCCAGCCCCGTCCAACGCGACGACGGCGACGACGGCGACGGTGACGACGACGTGGTCGACGTCGACGGTGCGTTCGACGACAACGACAGCGGTGGCGACGGCGAAGTCGACGACGACGCCCGCATCGACGCCGAGGAGTTCGACGACGTCAGCGGTGGCTCGAAATCATTGCGATACGCTGGCTCTCAGACCTCTCGACGCGTTCGCCAAGGAATGCAGTTTCGTCCCGGGCGGCTTTTGATGGCCTCGGAGCCCCCTGGCGGGCCTTCACCCATAGGCTCAAACTGGCGAAAACATTGGCCGTCTCGATGTTTGCGATCGGCCGGGAGTTTGGTCATCGAGCCTTTTCCAAAGTCGACGCCCTGACTTCTGCTGAGGTGTGTTCGGGTCTGGATCTCAAGGGGTGTCCAGCCGCGGCAACGAGAAGCCTTTGGGAGACCCCAAACAAGACAAACACATCCAAAAACGTCATCAACCGAACCTCGGTCTTTTCACTTATCGCTGTGCCAGAGGTGTGGCGGCGGTTTCGACGACCGAAAGCACGCATCTAAGGAACGAAATGTTCAGGTTGACGACGTCGTCTGCGACAGTTCCGCCGACGGAATCAACGACGACGGCGGCGCAAGTGGCGACGACGATGACGAAAACAATGTCGTCGTTCGCGTCGACGACGAAGTCGACGACGTCTACGCACAGACGTTGGCGACGCACTCGACGGCGACGACGGCAAATTCGACGACGAACTCGACGACCACAACAACGTCGACGTGAACGATGAATGTGCGACGGCGGCCGTGGCGGCGCCGGATATCACCCGACGACAGCGAGCAACAAGGTAGAGGATGAAAGAGGCGAGGAGGAGGATGAGTCGAGGATGAGGACCTGGGCACCCGAAGTCTACACCAAGTCAAGGCGGGGGTTTCGCGTGGTCTTCGGCCCGTGTTGGCCCTCGTTTGGCCCAGGGACAGGCAAAAGATAACCCCGGCCGTAAAGCCAGCCATGGGGAAGGGGTCGGAACTTCTGGGGACTTCGCATCGAAATGCAACAGAAATCGCGCGCCTTGGGAGGAGGCGGAGGCGGGAGGAGGATGAGGAGGAGGAGGAGGAGGGGGCGGAGGAGGAGGAGGCGGGGGCCAGGAAGGGGCTGCCCTGTCTTCCAAGCCGGCCGCACAAGGCGGCTATCCCCGAGTTTCGCCAGGAAGGGACACAGCTCGGGGTAGCTCCCCCTGAGGGCAGCCGGGTCCTGCCAAGTCCGCGGCCATCCGATGTTCTGATTTTTGCTAGTACGGTCACCCAGAAGTCCCAGCCCTTTCCCCATGGCCAGCTTCTCATCCTGAATTGTGCTTGTTGCTGTCCCAACGCCTGCGGAGGTCGAAAACGACGCACAAACAATCCGTCCTGATTAGAGTGGAGACCCATGCCAAGAAACACCCTGCTTGCAACCGGGGTGCCCTTGGTTTCTTGGGTTTCGATGGTTGGCGACGGACAGCGTGACGCTCCCACACCGAAAATCAATGGACGTCCTAGGGTCTCAGGGTTGGGTTTCTTGTGGAAGGTCTCTTGTGGACTGGCCTCCATTGTACTGTTGCAGACGTCGGATGTCTGGGTCTGTGCTCTTTCGAGCCGCCGGGGCGCCTGGCGGTCGCGCGGCGACCGAAGGCACGCAGCTGCGGGACGAGACGTCCCTGCTGGTAGCTCTGCTGACGGGCTGCGCGCTGCAGGCGCCCGTCGAGCTGCTGCCCGCTGGTCCCGTGCCCCCCCCCCGCGGTGGCCACTGTCGACCGCTCCACGTGTGTGTGTGTGTGTGTTTGTGCGAGAGGTGTGTGTATGCGTGCTTGCGTGCGTGTGTGTGTGATGCATGTGTGCGTGCGTGCGCGCTTGCGTGTGAATGTGTGCGTGTGTGTGTGTGTGTGTTTGCTGCTCCCGGTTTGAGGGCTCGGCCTTCAGACGCGCGCGCGCGCGCCCTCTTCTTCGACCTTGCTTCGCCCTGTCGCTGCGCGCGGGGCCGCCACGCCAAACAGTGTCTGTGTGTGTATGTGTGCGTGCGTACGTGCGTGCGTGCGTGCGTGCGTGTTTGCGTACGTACGTGTTTGCGTGTTTGCGTGTCGGGCCGTCGAGGGCGCACGTCCAGCCACATGGGAGCAACTGACCGCGGCCTGAACCTGCTCAGAGGGGCTCGAAGGAGAGCCCGCCGAAGACGACCGCCACGAGCGCCTGCCCGCCGCGAGCCCCGCTGTCCGCGAGTGCCGCCTCCGCGTGCTCCCCTTTAGGAGCTCTCCGCTCGAGCGAGCCCCGCCTTCCGCGAGTGCCTCGTCGGGCAGCCCGCGTGCTCTCCCTTAGGAACTCTCCCCGTAGGGCGCCTCACACCCGCAGGGCTCACGCCGACTCGGCGGGCCGCTGCAGCCCCCAGCGCCTGGAACAGGACGCGCCGAAGGCCTGCGTAGTCCAGGAGGACCCAGCGCGCCTCGTCAGCAGCCAGGCTCGACGACCTCGCACGGAGCAGCATCAGCATGCCCTCGCGTGCCTTGGGCATCGCCAGCAGCTCGGCCAGCGCTGAAGCCGCTGGGGCTGGGCTCGGCGGCTGCGGAGGCAGCCTGGCGAGCTGAACGGGGGGCACGTCGGCCCACTCGTCGTTCAGGTCGGCGCCTGCACGAGCACAAGGCCCAAGTGCGCACCTCCAGCTGCATCGCCTGCGCCGCTTCGGAGCCGTCGGCGAGGCCGCCGCGCGCGGCAGCAGCGCCAGCTGCGAGGCTCGCCCCGCTCGCCTCGGCTGCTACGGCAGCGCCTGCGCCATCGACACCAAGGGCATACGGCACGAACAACCGTCATCAGCACACAATATTGCCATGCAGCAGCATGCGTCAAACAGAGCCAAGAACTGGTCGCCGTACGGTGCACCAATGACGCACATCAAGATCAGACACCAATACTGAGCAACAAAAACACATGTCTGCTGCACTAGTACATCATCAGCACGGAAGAGCCACATATGCCATGCCCAATTGGCAACTTCCCACACCAAGATTTGGTACCCTGAGCGCCTATGCAGAGCACGCGCCAGTGCAATACCTTAGACACACATCGCTCGCGGATGTCAACCACACGCATGCGATCCGCACCTTCATCAACAGCTGACATGCTCATTGCACACCGTGTGCAAGTTTCATCGCATTCCATAGCTACACACCAAACGTCACGCAGCCACACAGCACCACACCGTATCAAGCACGTGCATGCAGCACATGCAGCGGCAGCAGATAGCAGCCTCACCAATCAGCAACATAACATCAAACCGTGCACCGATCGCACCTACAAATAAAATGTTTCAGAACACGCGTATCAAGAACATGAACCAAGACCTGACAATAATCCACATCCAGAGTAGGCGTCAACAACCTCTATGAAGAGCGCTCAATCATAACAGACATCAGAAACTCCCATCAATTGCATCAACACGTAAGCCACGCATGCCAGCCACACATCAGCAATATACATAATCGTAAAACAGCAGAATGGCGCGCATGCGTAACCCATATAGCAAGTTTGCGAACAGAACACGTGAACAATCACGCGCATATATCAAGCATGCAGAACACGTGCAACGACCATTCATCAGCAGTTCGGGGGGGATGCCAGTGCCACGAATTCAGAAGGACCTTGGGGGCCTGGGCGTGTTGGGGCCGCGCTTGGTTCTCGAGCCGAGTCTTCCGAGAGAGAGAGAGAGAGAGAATCACAGAAAGAGAGAGAGAGGGGAAAACACAAAAAACAAAAAAGAAAGAGAAAGAGACAGAGGAAGAGAGCGGGAGAAATGCTTCCCGCTCCCGCAGGCATTGGCGTTTGCGCCCAGGCGGCAGTACCTGCGCGTCCGCAACGGCGGCCTGCATGGGGACTTTGCAACAGGACACCGTTTTGGCGAGATGGGCCGACGGAGGGAGATCGAGCAAGGAGGTCAGGGAGGATCATCGGGTGGACGGGAAGGAGGGAGAGAAAGAGAGACAATGAGAGAGAGGGAGATAACGAGAGAGAGAGAGAGAGAGGGAGAGAGACAGACAGACAGACAGACAGACAGACAGACAGACAGACAGACAGACAGACAGGCAGGCAGGCAGACTGACAGACAGACAGACAGACAGACAGACAGACAGAGAGACAGACTGACAGACAGAGACACAGAGACAGACAGACATACAGACAGAGCGAGAGAGAGGGAATGCACCTGTATATGTATGTGTGTAGGGATACATTTTGATACATATATATATATAGAGAGAGAGAGAGAGAGAGAAACAACAAAAAAAAAGGAGTACGCGCGGGGGCGGGGGTGGGGTGGTGCCACCAGTTGGCATGGCCGCCCCGGGCGTCCTGGGGGGTCCACGAACCCGCCCAAGACGGCCCAAGATGCCCCATAGACAGTCCAAGAGGCCCACAAGACAGCCTCAGCGAGGCCCAAGAGGGCCCCAAGACGCCCAAGAGCGCCCCAAGAGGGCCCGAGATGGCTTGAAGATGGCCGAAGAGGGCCCCGAGACGGCCTTCAAGAGGCAAAAATCGGCCCATTCCATGTGTAAAACGTGTTTGGTCGGCGGGGCGAGAGCGACCCTCTTCCGCTAAAAGCTAGGCGGGCTACGCACAGCTTTAATTGGGGAGACAGGGCACAGGAGGGCGGGGCCTCAGGCGGCCGGAGCGGGCGGGGCCCGGGGTGCAGGCGGTGCCGAAGAGCTTGCACAGGAAAAGGTACGCCGCGGACAGGGATCGGAGGCGAAGGTCCGGAGGGCGAGCGGAGTGGTATTGCCGTCAACGGCGCGTCGTGAACACCGGCCTCAAGCACTGCAGAGAAGAACGTGCCACTTGACCAGGTCGACGTCCAGGAGGGAGAGGTCCATGAGTAAAACATACGTTTTCAGTATACTCGCTTGCTTCGTCTTCACAGTGCCCCAGAGGCCCCCGAGGAGCCCCAAGACAGCCCAAGAGAGACACAAAAGGGCCCAAGACGGCCCAAAAGGGCTCACGGAACCCCCCAAGACGGCCCAAGAGGCCCCGGCCCAGGAGGCCCCTAAGACGGCCGCAGGGAGCCCCAAGAGGGCGTTGTTCGAAATCATGTTCCCGGACCCGGAAGTCTCTGCGGGAACACGATTTCCGGGCTCCCAGGACGCCCAAGAGGCTCACAACAGCCTCAGCATGATGGCCGAAGAGGGCCCCAAGAGGGCCTTCAAGATGTAAAAATCTGCCCAGTCCATTTGTAAAACGTACGTTTTCAGCATACTCGCCTGCTTCGTCTTCACAGTGCCCCAGAGGCCCCCGAGGAGCCCCAAGACAGCCCAAGAGAGACCCAATATGGCCCAAGACGGCCCAAAAGGGTCGTCCAGTGGGGCTCACGGAACCCCACAAAACGGCCTTGCAAGAGGCCCCAAAGCCGGCCCAGGAGGCCCCCAAGACGGCCTCAGGGTGGCCCAAGAGGGCCTCGTTCGAAATCATGTTCCCGGAAGCCTCATTTCCGGGTTCCCAGGACGCCCAAGAGGCTGACAAGACAGCCTCAGCGAGGCCCAAGAGGGCCCGAGATGGCTTGAAGATGGCCGAAGAGGGCCCCCCAGACGCCCCCGAGGAGCCCCAAGACAGCCCAAGAGAGACACAAGAGGGCCCAAGACGGCCCAAAAGGGTCGTCCTGTGGAGCCCACGGAACCCACCAAGACGGCCCAAGAGGCCCCAAAGCCGGTCAGGAGGCAAGAAGATGAGGAGTGTGGATTTCAAAGAGGCGACTTACGCGGGGGGTCTGCACGGAAGAGGCGTAAGATAGTGGAGGGCTCTGTTTGTGTGGGTGCTAGACCCGTGGGGACACGCTCGGACTAATGTTTGACGAGAGGGCTCTGGCACGGGGTAGGGGCGGCGACACATCGGAGAGGTTCGGAGGGAGGAAGGAGGGAATCACGATGTAACACGGTGTGTGTACGGACAGGTCCACCAGGGATAGGCTCCACCAGGGATGGGCCATTGGCTGGTCAAGCCATGGGCCACGACGGGCCCCGTTGTTTAGCCAAATCGTAACCAAATCGTAACCATATGGAAACGTAACCAAATCGCAACCAAATTTGACATAGCGTAACTAAATCGTAACCAAATTTAATATTTTCATCACCAAATCATAACCACATCACACTTCGTCATCAAATTGCGCGCAACCAAATCAAAACAATGCACCCCTCTCATACGAAATTGGCTCAACAAGAAGCCGACTTGGGTACGCACGTGCACGCAACAAACCATGGTACATTACAATACTTTGGGCGCGTGATTTGGTTACGATGCCTTGTCTTTTAGGGAAGAGAGACACAAGAGTGCCCAAGACGGCCCAAAAGGGTCGTCCTGTGGTGGAGCCCACGGAACCCCCAAAGAAAAGCCCAAGGGGCGCCAAAGCCGGCCCAGGAGGCCCCCAATCCGGCCGCAGGGAGGCCTAAGAGGGCCTCGTTCGAAATCATGTTCCCGGAAGCTTCTCCGGGAACATGGTTTCCGGGTTCCCAGGGCGCCCGAGAGGGCCCCAGGACGGCCCCCAATAAGCGCCCCAAAAGGACAGTCAAAATGGCCCAGAGGGCCACAGTTCGCTGATTTGCACGAGATGTTGCCGGATTCCTCCCGCGCGGAGGAGACGGAGAGGGTGAAGGAGGAGAGGAGGAGGAGAGGAGGACGGAGGAGGAGGAGGACAGGAGGAGGAGGAGGAGGAGGAGAGGAGAAGAGGAGGAGGAGGAAGAGGAGGAGGAGGAGGAGGAGGAGGAGAAGGAGGAGGAGGAGGAGGAGGCGGAAGGACGATGTAGGAGGCACGAGGAACGCCCCAAAGTTTTTCGAACCACGACCTTCGCAAATTGACGAACAACTAAGGTGCTCTCAGACTCCGACCACCCGTTGTGAGGTACCCAAGACGGCACATGAGAACCCCAAAACAGCCCGAGAGAGCCGCCCCAGGCGTCCTGTGGGGCCCGCGACCACCCCCCCCCACCCCAAAGACGGCCCAAGAAACCCCAAAGACGGCCCAAGAGGCCCCCAAGACAGCCTCAGCGAGACCCACGAGGGCCCCAAGACGCCCAAGAGCGCCCTTAGAGGGCCCGAGATGGCTTGAAGATGGCCGAAGAGGGCCCCAAGAGGGCCTTCAAGAAGCAGACATCGGCCCATTCCTTTCGTAGAACGAACGTTTTCAGGATATTCGCTTGCTTCGTCTTCACAGTGCCCCTGACGCCCCCGAGGAGCCCCACGACGGCCCAAGAGGGCCCCAATATGGCCTGTGAAGGCTACAAGCCAGCCCAAGAGAGCCCCAAAAGGCACCCAACATAACCACAACGGGGGCCAGAAGAGCTGCCTAGAGATTCTCGGGAGGCCTCTTCCGCAGCGTCCGAAATCATGTTCCCGGAAGCCTCTCTGGGAACATGATTTCCGGGATCCCAGGACGCCCGAGAGGGCCCTAAGACGGCCCCCCAAAGTTTTAAAATGACGCCCAAGACGGCCCAAAGGACACAGTTCGTTGATTTGCGCGACGTCTTGTTTGATTTCTCGCACGCGGAGGAGGAGGAGGAAGAAGAAGAAGAGGAGGAGGAAGAGGAGACGGAGGAGGAGGAGGAGGAAGAGGAGGAGGGGAGAAGAGCGGGGGGGGAGGAGGGGGGGGGGGAAAAAGGAGGAGGGGGACGGGAGGAGGAGGAGGGAAGAGGGAGGAGGAGGAGGAGGAGGAGGAGGAGGAGGAGGAGGAGGAAGGAGGAGGAGGAGGAGGAGGAGGAGGAGCAGGATGTGGAGGAGGAGGAGAATAAGTGGAGGAGGAGAAAAGGAGGAGGAGGAGGAAGAGGAAGATGGAGGCCTCCTCCGAGTGTTCCCTTCGTCCGATGAAGCCCGGTGCTTGCGCTGCGTTGCGGCGCCGTCTGGTGAGCCATGTAGGCTGGACAGGAGGAGGAAAAGGAGCCGGAGGACGATGAGGAGGAGGAGGGGGAGGAGGAGGAGGAGGAGGAGGAGGAGGAGGAGGAGGAGGAGGAGGAGGAGGAGGAGGAAGAGGCGGAGGAGGAACAGGAGGAGGATTGGAGGAGGAGTGGGAGGGAGGGTTCGAAGGCGATCGACGATCGGAGGGGAGGAGAAAGTGGAGGGGGAGGAGGAGGAGGAGGGGGGGAGGAGGAGGAGGGAGGAGGGAGGAGGAGGAGGCAGGAGGAGGAGGAGGGAGGAGGGAGGAGGGAGGAGGGAGGAGGGAGAAGGATGATGATGATGATGATGATGATGATGATGATGAGGAGGAGGAGGAGGAGGAAGAGGAGGAGGAGGAGGGGGAGGAAGAGGAGGAACACGATGATGATGATGATGATGATGATGATGATGATGATGATCGTGATGATGATGATTATGATGATGACGATGCTGATGCTGATGCTGATGCTGATGCGGATCCTGGTGCTGGTGCTGATGCTGATGCTGATGAAGATGGGGATGATGCTGATGATGATGATGCTGCTGATGCTGAAGCTGATGCTGATGAAGATGAAGATGACGATGGTGATGATGATGACGATGATGATGGTGATGATGCTGTTGATGCTGATGCTGATGCTGATGATGACGATGATGATGATGATGATGATGATGATGAGTGGGAGGGAGGGTTCGAGGGCGATCGACGATCGGAGGGGAGGAGAAAGTGGATTGGAAGTTCCATCCGGGCCTACCAAGGGGTTCTGGGGTTGATGGGGTTCTGATGGGCCAAAACGAGATCCCAAATGACACCCCCTTGTTGGAATTGCGGAGGGCTTGAGATTTCTGAGTTGAGGTTTTGATCGTCTCATCCTGTGCGTTTCTCTCAATCGAAAATCGAATTCGCCCCTCCTCAATCCAGGTCTTCCCTGTCCTTCCTCTTACTGTAGGCCTCTCCAGCCCACGCGAGGTCCTCAACGCAGGCCCCCTTATGAATTCCCCCCTCGCCCCGCGTGTAGCCCGCCTTCCCAATAATGAAAGAGCCTCATATGTTCCACCCCAATCCCTTCATCATCTTCTATGCCAACGCTCCGCCTCTTTCTCCTCGTCCTCGCACGTTGTCTGGGGTGTGCCGAGATGAGGTTTTTAGAACAAGCGGTCGTATCTACACGTAGGCGCGCGCGCCGCAATGTATAAAGAGGCGCAGGGGGATCATATCCCACTAACGGCAAGAACGTAGGCCAACGCATTCGGTTGCGAGACCTTGGGGGCCTTATCCACTAAGCCGCTCACAAAAGGTAGGGCCCGAGGCATTAGACCATTCCTGACGTCGAAGTGTGTCTCGGATTGGTGATTTCGGCATCCGACCCGAGCTCATCCCCCGACGGCTTTCAGACAGTCCCAACAAGGGCCGTGAGACCGTGAGATCCCCTCTGTCTGAAACGCCGCGCCACGTGTCATTCGTTCCGCAACCGTTTTGGCTCAAACACGTTTCGGCTGTGAATGCCGCCATCTTCGTCAGACGAAGATTTCCTCGGGGCCGAGATCGAGGCCCCTCACGTTCCCAACGTAGATTTCATTGGGCCCGAGGTTGCAGATATTGACAGGCTCTCCTCCGACGAAGACTTCCTCGGGCCCGAGGTTGCAGATATTGACGGCCTTCCAGAGATTGCTGGAGATCCTCTTGCTCTTGCCGAGCCTGCCCCGCAAGTTCAATTGCTGGAGATCTGCACTGCGGCCGCCTACCAGCCAGCGCCAGTGCACAAGCGGGGCAGGCGCATCATTGATCGGACGACGCGAGAGTTGGTTTCTAGAGGTCAGGTGTTGCGTCCAGAGCAATGTTCGGAAGGCGTGCCGAAGCTAGTTGCTTACCTCTTGGGCGCCAGTGGCTCGGATCGTTCCTCGTCGACGGTGGCAACTGCGGAGAAGCTCAGACAAGCAACTGGCGTTTCTAGATCTCATTTCAATGAGTTGTGCGGCGCCATTGCGCATTGTTTGTACCAGAGTTTGAAATGTTCATTCTCGAGGTTTGCGAAATCAGTTATGGACATCTCATCCCAGCGGTGTTTCGAGAATGATGAGGGCCAGGCTGCAACGATGACGGCAGCCATCGAGTTCAGATTCAGGAGCTACGACGGCACGCGCCAGTGGGTTCGAGTTGAAAACGAGTCTGGTGCTCAGCCTGGTGCCGTCTCGATCGAGAGCACGGGCGCGAAGTGTGAGGTCCTCGTTGCTGCCGCTGCCCGGGCTTTAGTTTTGTGCAAGATCGTTGGCGATACCAGACAGTGGTTGACATTTATTGTGCATGAGCCGACTCTTCTCCAGGTGTCCGACGGCACCAAGGCGGAATCGATCGATGCTGGCTTGAAGCACTTGTCGACTGACCAGGATGCGTCTCTCGACCGCAATTTCATTCGGAATGTTGACGTTGTCATCACAGACGAGCACGGCGCGAACCTACGCTATGAGAGCTCCGTCAGGGACCGCAACCGAGACCGTGCCGCATTGCAGATTATTTGTGACGCACACAAGAAGATGAAAGTCACGACTCTCGGCAGTGAGATCCAGAGACCAGTGGATACCCTAATCATTCGGATGCAGTTATCAATGAGAGGGAACATCCCCAAACTTTTGAATGCCATGCGAGATTTGCTGGAAGAGCGACTCGTTGTCATACAGCACGGGCAGCTTTCTGATTCAGATTTTCAGTGTAGCAAGCGGGTGTTCGACACATTTTTGCCAGAGAGGTCTGATGAGTTCAGGCGACATCTTATCACGAGGCTTTGGAACGGGAGTTTGCGCAGAGCAGATAGGGTTGAACATCGCTGTCATGGTTGCTGCGCGTCCAGGGCACAGACGTTGTATTTGATGAGAACATGTGGGCTCAAAGCACTGTGCAAGCATATGGCCACTGTGATGGGCAGGCAGAACTGGACGGGTGCGCATCTCAGCGTCGGCGGGCTGTGCCTCCCGTCTTTCGTTCGCAATCTGTTGCCCGATGCGTACATCAGAGTGTTCTACGGCACGGTCCCCCTTCAGGTTGGCGACGGCGCGGATGGCGACGCGGCCGTCGGCGCGCCAGTCAGCGGCAAGTCAGGAGAGGACGAGCTGAAGGGTGCTGACGTTTCTGTGTGGCGAGAAGACAAGGGAGCGAAGATTTCCCGTACGCTCCAATGGTTGACAAGTGGATCTTTTCACGACGATGTATTTGTATATGCAGTGTCCCACGAACCGTGCAGCATCATGATGTTGAGGGAGTTGCAGCGTGCTGGAGTTGATCGGGAAGTCAAGCAACAACGCGAGCTTCTCCGCACAGGCTCGAGGTCATACCCAATTTGTGAGGCGGCTGATCGACATGATGTTTCAGAGTTCCTTGGGACGATTGGTAAGTTTACTTTCGAGGATGGCCACTGGGATCTGCTGTCGAAAACTACAGCGGAGACACAGTTGCAGGTCTTCGCATTGCGTGCTCGCCTGTCGGCCAGTGCTTACCAGCTGCTTGAGGTTCGGCATCGCAACTACCCTTGCAAAACTTTCTCTAGCCTTCGGAATGCCAACGAACTTCACGAGATCGGTGAGGTGCCGACGTGCACGCTGGATGATTACACTGAGAACTTCGTTCGTTTTTATAAGCCACGTGGCGGCGTTGCTGGAGACATGGCCCGTGCAGAATTGGGTTCTCCTTTGACGCTCCTGGTGACGAACACGTCCTCCATCGAGCGGACCCACAGCGAGAACCAGATGCAGAGTGGATCCAGGCTATGTGATGACGCAACGGGCACGGGATGGTAGGAGGATTGGTTTTCATGACGGGAGGTGGACTGTGGAGGGGTGACTTGAGCCAGGCGCGGAGGAGGAGGAGTGAGGGGGGAGGGGAGGGGGGGAGGAGGGTGAAGAGGCCCTTCCCTCGCTCCTCTCAGGCAGTTTACTTGGGGATTGGATGCACCATCACTCTCTGGGTTTTTCCTAGTCCGACAGATGTGGACATGGCAGCGGTCTGTGCTCAACAACTGGCGTGACGAGTCGTTCAGGACGCGCCGAGAACGCCAGCGCCAGGAGGAGCGAGCTGCCCAGCCGCAGAACCTGGCGAAGTGGGTCTGGCGCGCCTTCGTTCACCTTGAGGGCGGCGGTCGCTTGATGTACCACGCGACAGGCATAGCCTTGTCCGCGCGGTTTCGGGCTCTGACTGCAGAACAGAGGCAGCCTTACGAGGACTTGGCGCGGGTCGCCCTCCAGGAGCACGTGGCTGGTCGGCGAGCCCTGGCGACCCAGAGGCCATCGCGAGCCCGAGCGCTGGGCCACACTGGCCAAGTATTGGTTGCTGCTGCTGGCCATGACGCGGGCAACCGCGCCCTGGCGGAGAGCGCTGCCTTCGCCCATGAGAGCGTCACCTTGCGAGCGCCCCTGGTCGAGCGGCAGCGGCGCAAGGCTCAGCTGGCGAGGGGGCGAGCTGAGGTCGAGGGCGCAGCCGACGACCTTCGCCGCGAGTCTACTCGCGACGCTGCGGCGCTGGCGCGGGACTGGCACGTGGTCAGCGGCGGCATGCCGCAGTCTGCATCTGGTGATCTGTCTGTCCACCGTACTTTGGTGCCTGCGATGGTGTACTCCAGGACGCCTGACTCCCTCGCGTCCGAGGTCTTGAACGCGCTCGACACCAGCTCCACGCAGGTCGAGAACGACAAGTGGAAGAGGATGCACCCGCTCTTTTCCGAGGCAGGCTGCCGAAGGCTGCACGCCCCGACGAGGCCCGCGCGGCAGTGCTGGCTGGCCGAGTATTGCGTGTGCACAGGGCCCTCCGTGATCGCCAAGACGTTTCATGACAGGATGCGCGTGGTTTGGCGCGTGCTCGACCACCAGCTCGGGTCCAAGGTATTCGCGGAGAAGCTTTTACTGGGCCGCTTGGTCCTGGAGGTTACCATCGAGGGCCTCTCGGCGGCGCCCCTGGAGCCCGCGCCCGACCCATCGGCGCTGGAGATCGCCCGCGACCTCCCATCGCTCACGCTGTTGTACCACGTGCCCCTTCATTACGCGAGGCCGTGGAGGCCTACGTTCTCGAGGATGCAGTGGGAACCGCGCGAGCATCGCCCTGGATGCATTAGGATTGCGCCCATGCGGAACTTGGATGCGGCGTCTCCTGCGTTCCGCCATCTGACGATCTACGAGGTTGCCAAGGACTGTTTCGATGAGATGTGGACCAAGCGCCCGATACAGGTAGGCGTGTACGAACTGCATGCTGATCGCCGTCGGCTTGTCCGCTGCCAGCCAGCTCGGCAGCGCGTGCGGGAGACCCCACTCTTGGTGTGCGACTTGTGGAACGTGCCTCCCCCTCCTCCGAAGCTTCGGAAGAGGAAGACCGCTGCGACAGCCGATGGGACAAGGCCTGCTAAGCGCGCAGCTGTCGCCATAGAGGCAGGCGCGACGCACGACGATGACAGCGGGGCCGACTCTCCTGGCGTCGGCGAGGTTGATGTTCCCGCAGCGGTTGCCGACGGCGCCACGCAAGAACGCGTGGACATGAGCCTAGATGAGGAGTGCGACCTCTTCGGCGATTTCTCTTCTGAGTCGGACGCCGAGCCGAACCAGGATTCACGGGATGGCGCCGACCAGGGCGATGCGGCTTGCGGCGCCGCTGTGGATCCAGCGCCGCTGCCCCCTGCAGAGCCAGATGGCGTGTTCGACGCCGCCGTTGCCGAGGCAGCAGTCGCCGATGTCTTGCCGCCAGTTTTCCGCGGGCCCAGGGACACGTTCAAATATGGGATTACAGTGCCAGGCGGGATCATCAAGTATTACGAGGGCGGGGCCCGTTTCGCCGCCGAGTGCAACCGCCACGCAGTGTCAAAGGTTGAGAAGTGCACCCTCGAGCGGACAGCCCGCGCCAGTGACAGCCCGCGCCGAGCTGGCCAAGGCCGACCTCTGGCCTACATGATATCTTGGCTGGGCGAGTGCCCGCCTCACTTATGCAAGCGCGACCACGTGCACGCGTTCACGCCGACGCTGGCCAAGAGACAAGCAGCTCGGCGGTGGTTGTTGAGCCTGCGGGGCGCAGACGCAGAGGGACTGCGCTCATCAGAGCGGCCCAAGCGCGCTGTCGACGAGGCCGACGAGCCCGACGTTGTACCAGGATGAATATTGTAAAAACGCTTTGAGCCAAGATAGCTAAGGACTCCACGCCTCCGCCACCTCTCCATCCAATCCCGATGGCCTAGTGATTCTGGAAATCATGTGACCGTTGCCTCCTCTCCAGCCCGCTCACTTGGACAGCTGTCAATAGTGCAAGTGCTACCCTTGCCTCTGCGTGCTCCTGTCACTACGCGGCCCCCTCCCGTCCTGCAACCGATATCTTACACAATCTTCCGATGCCTCCTGTCCTCCGCCGACCCCCGTTCTTGAAATGCGCGAGGGGTGCGCCGACTTGAAGTCAAGTGGGCCCGAGGGCCGTTACGGTATGACAGCGCGCAACATTCTAGCTGTCAGCTCGCTTGAGCAGCCCACGCACGCATTGTGGCGGTATGTAACACCCTCAATATACACTAGCATCGGTGATGCATCTGTCGTATCATTGCCAACGCAGAAGTGGCGTGTTCGGGCCTTCTGAGGGCTAACCCCCAGATTGGTTTTTGGCAGTGGTGGATGTGTGGCGTGGGCGAGTTGTTCTAGGATGCCACCGCACACCCATGGTCATGTTATGTAATCCTTGCTTCGCTTGCCTCGTCGTTGGTCCAGTCTTGAGTTGGGAGTCGTAGTTGGCGCACGCGCTGCGGTGGACAGCGCAGCAGTTCAGAGTTTGCCAAGAGAGAAGTTTACATCATGCTCCATTGTCAGATTTGGACGTCGAGCGTAATCGATCCCAGTATGCTTTCATTTGTTCTCCGTGTTTGGCGGGTCCGCACGCCCTTCGAAGACTTTTGATCTCGTTTATTCTCAAGGGCTCCGCCCAGTGGCACGCCTGGACCAGAGCGCCCTCCCTTTAGGTGTCTTATGTAGGCCTCCTCTGTTGTGCGGCGACGTTGGTTGGTTGATTGGCTGAGCCCGCCTGCTGGCTGGTTGGCAGGTTGGTTGGTTGGTCGGGTGTTAGGGTTTACGCCGAGCCCCCTCCACCCTTTGCATCGCAGGCTTGGTCCCTGGGATGCCCATTGGGAAGGCGGGAGCGGATGCCAGCGGCAGTGGGCGCCGCGCATTGCGTGAGGCCCTTCGGGAACGGGGGGCGCGTAGGGCAGGAGTGGCAGCTGCGCGCCGCTTGCTGTCCGAGCGCGGAAGTTGGCCCAGCTTTGAACGACGGGCGAAGTTGCGACTCTGTCGTGCAAACAACCACGGGGGTTCTGATCACATCTCGGCGCATGTTGCGTTGTGGTCGCAGAGGAGGCACAGATAAGTGCCAGGGCTTTGCCCTTTGGCTTGGGCATAACCAACCTCCCAGTACGTGCCCTAAGCATGTAATGCTTGGCTGCTGGTTGGTTGGCTGATTCAAGCTGGTTAGGTCTCTTGGCTGGTCGGCAAGTCGGGTTGTTTGGTTGGCGTCGCGCCAACCTCTCCCCACATTCGCAGGTGTCCGCGCCGTGCAGGCCGTTCGAGGAGCGGGCGGGGCGGCGCGTGTTGAGTGGTGGTGGGTCAGGTTGTTTGGCCGTAGCCTGGGGTGGTCGTGGCGCGCGCCGCGAGCCGCTCGAGTCCACCGTGGGGCCGCGCGGGCGCACTCCCACGGCAAGTGGACGCTGGGCGCTTGCGAAGCGCACGCGGCGCGCAGTTCGCATTAACGCGCTGCGTTTTGGGCGTTCGCAACACTTGGCCCGCTGGGCTGGCTTCGCGCGCCGAGGGCCAGGGGGCTTCTGCAGTGCAGCGCGCGCTGCCGAATCAAACCAAGGACGTGCAGAAGGATGCTTCTCTGCTGTGCCGCTGCTAGCGGGGTGGGTCGGTTGTTGGCGGTGGTGGCACCAGTTGCGTTCGCGCGTGCGTTGGCGTGCATTCGTGAAGGGTCGGTGGCAGGGCGCACGCGGGGCTCTGATGCCTGGGGTTCGCGTCGGCACGCGGCGCGGCGCGCTTGCGTCGAACATTAGCTTTGCGCGGCTCGCGCGCATGCGCGCGACGCCATGCTACTGGGCGGCGGAGTGCGCGGCAGGAAGTTGCACGGCCGAGGGGTGGCGGCGCGCTTTCTCTGATTAGCGGCAGACGATCCGCTTGGTTCGCGCCGATTGGTGCAGTATCACTCTTGCTCAACCAGCGGGGCGCGTGCCTTGTGGCAGCGGTTGTTGTTGTGTGGGAGGGGGGGGGGGGCGGGCGGGTCGGCTGGCGCGCGCGTGCACGCGTGCGCGTTGTGATGGTGTTGGTTTGGGGTGGGGCGCGGGTGGGGGTCATGTGTGTCTTGGTGCTTGTGGCTTCTGCGCGTTCGCAGTGGTGCATTGTTCGGCGTGCGTTTCGCGTCGGCAGAGCATTCAATGCCGCCACAGGCGGGCGCGGGCGATGTGACGGTGCGGTGCGCGCGTGCGCGTGGAGGGCGCGGTTTGTCGCGGTGGGGATGCGGGGTCAACGGTGGCGGCGGCGGCGGTCGGGCGCGCGGAGGCGGGGGCGTCCGCGTCGGGCGAGCGGGACTGGACGGCGCATCGCGCGCTGCATTGTTTCGCACAAACAGAAAATCTTCAAGCCCCTATGAGAGACAGCCGCATCCGTCCATGCCTTCCTTGGAACGGCGACGGCGCCAATGAGCAGCAGGTGATGATCGAAATCGTTGTCGCTCCCCGCGCGCTGCCATCCAGGCGCCCTGCGTCGCGGCTACGTCGTGCGCGCTGTCTGATCGCTGCGCGCCGCCGTCCGCGCCGCAGTTCAAGCGCGCGCGGCTCGCGCCGAGCTGCGCGCGCGCATTCCAACAGCCAGCGCGCGCGCTGCGACCTGCGACCCAAACGAACGACAGCGGCAGCGAATCGCGCAACAACGCGGGCCGCCTGCGCCGCGACGCCGCGACGTTCATGCCCGTAGCCCGCCAAGAGAATGCTCGCAATTTGCACGCCGCCCGCCAGGTGCCCTCGGAGCACGTCGTCATCATGCGTGGCTGTCCGTCTTCATCACCGCGCCTCGGCAGGGCTTCTAGATTCGCCACTTGGCATTCCACAGCATCTCCGCATGGCCCTCTTACTTTCTGGGTTCGCGCACCGATCATGACGCGCCGCGCCACCGCTGCCGCGCGCGCCACCACCGCCGCGCGCGCGCGCGCTCCATCGCCGTACCCCAACGTAGACGAACGCGAGAAGGAATGCGCCAGTCTCATTCAATGGCGGGCCGCGCCAACGCAGTCTACCGAGCGGCTGGGCTCGACGTCGTTCGGTCAGCGCGAGTTTGGGCGGGCCGCCGTCGCGCAAGGACGAGATCCGAGATCGCCAAAGTCTTTCGCGTAGTCAGCGGCCCGCGCATCGCGAGCGCTTATGCGTAGGCGGTGCCGCTGGCGAGACCGCTTGTTGCGTGCCTGTTTTGAGCGAGCTCTCGTCGACGTTCCCATGGCGTTGTTGCGCTGCGCCAGCCACCTCCCGCTGGGATCGCCAACTCGCTCGTGCACGCGCGCGCGCCGCTCAGCGTTGTTCATCATCTGCGTGTGCGCCCAACCATGGCCGCCAACGCGTGCGCCCGCCGCCATGGCCACCACCCCGCCACGCACGCGCGGGCATGGCTTCCAAGCGCGCACGCGCGCGCGCGAACGCTTGCCAGCACGCGCGCGCAGTAATGTAGTTAGCGCGCCACCTGCGCGGCGAGAAATGCTGCGGTTCGGGCTTGGCGGGCTTTGCTAAGTTCGTGCCTGTCCTTCGCGCTGCCGAGGTTTTGTTGGCTACGGGCACGCCGCAGGCGCGCTGATTGCTGCGTGGGACAGCGCGCGCAGGGGTGTCCTTCAGCTCAGCACGTGGGGCGGCATGGCCGATCCCACCGTGTGACCTTGGACAGGAGCATATTTCTTCTGGGCGCGCACTTCGTGGAACGCCAGGGTGATTCGTGCGAGTGCGGCAGGGTGGTGGAAGGCTTGTGCGAGCGTTCGCGTGCGCGCGCGGTTGAACTCGCGGCGTTGCGCGCGCGTGCAAGTGCGCGCGCCCGCGACCTTCGAACGACGTGCCAGGCGATGAGAGGGAGGGTGCGTGGGATGGGCGGGTGGAAATTGATCAGCTTGCGTTGGCGGATGTCAACGTGCGCGCGCTCCCGAGGGGGGGGGGGGGGGGCAATTGCTGCGCGCCGTTCGTCACTCCATCGCCATCGAGCGCCAAATGCGGCGATTGCGTTGGATCGAGCGCATCCAGCGGCGCCCGTCCGACATCGCCGCGCGCGCGGACGCAGCCCTGGCGCGCCGCCGCCACCTTGCGCCTTGCCCTAGCCAGCTTTGCCCTACCCCACCACGCGCGCCCCCCGCTGGACAAGTCACGACCGTCACGCTTATCCCCATCGACAAGCAGCCAGCCGCCTTTGCGCGCGCATGCACGCATGGTCGGCATCACAGCGGCCCGCGCTCACAACCCACCCAACCCACTTGCTACTCGCGCAATCCCACTTCAGCTTGCCTGCAGCTGCGCGCTAACCCCTGCGCGCGCTTGCTCATGGCCCACTCTGCATCGCCTCGCTTCGCCCGTCGCAACTACCTAGCCGAGCCCAGGGCCGCGCTGGGAGTTCCACGAGGACGGCGCGCCGATCAAAACCTCATCGCCGATGGGCCGCCGAAATTGCGCAGGGCACAATTGGGACATCAAAATCGATCAAAACCGATCAAAATCGATCAAAATCGATCAAAATCGATCAAAATTGATCAAAATTGATCAAAATCAATCAATTTAGCGCCGAGCCGAAACGTGATACATTCTATCATTCTCGATCAAAATCGATCAAAATCGATCAAAATCGATCAAAATTGATCAAAATCTATCAAAATCGATCAAAATCGATCAGAACCCCATCAATTTCGATCAGATCATTGGCCAGGCAAATGTTCATTCGATCAAAAACGACGTCAGACGTGGCCAGCCATTTCGAACTTCCAATTGCGAGCGACGGCGGCAGCGTTCGGGATTTTGCAAAGTCCCCCCCCCCCCCCGCGCGCTGCGCATCGGGAATTTACAAAGTCCCCCCCCCCCCCCTCCTGACTTTGGCAAGCCAGCCTTGCTCGGCTTCTCACTGCGCCGTCTCCGCCGCCTTGCATGTGGCCCCAACAGGAACTTTGCGCCTTTGCAGAATTTTGGGATCGGCGCTGCGCCCGCTGTCATTGCCCTGGTCATCCATCGAGCGGCGCTCCACTCCGCGCACCCTTGTCTTTGCGCCGCGCAAGCGGGCCTCCGCTTTTGAAGGGGCGTTGGGCTTCGCCGCTCATCCAAGGGTTGGCCTTGGCAGCCTCGCCGCGTGCAGCTGGGCCAGCGGCCAGCGGTCGCGCGCGACCCGCGCGCAATCAGAGTCACCCGCGTCGTTCGGCCAATGGACGGCCGCGGCGCGTTGGCGAGCGAATCGGCGGGCGGGGCGGGTTGGGGCGGGGGGGCGCGGGGCGCGCGGAACGCTGCAAGCTCGATGGGCAATGGCGAGCCGATGCGCGGCGGAGCGGCGCGCGCGAGGGTGTGTGTGGTCTGCGAGGGCAGGGGTGGATGCGGGCGCGCGTGTCGGGGTGGGGCGGGGCGCGGTAGGGGGCGCGGGCGTGCGCGGGCAGATGGAGATTGCCAGCGGTGGAGGGGTAAGGCTGACAAAGCGGCGGCGGTTGCAGTTGCGGTCGGTGGGGCGTGCCATGGGGGGGGGGATCAGCCATGGCAATGGGCATGGCGTAGCGTCGTGGCATCGTTCTGGCCAAGGCCAGGATGGACGAGGAGTGCGCGCGCGTGCGTGCGTGCATGCGCGCCCGCGCATGGCGGTGTCGACGAAGGAGGGTGCGCGGGCTAACTGAGGCGCGACGTGCGCGTGTCGGGTGGTCGCGGCGGTGGTGATGAGGGTGGCGTGCGCGGTGGTGTTTAGAACGTTTGTAGGGGCGGATGGGGTAAGGTGAAGTGCGGTGGCGGTTGTCGGTGGGGTGTTGGGTGGTGTGGGGCGGGGGTGGCGCGCGTGGGGCGGCGGTGGGGGTGGGGTCGGGTGGGGTCGGGGGGCTGGGGCACATTGGGCTTGCGCGCCGAAGGTTTGCGCCGCGCGATGTCAGCGTTTCGTGTCTGCGCGCGGGCATTGCTTGCGAAAAAGGGAAGCCGCCGTCTCTCCTCTCCCCCGCGCCCGCGCCCTCGCCACCCACGCACCCCATCCATCCCGCACGCGCGCAAAAGCATCACCACTACCACCCCGCCCCACCACCACCGCCACCACCATCCACGCACCACGCAGCCTTTGCACAACTCCCTCTCTTAACCACCCGACACGCCGCGCCCCCAGCTCCCACGCCCCATCCCGCGCCCAATGCATCACCGCCTACCATGCGCCAGCACGTGCTCCGCACCATGCGCGCTTGTTCTAGGTCTCCTACGTCCAATGTATGAGGCCGCGCGCGCATGCGCGCGCCGCTACCCCCGTCACAGGGAAACCGCGCGCAACTGCACAGGCTCCTTTCTCTCCTCGCCCCAAAGCCCCACGCGCGCACGCGCGCATCTCATTCCACCTGTGCGGGCTAAGTCCCGCCGCTCACCCACCGTCGCAACTACCGCCACGCGCGCGCGTGCACGCGCGTCCCATGCCACGCTGCTCTGCTCAATTTCAATTCAGCCGACATTGCCGGGCCAACGTTTTAGCAATCATGCCGTCCTTCAAGGCAGCAGGGTGCCGTCGTGAGCTCCGCCGAAGGTTCCAGTGGGTGTCGCGTCCCCCCTCTGCCATAGTATTATTTCCACAAGGATCGTTGCACCATGGGTTGCGCCATGTTGGCCATCGTTGCACCATGGGTTGCCCAAGCTGCATTCTGGGGTCCAAGCCGAAGTGTGTTTGTTGAAGTGGTCTTTGCAGGTCGTGGCCGAGTAAAAGCAACCACCGAAGGTTTCAGTGCCAAGGTTCTTGCGGAGACCTTACGGTCCTCGACCCAAAGTCGGTTCCCATTCTTTGTTCTCACCATGGCCTCAAGTCAAAGAGTGTGGCTTTCTCGCAGGGTGAGAGCACGGTTGCCTAGTGTAGGCGAAGTTCGGCGGCACGTTTCCAGGTAGTGCGTTGTGCAACAGGTGCGCTAATGTAGTTAGTGTGATAATTTCGGTTCCTTGATGCCCGATGCGGTGCCTCCAGAATGAGGGTGCGTTCTTCCGAGGCACGGCGCGGTGCCTCGTGATAGCCCAATGCCCGATATGCCAAACAGGTGGTCCATAACAGTCAGCACGTTTGCTCTTCGGAGACAGATGCCTCGACGCGAGCACACTGATAATCATGTTTTTTTTTTGCGCCCTTGTCTTGCCAGAGTTTCCAGCCGAGCAATGCACTAGTTCGATTGATTTGGCTCCAGTTGCAAGGCTGCTGGCGAGATCAGAGTGATGAGGGTTTGTGCCAGTGGGTCATTCAGGGGTCTGCCAGTGCTCATCCTAATGGCCTTCTTTGTTCTCGGTGGACCTTCTGGTCCGTAAGCATCCTTGGCTCGAGCATTTTGGTCGCGGTTGTTTCGCACCAGCTTGCCAGGACGAGCAACGAACCAAGTTCATGCCGAGGACCTCGAAGAGTGGCGCGGGCAAGTCCGAGGCCAGCGCCTTTCGGACGTATCAAGGGAAAGCCGTGCCTCCCAATCAGCTTGCGGCTACGATGGCGGCGGCCACGGGCTTCTCCATCGTGACGGCGGTTGCCATGCTCCAGGCTCTCTCGACCACGTGGCTCACTGAGCTCAACGGCAAGGGCATGATCCTCCTCCCAGGCATCGGCACGTTTACGGTGAAATGCAGCAAAGCTTTGCCAGGTCGTATGCTTCGCGTCGGCGGGGTGTGGAGGGCCTGTCGTCCGGGGAATCCCCGCTGCCAGATCGTGTTTGCCGCGTTCTCGGACGTGGAGGACTTGCTGTCGGGCGCCCAGCAGCAGGACGCAGGACCAGCTGCTCTAGCACTGCCGCCGCCAGGACCATTGGCTGACGCGCCGCCCGAAGAGCATCCGCCTGCAGACGCAGGTGAGCCAGCAGGAGAGGTCGGCGGTGATGGGTCAGAGTCTTTCGTAGCCCCGACCACGCCATCGGAAGCCTTAGAGGAGGCGCGGCAGCTCCGCGAGTTTCAGGCCGCACCGAGGACGCCAACCTACCCCGTGGACATGGCCGCAGCGGGTCTCCCAAACGGATCGGTGCCAGCTTCACCTTCTGATTGAGGACGCGCAGCTTCCATCTCGCTCAGGGCGCCGTCGGCGGCGCCCGTTCCATATTTCACTCGAGTGCTTGTTTGTTGCGCTCTTTCCATATCATCCAGAGCTCAGTGCACCTGTAATGCTCTAGAGTGCTTGTTGCATCCGTGTTGCTCCAGTGGCTCATCAGGAGTCCAGCTCGAGCTGCTCATCTGGAGGCGATCTCCAGACGCCGTTGCATCGTCAGTGTGCGCCTGCGTGGAGCGCACAGGCTAAACCAGGAAAGACTTGAGCCAACTTGCATCCACGTCTCTGCCAGTGTCCCTCCTCTCCTCCTCCACCGCCTGAGTCGTTTGCTCCCTGGGCTGCTTTTGTTGGTCACCCCAGGCCCTGGGCCGTCTCCAAAGCATGCTGGCCTCCTTGAGGCCCACTGCCAGTTTTTTAGAATCCCCTGGCCACGTCCGAAAAGGTCTCTTCCTGCGGCCTCACCCTGCCCTCGCTGATCAGCCGTAGGAGTCGCCTAAGCCTTATCCAGGGGGCCGACCCTAAACATTCTTGGCGCCTTGGGTATCTCCTCTCTCTGCGCTTTTGGCCAAGTCCCCTCCCCACCCCGCCTCGGCTTTCTGAAAACCAGAGCCCGAAAGCCATTGGGAGACACCGTGGGCCATGCATCATCAGCTTCGCCTGGATTGTCTCTGCCCGCGCGCTCTCGTCCCTGACCATCGCCCGCGAAGCCTCTCACCTCCATCTCCATCTGCACATGTCCCTCTCCTGGCTTGCACCCCCACTGTCCCCCACCGTCGGCAATGGGCGCCATTATCAAACTCCCACCCATTGGCGGCCTGAAGCGCCAGATGCTGGTGAGGTGCGCGTCGGGGCGCATGTTCAGAATGTCCAGGGGGGTTGCGTGTTCGGAATGAGGAGAGGCGAGGGGAATGCGAAGGAGAAGATGAGGGAGCTCGTCTCTTCGTGTGTGGCAAGCCCTCCTCACCCACCCCCGTGCTCTGAGCCTTGCGTCATTGCGCCGCTCCCTCGCTCCCAGCCTTCTGGTCGCCCGCCCCTTCCTGCTCCACCCAGCATGCTGCGTCCTCGTCATTATTCTTCGCCTTGCCTCTGTACCTCCTCCTTCTCCTCCTCCGCCTTTGCTGCCTCTACTTGCCGTCGCGACGGGAGTGCGCGTGGTGCAGGTTATTGGCTACTGTGGCGCTCGCGATCACATCGAAGTGTCCTGGGGCCGTCGGGGCAGCCAGCTATACGACAGTTTGCGCGATCGCGCACGTGGTGCTCTAAGGCCATTGCGGTGCTTGCATGCCCAGGTCATTGGTTCAAGGGCGTACCCGTATGAGCTGGCATAACAGCGCATCGGGAAATAAGGGCTAACCATTCTTGGGTCGCAGCGCACGGAGTGGCGCAACGATTTGCCGTCTTGGGATGTGCGTCGTCACATGTGACATTCGGCCGTGAGGGTAATGCGCGGACCGATGTTTCGGGACTCCAGGGCCGTCGTAAACCGACACTTGGTGCAACGAACGTGGCAGTCTGGCCTGGGCAGTTCCGTGCATGTCGGCGTTTTGGCTCCAGCGCTTGCGCTACGGTTAGCAATCTTCCAGCTTTCAGCTACAATTTCATATCTCGCTTTCTAGCGAATCCATGTCTCGTGCAGGTAGGGCTGGCGCGCCCGACAATCTCAGTGGAGGCTGCACGCTTGATGCCGATCTCGAGGCAGCGCCGCAGCCAGCCAAACCACGAGGCCGTGGGAGAGCTGTTTCAGGTGGTGGTCGCGGGAGAGCGAAGCGCGCCAGAGTTGGTGATGGCAACTTAGGCGACTCGCTCGTTGGCCCGTTGCTCATTCGCACGGTCAGCATCTTCACCGCTGCTGCGAAGGGCGTGTGCGGCATCTGCGGCAAGAAGGAGTCGCCTGCTGTTCCGTTCCCAGACATGAAGTTCCCAGGGGAGAAGATTCAGAAGTTCCAGAACAGTTGCTCCTTCCATGCGAACGGCTACGTCAAAGGCCAGTGGTGGTTGGACTACGGATGGCCTCAGCTCTGCGCCATGTATGAACAAGATCCAGCTGTCAAGGAGGCGTTCTCTTTCTCTTGCGACGTCGCAGCTGGCCGCGCCAATCATTCTGCATCTTGCCACGATGTTTCAATGCGCCAGGACACGGGCATGACAGTGTTCAGCGATTGCATCTTGCTGACGGATGCGCAATACAAGTCTCATGTTGCACCGCCAGGTGCTTCAGCTCTCAACCCTTCTGATGCAGGTGAACGGCTCACAGAGGTCAGCAACGAACACCACGGCGAGAAGGTCCCAGGAGTCTTGATCGTTGATCCCGAATCACCTTTCTTGAAGGTGCGGCGCTGGTCGAGCACCTACGGCTCCCACGCGGAGGCTGCGCTCGCTGCGGCTCAGAACTGCCGCGAAGGTCAGGGCGCTTCTACTGAGCAGGCGATCGAGAAGCACATGAGGGAGCAGCTGCCGATCACGCTTCGGGGCCACCTGAGCATCCCGACCCTGGACCAGGTGAAACAGCGTGCTCTTGGGGCTGCGCGGGCGCGAGGGTGCCTCGCTGATCCATCGGCGCCAGGCGGCAGCCCTGGACCTTCCGCCGAGTCAGCGCCTGCACAGACCAGCGGCAACCCGCCGCGTGCACAGGGGAAGCTTGCACTCGAGGACGGCTGTGTGGAAGAGGGCGGCGACAGCCAGGGTTCCGCAAGTGCCCTTCAGGATGTTCAGAGCCCTGCGCCATCACCCCGCGGCAGTCTACTTGGGCCAGCCTCCGCGGCCGCGGCTCCGACGGGCCCGCGGAGCATCGGAGGCGCGACTTCGGTTGCGGGCGGCGAGCCTCACAGCGGACAGAAGAGGAAACAGGCAGCCGACGGGAGCGACGCTGACAAGGACCGCCTCATCGAGCTCAAGGAGTCCATCATTTTGTCCGACATCCTGGACAAGGGCAAGGATCATCATGGGCATGGTGATCGAATCTACGCGGTCAGGCGTTTCAAGCCGAAGATGCAGTCAGTCCAGGACGGCAAGGCCAGCCTACTATCGGACATCGAGGTGTGCTCTCAACTCGGCGGGTCGGAGATCGAGAAGTTGGAGGCTCCGCAGCGGGCGGCGATGCTGAAGAAGATCAAGCACGTCTCACTCGTCAAGGCGAGGTCCTTCAAACGGAGGCTCTGCGAGAAATATCTGACGGAGGTCCAGGATTTATCTGAACGGGTTTGCCTCTGCATGCCTTGGCTGAGTAATCTCAACGAGGCGAACTTCTCCACGGCGGTTCCGAACTTGGGGAACGTCGGATTAGCTACAGACAGGACGGTCGACATTGCGAGGGACTTGTTCATCAACCACATCGTCCTTGACATTACGAAGGCCGCGCACATCAACCACGAGCAGCTGCAGGACCTCTACGACACTGTGCAGGAGCACGTCGGTACGGAGGCAAAGCGCGCTGGCATCATCGAACCCATGACCAACTTTGCGTACGAGCTCTTCGTGTTCGTTGAGAGCATCAAGGTACTGACGAATCCTGAGCCAACTGCTTTCTCTAACTGCGTCATCCGAGGTGATGTCAGGAAGTTCTTGCGTCACGAGTTGCCAGAGGACTGGAGGCTTGTTGTATCGTCTTTCGGGGGGGAGCTGAGCGATGCCCTGGCCGAGTTCAACCGCGCGTACTACACGGACGCCAAGTACGGCCCCAAGATGGAGGAGTTCGGTCGGATGCTGGACAACGCGGAGGTCACGTACGACTCTTTCAAGACAGTCTTCGATGAGTTCAAGGTGATCGGCGGGCAGCTTCGCAAGGGAGGCGCAGACACCTTCATGCGCAAAATATTTGCCTCCACAGAGAAGTGGATCACTCAGCGGATGGACCGCCAGGGCCGCAACGAACAGGACGCGGAAGCTGCGTACGTGACGAAGTTCGAGCTTGATTTCAGTGACCTCGCGATGTACGCAGTGGCTTGGAGGGGGGTTGCAAAGGATACCGAGGTGACGTGTGACAGCATCAGCAAGTCTTTTCGGAGGGTCGCCGCCTACCTGGAGAAGTCTGGTCTCGAGAAGGATCTCATGACTGCCTTAGCCGCGATGAACCCAGACGACAACGACTCCATGGACATGGTTCGTGCTGCGAGGAAGGCTTGCGACGGCGTCATCTTCGCCAATGACCGCGCCAAGACGGCGCTCGCCGATGCAGCTGCGGTCTGTCTCGCGCACGGGTACACGATGGTCAAGAAGGTGACTCAGGGAGGCGTCGGGCCGAGGAAGGCTTTCGTCAACTCGATGGTCTGGAGCACTGGCGTCGGCATCTCGCTGCTCGGCCACATCAGTATGCCGCTGAGTGGGGAGGTGAAGGACTGCTGCGACAGGCTGGAGCGGGTGTTCAGCCTCGGGCAGACGATGGACTCGACCATCGTCATGCGGGCGATGACCGAGGCAGACGCTGCGACTATGGAAGAGGACAACATCCACTTGGAGGACAGTCGTTTCGTGCTCGCAGCGTCGTCGTTGTCGCTGTCGTCGTCGTCGTCGGATGTCGCCGTCGGATGTCGACGTCGTCCGTCGCCGCCGTCGTCGCCATTGTCGGCGTCGTTCCGTTGGCGTATTCGGCGTCGTGTTCGTCCCAGTCCTCAGCCCTGTAGTTGTTCTCGTCCTCAGTCGAAGCGTCTCCCTCGGAGGACTGGCAGTCCCACCGTGCGCAAGTGATGGCCTTCCGGGAGAGGGCGTCTTTCCGTTTCAAGCCGCCCGAGAGCACCGCGGATCAGATCCAGGAGTTTCATATGTTGTTCCACCAGGCCGACAACATCAACCCAGATAGGTTCACCACCAGCGACGAGCTCATCACTGAGTACGAGAAGGATTTCACGACCGTCTTCGCAGAGTCGTTCAAAGCGGTGCTCGACTTTTCGACTGTCTACTGGACGTGGCAGAAAAACAAGATGACGGAGAAGCTGGAGATGCTTCGCAACGTCAGCGGTGGGTTGCTCGAGAGCGGCAACAACGGGAAGCACTGGGCCGATGGCATGAAGGGCGATGCCTCCAAGTTCGAGGACGTGTTGGCCCATGCCAAATCGGTCTTGTTCAAGCAGCGCGGCCTGGCGGTGAAGCTCAAGAACTTGGAGGCCGAGGCGAAGGCCGTTCGCATGGACACGGAGGCGGCGGCGCAGGAGCATTACAAGATGACGGAGTTCAAGGTCTTGTCCGAAGACCTCGCGAGGGTGGTCTCGAGGGCCCACGCGACGACGTGGGAGGCCAAGGTGATGCAGCTCCTCAAGAGCCAGGCCAACGCGTCGACGGCGGACGCGCTCACGGCCTTGAAGGACGAGCTCAACGACGACACCACCATGGACGAGACCATGGTCATGACGGCCATCCTGGCCGAGCTGGACCGTGCCCTGACGACGGCTCTCAACACCTCGTGGTGAGGTGACGACGCGTTAGCGCTCACATGGCCATGCTGGCGGCGCCCATGTCCACTGCACTTCACGCTCGTGGAGGTGCTGGTTACATCCATGTTCGGAGCCAGCGTCGGCCACGAGGGCGAAGTTCTATGGGTGGGCTCCGCTGGCATGCCCATGTGAGCCCGAACGGGTCGTGGATGGACGGCTGCCGTCGGCAGCCTCTTCTGCAGCGGCTCGACTGTGGGCCGTCGGCGGGGCCCGTCACGGGCTTGCCGACCCAGGCTGGAGGAAAACAGAGCGAAGTGGGAGGACTCCTCCTCCCACCCCGCTCCTTCCACCTCGCTCCTCCTCCTCTCCTCCTTTCTGCTTCTGACCTTCCCCCTTTAAGGTTTCATTCTCCGATGTCCTTCCCGCTCCCCCTCCCCTCCCCCCCGCCAGTCCCCCTCATCCTCTATTGTTTCGCGTCTCCTTTCCCCGACCCTTTTCTCGGCTTCCCTCCGCCGCCGCCGTCCTCAGCCCTCCCAGGCCTCCTCCCTTCCCCTGCTGCCGTCCTGCCGTGCTGTCTCAGTCAGTTCCCCCCTGCCGCCGAAGAGATACAGCGTGGGCCTGATAGGGCAGGGGGGAGTAGAGGACAGGGGGTAATGGGGGCAACGCAGTAGCACATTCCACACGAACGAACGACGAGAGAGCAGGAGAGCCAGATAGGGGGAGGATGAAAAGGAGGAGGAGGAAGAGGAGGAGGAGGAGGAGGAGGAGGAGGAGGAAGATGATGATGAGGAAGAGGAGGAGGAGGAGGCAGGTGAAGAAGAACATTCTCTCCGCCCTTGGCCCCCGTTTCGGCTTCTCCCGAGTCTCGGCTCTCGCCCCGTTTCGGTTTCTCCCGAGGGGGGAAATAACCAGGGTGAAAGGAACAGG
>CAUYUJ010002769.1:417500-461827 GCA_963575745.1 Prorocentrum cordatum
ATGCCCGGAGTCAACTGTAGGACACTTCGTGTTCTTCGAGTTCCCAGAACTCCATTCTTGGGCATGACTTTGAATGCCCGGAGCCAACTGTAGGCCACTTCGTGTTCTTCGAGTTCCCAGAACTCCGTTCCTGGGCATGATTTTGAATGCCCGGAGCCAACTGTAGGCCACTTCGTGTTCTTCGAGTTCCCAGAATTCCATTCCCGGGTTACTTTTTGAATGCTGAGGCAGGCTGATGCTGAGGCTGAGGCAGGCTGAGGCTGAGGCAGGCTGAGGCTGAGGCCGGGGCTGAAGGCAGACTGAGGCTGAGGCTGAAGCAGGCTGAGGCTGAGGCTGAGGCAGGCTGAGGCTGAGGCTGAGGCAGGCTGATGCTGAGGCAGGCTGAGGCTGAGGCTGAGGCTGATGCAGGCTAAGGCTGAGGCAGGCTGAGGCCGAGGCCGGCTGACGGCAGACTGAGGCTGAGGCTGCAGGCTGAGGCTGAGGCAGGCTGAGGCTGAGGCCGAGGCTGCAGACTGAGGCTGAGCTGCAGGCAGGCTGAGGCTGAGGCTGAGGCAGGCTGAGGCTGAGGCAGGCTGAGGCTGAGGCTGAGGCTGATGCAGGCTGAGGCTGAGGCAGGCTGATGAGGCCAGGCTGAAGGCAGGCTGAGCTGAGGCTGAGGCAGGCTGAGGCTGAGGCAGGCTGAGGCTGAGGCTGAGGCTGATGCAGGCTGAGGCTGAGGCAGGCTGAGGCTGAGGCCGAGGCTGAAGGCAGCCTGAGGCTGAGGCTGAAGCAGGCTGAGGCTGAGGCTGAGGCAGGCTGAGGCTGAGGCTGAGGCAGGCTGATGCTGAGGCAGGCTGAGGCTGAGGCTGAGGCTGATGCAGGCTGAGGCTGAGGCAGGCTGAGGCTGAGGCCGAGGCTGAAGGCAGACTGAGGCTGAGGCTGAAGCAGGCTGGCTGAGGCTGAGGCAGGCTGAGGCTGAGGCTGAGGCTGAGGCAGGCTGATGCTGAGGCAGGCTGAGGCTGAGGCTGAGGCTGATGCAGGCTGAGGCTGAGGCAGGCTGAGGCTGAGGCCGAGGCTGAAGGCTGAGGCTGAGGCTGCAGGCTGAGGCTGAGGCAGGCTGAGGCTGCAGGCTGAGGCAGGCTGAGGCTGAGGCTGAGGCTGCAGGCTGAGGCTGAGGCTGAGGCTGAAGGCAGAGGCTGCTGCAGGCTGAGGCTGAGGCAGGCTGAGGCTGAGGCTGAGGCAGGCTGATGCTGAGGCAGGCTGAGGCTGAGGCTGAGGCTGATGCAGGCTGAGGCTGAGGCAGGCTGAGGCTGAGGCCGAGGCTGAAGGCAGACTGAGGCTGAGGCTGAAGCAGGCTGAGGCTGAGGCTGAGGCAGGCTGAGGCTGAGGCTGAGGCTGGCTGAGGCAGGCTGAGGCCGAGGCTGAGGCTGAGGCAGGCTGAGGCTGAGGCTGAGGCTGAAGGCTGAGGCTGAGGCTGAGGCTGAGGCTGAGGCTGAGGCTGAGGCGAGGCAGGCTGAGGCTGAGGCTGACTGAGGCTGAGGCTGAGGCTGAGGCTGCAGGCTGAGGCTGAGCTGAGGCAGGCTGATGCTGAGGCAGGCTGAGGCTGAGGCTGATGCAGGCTGAGGCTGAGGCAGGCTGAGGCTGAGGCCGAGGCTGAAGGCAGACTGATGCTGAGGCTGAAGCAGGCTGAGGCTGAGGCTGAGGCAGGCTGAGGCTGAGGCAGGCTGAGGCTGAGGCTGAGGCAGGCTGAGGCTGAGGCTGTGACTGCGACTGCCGTTGCCACTGCGACTGTCATCGCGAATGCGACTACGACTGCGAGAACAGCAGAATTCTACAACTGGATTCTCATCTGAATCTTAAGGAGAATGCTTCCAGATATGCTCCTACACATCGCTGTTAGGTTGCTTTGCCGGGATATTTTTTCTTGGATACTTGCTTTTGAATCCTACCAGCGGCCGCGACGGCCCCAGAGGCTCCCAAAATGAACCCCAGGCGACCCAAAAGGCCCCCAAGAGGGCCCCCGGACGGCCTGAAGAAAATTTCGAGCAGCACAAGAGAGCCCCAACACGGCCCAAGAGAGCACCCAGGAACCCCGAGGGGGCCACCAGAGGATCCCCACATGGTCGGAGAGGGCTCCCAGAGGCCCCCCAGAGGGCCCCAAGACGGGTTCAGGTCTCCATCACGGGCGAACAGGGCCCCGGAACGGCCGAGCTGGGCCCCAAGAGGGTCCCAAAAAAGGCCAACCAGGTCTCCTTGAAGACGGTCCAGGAGGCCGCTGGGAAGGCTCCCGGGTGCAACAAACGAACAGATCCAAAGGAAGAACTTACATTTCCAGGATGCTCGCGTTTTGTGTGGCATCGGAGGCCACGTCGGCCCCAAGGGCTCCCCAAATCGGCGCCGCACGGTCCCAGGCCCCAGGCGTTGTCTCAGATGTCTGACCTGCACGTGCAGGGATGACATTTGCGGTTGCCTGGTGGGAAGAAAAAGAGAACGAATCAATATTTCCTGACATCCGATGTCTCGTGTTGGTCAGCACGGTGCCCCCAGCTCGTTCCCCAGGGCCGTCGGTTTGTCCTGAGCAGTTCTGGTCACGCTCCCCTTGTGTGAAAGCGGCGCCCCGATGCCAACATGTTTGGAAGCATCGTTTGATGTTTGCCAGGGCGTTCGATGTCTGGGTGGGAGTCGGGAAGGAGAAGCAGCAGAAGATGGCCCAGAGCAGCTCAGAAGTCGAATGCGTAGTTCGTATTGCGTTCCATTTGGGAGTTTGTCCGTGACGTTCTTGCTGTGTGAGTGCTGGCGTGTAGACTCCGAGATACCCCACGCAACGTGCAGAGCGATACAAACGTTTGGCAATCCAGCTATTCTCTGGGCGAGAGAAAATAAATCCTGGCCTCCAGACTTCATCGTGTGGGCCTGCTGCGCGCCCTGCGCTGCCTCGCAGGAGGCACGCCAGGTCGACTCCGTGCAGGGCGTGGAGGTGCGCTGCTGCTGCCGGCTGGGTCGACTCCGTGCAGGGCGTGGAGGTGCGCTGCTGCTGCCGGCTGGAACCCAGCCTGGGCGCGGGACCCTGGGGGGCGAAAGCGAGGCGGCAGCTTGGTGCGATCGGAATGAGTAGGGAAAGACTGGGTGCGGAGACCGTTCGTGTGTCGTCCGCGCCGCCTCCTCCGCCCTCCCCCATCCTCCCCCCCTTCTCCCCCCCTCCCCCCCCCCCCTCCCCCCCCCCCCCCCCCCCTCCCCCCCCCCCCTCACCCTCTCCCCTCCCTCCCCCGCCCTCCCCGCCCCTGTGTCGTTCGTGTGTCGTCCAACGTTGGCCGTCGTCGTGCCGTGTCGTTTCTCTGCTCTCCGCCGCCTGGCTCCTCTTGCGCTGGTTCGAGAAGAATGCAGCCCGGCACCGGGAGGGCAGCAGGAGCAGGGGCGGGCGGAGGACGGGCAGGGGCAGGGGCATCGAAGAAGAAGAAGAAGAAGAAGAAGAAGCATCGTCGCAAACATCCGCGCGGATTTCTTGGATATGCAGTGGACCGGGCGGAGGGTGGGGGGCGGGGTCAGGGGCGGGCGGGCAGGGGCGGGCGAGCAGAGGCGGGGGTGGGCGGGCGGAGGAGGCGCAGGGGCGGGCGCCGGGATTGGTAGGATGGCGGGGTGGCCTCAATCATGAGGGGTGGGGAAAGAAGAGGCCCTGAAGGGGCCCTCTTGAGCTCCTGCGAGCTCCAGACGGGGCCCCTTCGGGGAGCCCCCTTCTTCGCCTCCCCCGTGGGCCCCCCCCCCCGTGACCACCCGCCCGATCTCGGCCAGGGCTGGCGTCTGGGTACGCGGGCATGTCCATGCTGGGGCCCGCGGGCGTGGTGGGGCCGCCCGTGCAGGCGCGCGCCCTTCCGGCGGGGACGGCCGCCTCCCCCCCCCCCCGACTTCCGGCAGGGCCCGCCTTCGGTTCGGGCTCGGCGCCACGCGATGTCTCAGGCTCCTCCTACTTTCAGGCGACCGCAAGCGTAGGTGAAGGGGGCGTGGATTAGCGACGGGTCCCGTTTCCATGGGAAATCGCGGATTTCTGCCGCCGAACGAGGCGGCACGGGCCGCATTCTGGGGAGGGCACCTCCCCCGATCGACGGACTTGGCGACCGCGCGCCAAATCCATGGATCGCTAATCCATGTTTGCGCGCCCTTGATTTTCGCCCACGAGGATCGGGCTGGCCGGGCCAGCCCGACCCTTGCGGGTGAAAAGCAGATCGAGCATTGGAGCCTGCTGTGCCGTGATCAAAGATTGCCGCATGTGGATGGGTCGGCAAAAGTGCGTCCTGCGTCCGCAGTGCGAGCACACGTCGCTAGTCGCCCCGTTGGGGACGTGGAGTCTGGTACACTGTTACGGGGGAGGTGCCTCGCTTTCGGGGCGGAGGACAACCGAGGGTCTGGTACATTAATAAGGGCTTGGTACTTTAATGAAAATGTATTACCCCAAACGGGATGGTGGTTCGAAAACAGCAAACCGCGTGGGACATCCTCACACAATTGCTGTCTTGACGGTTCGAACTCGGTTCGAAACAATCGAATCCGGTTCGAAGCAAAAGCAACATTAGCGTTTCGCGTTGGACTTCCCTCAAAATACGGCGTCTGACCCAGTTCGAAACAAAAGGATGGCGGTTCGAAAACGGCAAACCGCGTGGGACATCTGCACACACATTGCTGCCTTGACGGTTCGAACTCGGTTAGAAACAGTAGAATATGGTTCCAAAATAGCTTTCTTGACCATAGCGGTTCCAAACAAGAGAAGGGGGCTCCGAACAATTGGAAAAAGAGCGTTTCGCTTGAGACGTCCTTGGAAATATGCAAAAAACAGAAACCCACATTTTATCCATGCCCATGTATACATTACCAGTGGCAGGCTGCTTTCCCATCCCTGGACTTTTGGAGGGTCCGGGACGATGTTGGGGTGATGTGGTGTATATTTGTTTCCCACTTCCTCGGGGAACAACGGAAAACGTGTACCCCAGGATCCCGCATACACCAGGATCTGGTTGCAAATGTCAGTGCAAGGCCGGAAAAAGCGTCGGTGTATAGAGGTCGTTCCTCTATGTCCGTACCCGCGGCCTCGTGGCCGGGGCACTAGGCTGCGACCGCGCGGATGCCGGGCGTTGCCTCGCGGCTGCGCCGCGCGGGACGTGTAGCCGTACAGCGTATATCCGCGGTGTCGCGCCCCCTTCTGCGGGCGCCTCCGGCCTATAGGCCCTCTGGGCCTTCGCAGCCAGAGAAGCCCCGTGGATAGCGCCTGTAGGTGCTGCCCGCAGGGAGGGGGGAATCAGAGGGGAGGTACGAAATCTGCAGCGTGCACGCCGGCTTCGGACCCGCCGTCGGGTGCTCTCCTCGGTACGCTGGCGCCTCCAGCGCTTGGAGGCGCCAGATGAAGCCAGCCTCGTGAGCTGCTTCGCCGACGCCTCGCTGTGTCCCCCCGTCGTCTGGCCCGAGACACTCCGACGCTGCGACGGTCCGCTGCGGCCAGGATGCACGCACGGCGCTGCTGTGCATCCCGGCGCTGCCGATCCGCTTCGGTCCTGGCCCCGTGCAGCCCGACTCGACGCACGTTCTGCTTCGATCCGGCTTCTTGGCTCGATGCTGACGCCGACGGCTCCTGCTTGTGGCGTCGTGCCCTGTTTGTGTGCTGGTGTTTTTTCGTCCGCAGGGTTTGGCATCACAGATTCTGCTTCGTGGGCCCCCGCGGATCATCCGCCGATTTTCGGGGGGGCGAAGAACCGAAGAGCCCTGTCCGAGGATGGTTCCCCACGTCATCTTCCTGTACCCTCCTCCTCTTGCTCCTGCCGACATCCCTCTCCTTCTCCCTCTCCCCTCCTGCTGCTTCTCTTGCTCCATCGCCTTCTCATCCTCCTGCCGATCCTCCTCTTGGTCCTCCTCCGTAGCCATTTTTGGCTCCAATCGCCAATGTTGCTTAAGTCATTATGCTGTAAGTCGTCTTTGATGCTGAACATACCGCGACGCGAGGATCTCGGCAAACCATTTCTCCCTTCGGAGCAGCCATCGGCAAGCGTGGGAGTACACGCCAGTGCTGCAACTGTTTCGCGAAGCATGTCTGCTACGCGTAACATGAAGTCACCGCCATTAAATAGTGGATTCCAGCGCATCCAGAAAGGGCAAGCACTGTCAACAGGCGTGGACGGTTCTCAGCGAGATGTGGGATGCGAAGGTAGAGCCCAACGAGGAACCAGGGCGTGCGAGAAAAGGCGAGCAGTGGTAGCGGGCTTTAGGGCTGCCCAGCAAGATGTGGGAGGCAAATGTGCAGCCCGACGTCATCAACTACAGCGCGGGGATCAGCGCGTGCAAGAAGAGCGCGCAGTTACAGCAGGCTCTAGGGCTTTTCAGCGCGATGTTGGCCGCGCTCGTGGAGCTCGACGTCTTCAGCTACAACGCTGGGTTCTGCGCTTGCGTGAAAGGCCGGCAATGGCGACGCGTTTTGGCGTTGCTCATGCGTCAGCCCCTCGTGCTGGTGCTGTGCCCCCCCCCCCCCCACGTGCTGACTTGACCCCTCCCGCTGGGGCTATGGCCCCACGCGTTGGCCCGCTATGGACCTGGAGCTTCCTCGGGCGTCGACTCCTCCTGCTGGGGCTTTGGCCCCCACGATTTGACTCCTGCTGCTCGGGCTTGGCCCCTGGCTTGGGCTGTGCCCCCCCTGGGCGCTGACCCCTCGTGCCGGGGCGGCCTCGAGATGTCACGCGTCTTTGACCCCTCGTGCTGGGGCCTCGGTCCCTCCTGTCCTGCCCCCATCCCGCTGAGGCTTGGGCCCCTCGTGCGTCGATCTCCCGAGCGGGGGCTCTGTCCCCTCGGCCTCGGCAACGCCTCGGCCTCACCTCGTGAGCTCCTCGTCCGATCCTCGTATATCATCCCTCGTCCTATCCTCGATGGTCTGTAAAAGCCTTGTTTACACACAGCCACGTGAGTCATCGCCATCGTCTCCAGCAGGGTTGACACCGTTATAGTGACTGTTGGCGATGCGCTCACCCTCTCTGCTGGGGCTCCACCCACTCCTTGTCCCACCGCCCTCATGCCAGGGCGTTTGCCCCTCACGCTTCGACCCCTCAGGGGGGCTGGACCTCTCATGCGTGGGACCGCTCCTGCCGGAGATTGGACCCCTCGTGCGCGGACCCTCCTGCTGGGGCTTCGGCCCCCCGCTAGTGGAATCATCATACCGGGGCTGTTCCGGACATGTGTTGACCCCTCATGTTTGGGTACTGGTTGTGGCGCCTTCATCGATGGTCCTTTATGCCAGGATTTGGGCGCTTCGTGCGTCGTCTCCCCATGCTGGGCCCTATGCGCGCTGACCCCTCATGCCGGGGCATTTACCCCCTCATGCGGCGATGCACCAGCGGCAATGCCGGCGGTCTTGTGTTCTCGCCCGCTGAGGCACTGACCTTTTTGGTCACAGTTTGGCGGCAATGCAGGTGGTCGTGCGGTCATTTGACAGAGGGTGGTTGCCACAATGTATGCATAATGCACGTTGCCATCCACCAATACCGCGTGCCAACGACGGTTCTGGCAACAGGATCTGGAACCAGACGGTTAGCCCTCCCAACCTTCACAAGCATTGCCTCCAAGCATGGGAAAGCCCGTGCGCCCCACCCGTTTCATCAGGGGTCATGCCTGCCCTCAAGGGCATCAGCAATACACAGCAATCCTCCTGGTCCTCCTCTCATTCCTTCAACTTTCATTATTGATCTCCGCCAGTTTCATCACCCTCCCCGTGTCCTCACTCCCCCGTCCTCCTAATCGCCCCTACTTCTCCTCATTCTCTCTTCCTGGATAGGAGGGCAGAGCGTGGGAACGCAGGCGCAGGAGACAGTTGTCACCTCCGCAGGCTGGCGGCTACTCCGGCATGCAGACGCCCTCGTACATGGCAGGTGGGCCCGGCTACTACCGCTAGGTCCTGGTCTCGGGGGTCGTCGAAAGGCGCAGCAGCGAGTATCGTGCCACAGCCTGACGCAGGCCTGTCCCGGTCCTGAGCTAAGCCGAGGTGTCCCTGCCGGCTTTCATTAGGACGTAATGGTCGCGCCTCTCTTGTTCGCCCAGCCTGTTTTTTGTTTGAAGGCGCAGTGCCCCCCCCCGTTTTTTGCATGCATGCAGTGGTGGCGCCTTCCTCTCAGTCTCGTGTCAAGTGGCAACGAGACGCTCATGCCCTCGCTGTGGCATCGCAGCCGTGCAGCATGGTGTACATTCTACGGAACCATGAGTAATGCGCATTGGCTTCGTCCGCAACCGGAACGAGGCAGAAAGGGACGACACATGGATGTTTCTGGAGAATCAGAGTGATGGGCCCGAACGGTCGTACATTGTCCGTGAGTGCGTGGCTGAACTTCGGTTCCACAGTGCGGGTTCATGCTCTTGTTAGCCGCCCTGCGAGGACCCACCCGCGACCTGCCCGACGATCGACTTCCGACCTGCCCCCGCGACCTACCTGCGACTTGCCCGGAACCCCACCCGCGACCCGCCCCGCGACCCGCCCTGCGCCCCGCCCCGCGACCCGCCCCAGCCCACCCGCGACCCACTGCGCGACTCGCCCGCCGACCCGCCGAAGATCCATCCGCGACCCTATCCACAATCTGATCGTCAACTGCGGGGGACTGGTATTTGTCACTACGGCGCGCTTGTTTTTGCTGCGCGAGCAGGTTCAATCCACCCTCGCCGCTGGGCCCCCCAGGGGCGCTCCATGCATTGTCAGCTATCGTTTTGGCATGGCAGCAACGGAGGATGCGAGAGATGGAGAAAGGGCGGGATATTGGAGAGGGTCGATTCTCACGCTGGTGTAAGTCTCCAACTCCCACCCGGACCTCCATCGCTCATCGAGAGGGCTTGTCTCCTCACCTCAAACGCGCTGCGAGGGGCAGGGAGTCTGCGCAATAAGCACAGGCAGATCTCGGCCTCACAAACTTCACAGATAGGGAGGGCGGTCGAGTGGATACTTCTCTTCCATTCTCCCTTCTTTCCCTCCAGGATGTGGGGGGTTGGATAAGTGACGACGGCCGCATTGGCCCCCCCCCCCCCCCCCCTAGCATTCCCATTCGCAAGTTGTGGGGATCCTCTCCCTCTGTCGTTCTCCCCAGTCGCGCTCGCTCCCCCTCGTCCTAATCCTTCCCTTGCTCCTCATCCCCGCCCTCCTCCTCGTCCTTATCCTCGTCCTTCTTCTCGACCTCTTCCCCCTCCTTCCCCTCTCCTCCTCCTCCTCCTCCTCCTCCTCCTCCTCTCCTCGTCCTTCTTCGCGTCCTTCTGGCCCTCCTCCTCCTCCTCCTCCTCCTCCTCCTTCCCCTCCTTTCGCTCCTCCCCCATCCTCCTTCTCCTCCTCCTCTTCCTCCTCTTCCTCGTCCTTCTCCTCGTCCTTCTCGTCCTCCTCCTCCTCCTCCTTGACCTCCTCCTCGTCCTCCTCCTCGTCCTCCTCCTCTTCCTCCTCCTCCTCCTCCAATTTCTCCTCGTCCTTCTCCTCGTCCTTCTCGTCCTCCTCCTCCTCCTCGAGCTCCTCCTTCTCATCCTCGTTCTCTTCGGGTTCCTTGTCCTTTTCCTGATCTGTCCTGCGACCTCGTCTTGAGCTACGACCACCCACGTCCTGAGGAGGCCAGGCTCCATACTAGCCGCACCTGCCAGCCTGCGGAAACTGTCTGGCGCCCGCTGCCCGCTATTCGAGATGATGCACGAGATCCGCTGCTCAGAGATCCTCACACACTTAAGCAGCCATCACTGCGCCGCCTCGTCGATCATCAGGGTCTTGATAGGCACCCCCGAGCACTTCCTCCTGACGACCGAACTGCACCTGCCTGTCACCTCCCACCCCGTCGAGGTGTCGCAGACCAGGTTGGGAGGCGGCCCGCCAAACGAGGGGCGAGCATCAACGCTCACCCTGCCGAGGAGACAGACAGGCGAGCAAGGGGGCGGGTGAAACGTCACACTTCGATGGATTTCTCCAGCTGGATGGAGACAGAATGCGCAGCTGTCCGCACTGCTCATGTCCATCACCGAGGCTGGTTTAATCTGTATATATAGATGTTTACATATATGTGTATATGGACATACATATTTCCTCCAACCAGTGCTTGCACTTAGGGGCTCTTCTTTCTTGTTTAAAGAGCTGGGCCGGTGTCCCGGCCTGGCGGCTATGTGGCCGCCGTCGCCGCCACATCGCCGCCTCGTCGCCGCATACGTGCATGCATACATACATGCATGCATACACACATGCATACACATTCATGCATACATACTTACGTTCATATACACTTACATACTCACACAGTTACATAATTACATATTTACATACTTATTTACACCTATACATGCGTACATGCATGTATGCATACAACCATACATCCATGAACGCATGCATATATACATACCTACCTACCTATACACACATACATGCATGCATGCATGCATGCACACATGCATATATACACTGTGACACACGTACACAAGCATACATACATACATACATACATACATGCGCACCTACATGCACCTATACAGGCATACATACGTACACATGCATACATGCATGCATGCATACATGCATACATACATACATGTATGCACACATACAGATTATACATGCACCCATACATGCACACTTACATACATACACCCCTACATGCATGCATACATTTATACATACATGCGTGCATCCACAACTTCAGACATGGATACATTTTTGCAGACCTATGGGCATACACACATACGACTATACATACGTACATACATACTTACACACGTACCTGCAGACATGCATACACGCATGCCGGTATACATGCATACATGCATACACGCATACATGCATACATGCATGCATACATATATACATGCATGGAACGTGCATGTAAATATACGTATACACAGATGCAATCATACCAACAAACATGCATACATACATACACACATGCATATATATACACACTATCCACGCATACGTACATACAAACATACATGCATACATACATACACACATATACATACACACATACAAACATACACACATACAAACACACACACATACACACATACATGCATGCATGCATGCATACGTACGTACATACATACATACATACATACATACACATAATGAATACACGTGCGTATATTTATATATAAATATAGATATATCGAGAGAGATCACAACAAAAACAACAACGTGAGATGGCGGCGAAGAGGACAATGCGGGCGAGCACGAGGAGGAATATGACAAACGGACGAAGAAAGGGAGGAGGAAGTCATGGAGGACGGGAGCGTGTGGACGATGACAGGGCAAAAAAGAGAAGCGTGTCGATGAGGAACTTAGCACGATGGTGAGGGCGAGGAGGGCGCAGCGCATGACGAGTTCGAGGGCGAGGAGGGCGAGAAGGGGGGGAGGAGGAGGGCGAGGCGCAGGGCGGAGTGGCGTGGGAGGAGGGGGAGGCAGACACAGGGGGCAGGGCGGAGGAGAGCCACGCGAGGCGAGGCACTGGAGCTCGACGCGGGGAGGCCGCCGCCCCGCCGCTGGGGAGGGGGCGGCCCAGTTGCTGCCAGGAGAGGCCTTCGCCTTCCGGACGGTGCTCGAGGCCGGGGACCCCGGCGTGCGGGACGAGTCCGCCCTCTGGTTCGAGGAGGTGTTCGAGCGCCTCGGAGGGGGCGGGGGTCCGAGGAGGAAAAGGTACCCATACCTCTACACCCCCTGCCCGTTTTCCCCTTTTGGGGGCCTCCTGGGAAGCCTTTGTCGCCACCGCTGGATTCGCTTCGAAATCCTGGTCACAATGCACCCTGGGAGAGGTCCGGGGAGTAGCGGTATCGGTACCTTTTGGCATCGGTAGCGGTACCGGTATCAATGGCCCAATCGTGTTGTCCAGGAGCCGTTTTTCGTAGTCATATGCTTCTTAGGCCGGTGCTCCAGCCGGGCACGCAGAGCTGCAGACAAGAATACACGCACAGGCCGGCGCACAACGTTGGGGTGCTTGATTGCGAAGGCGACGAAACAGAAACAGCATCATCACACTTGTTCACGTCTACATCACGTTCGCGTCGTAGTGCGATTCCGCTTTTCATCACAGGGGAGGGGCGCCTCAGGGCTGGTCGGTGGGAATTTCTGTCCCTGCACGCTTTTCCTTTCTCCGCTCCCAGGGGCCTTTTCTTTTGCGAGCCTGGGGCTCATCTAAATCCACCGCCCTGGAGAATCGATTATCTCAGACCCAGAGAGGCGGTGGACATGGATACACATTTGGGACCCCAGGGGGCCTAAATATACAATCCGAGCCAGCGCCTCGTGGGGTCCCAGGACCTCGGTGCCCCAGCCGGTGGATGTGAAGAAGTTCGGATGCAACTCCTGGGAGGCCAGATTCTGACTTTGCCATGGTCCGAAGTCCGGCCTATCCCGTTTCATCCCGCTTAATCCCATTCGATCCCGCCGAATCTTCGGCCTCATGCGGCGCAGCAGCCCCCCAATGGGGCTCAATTCTACCCCGTCCCTCCGACGAAGAACTTCCCGCGGCAGTTGCCTCCGCTCGGCGGTGCTCCGCCGGGGCACCGTCGAAGAGCGGCACCCGGGGCGAGGAGCTGCCCCCACGGGCCGCGGCGGTTGGGAGCGGAGAGCCCCGCGCGGGCGCCGCGGGCCGAGCTGGGTGGGGGGGGAGGGCGGCACGAGCGCATCTTGCAATGCGCGGCCAAAGCGGGCGTTCTGGGGGTGGGAGGGGTAGGGGGGGGGGGGGCGAGCGGGGGCACAACTCAGCGCCCCCCCCCCCCAGACCGTGGTGCCTCCCCTCCCCCCCTGGCTCGGGGAGCGCTGCAGGCGTCGCGTGAGGAGGGGGCGGCACGAGCGCATCTTGTAATGCGCGGCCACAGCGGGCGTTCTGGGGGTGGGAGGACCAGCCTGCCCTCAGAGCTGTTTTTAAAAGCTCAGGCAAGTCTATTTGCATGGCGTCCCCCTCTCGTCCCTCGTCAGGCGAATGTTAGCGTGCAAGTGCCTCTCGACTTGTGTGATTTCCGCACGTGCAAGTCGTGTGCGGCTTGCCTCAGGCTCAGCCCCCCCCCCGTCCGTGGAATTAAATTTGCCGGGGTCTGAAAAGAACAGGCCCTCGGAGGCTCCCTGCGGTCTCCCCCCCCCTGGCTCGGAGAGCGCTGCGGGCGTCGCGTGAGGAGGGGGCGGCACGAGCGCATCTTGTCATGTGCGGCCACACTGGGCGTAGGGGGGTGGGAGGGGGGGGGGGGCGAGCGGGGACATCACTCAGCGCCCCCCCCCCGCAGACAGCGGTGCCAGACGCATTGCGGCAGTGCCAGGGGCGCACTGTGGTGGGGGAAGCGTTGCGGTATGGGGGGGGAGCGGAGGGGGGGGGAGGCATCACGCGCGTTATAGCCCAGAGGGTACAACAAACACTTTCTAAACGGGGGGCGGGGGGCGGGGGGGGCAGCGAGGGCTGCAAAACGTTTGCCCTCCTCAGGGCCCCTAAAAGGGGTCCTTTCGGGCCCCAAAGGGGGGGCCTTCTTGGGGCCCAAGAAGTCCACCTTTCTTAAGCTTGTTTTTTTGTCCACTCGGGCAAGTTTACCTGCGTGCCGTTCGCCCCCCCCCCCCCCCTCGCCCCTCTTCAAACGAATACAAGCGTGCAGGTAATTTATCGCCCGCCGGGGATGAGGTGGCGGGGAGCGGATTCGTGCGGGCCGCGGGCCGAAGAAGGCCACGTCTCCGGCACGCGTCTGTGAGAGGGCTCCCCCGCCCCCCCCCTGGCTCGGAGAGCAACAACTGTAGGTCTCACTGTCACGTTGGTCGGACGACCGGGTCGGACGACCCAGTCACCCGCCCCTCTACTGCTGAACGCCTTCGGTTTGGTGCAAGTATCAGAATTCCCATCCGATCGATGCGATCCGGAGCGGGCACGCCCGATGCCGATTCGATTCCGACTCGAATTCCAGCCGATTCGATTTCGATGCGGTGCGCTTGGATAACCCTGAGAGCCAATTAAGAAAGCCCCCCCCCTCCCCGGCGTAAGTAGAACGCTCTAGCACCCTGGAAGCGTTACCCTGGCACCTTGCAACCTGCTTTGAACGCAGACGAGTCTGCCCGCCGAAACAAGCAAACCGCCTGAAACATTCTCGCAATCTGGCCTCTGTGTGGTTCTGAAACAAGCGCCTCGCCTGAGACATCCTCAGAAACTGCTCTAAACGCAGACGAGTCTGCTGTGGGGGAGTCCTATGGGGGAGTCCTATGGAGGAGTCCTTTGGGGGAGTCCCATGGGGGAGTCCTATATTTTTGCCTTGTGCGTGCGAGATGCCCGTGCCTCCTCTCCCCCTCTTTTCCTCCTTCCCTTCTTTTTCCCCCCTTCAAATCATGGCGGCTCGCGGTCCGATCGGTTCCGTCGGAATCGATCGGCTCGGCTCGTGCGGCTTCTGCGTGGCCCTTGCTCGGGCCTCTGCTGGGTGCCTCGGCTGATTTGGTTTCGCCTCGGTCGGCGTTGAGCGGGCACCGCACGGCGCCACCTGTGGAGCGGCAGGTGGCGCCTGCAAATACGTGTTCTCTGCTTCGGGGAATGCTTCTGTCCTGGGCCCGGGCAGCAGACACAGCTTCCCAGGCCTCGAGAAGTCGTAATCGGCTCCTGCTGGAGGCCTGGGAGGCAGCAGTCGGCCCCCGGAGGCTTGGAAGGCAGCAGAAACAGGTCTGCGGCCGCGACAAATGTGATGTTCGGCTTCCAGGGCCCCCGGGAGCTTGGGCGGCAGCAAATCAGATTTCTTGGGCCTCGAAGATTTGATGTTCGACCTCTTGGAGGCCTGGGAGGCAGCACTGGGCCCCCAGAAGCTTGGAAGGCAGTAGAAACAATTTCTCTGGCCTCGAGAGATGGATTTTCGGCTTCGGAGGCCTCGGAGGCAGCAGTGGGCCCCTGGAGGCCTGGGCGGCAGCAGAAGCAGTTTCTCGGGCCTCGAACACTGCGCTTTCGGCCTCTGGAAGCCTGGGCGGCAGCCGTCGGCCTCTCCCCAGAGGCTTGGGGGACAGCAGAAACAAGTTTCTGCAGGCCTCGGAAAGTCGATGTTCGGCCTCCGGAGTTCTAGGAGGCTGCAGTGGGCCCCCGGAAGCAAGAACAATTCGTTTGGCCTCGGGAGTTGATATTTGGTTTCCCGGTGCCTGGGAAGCAGCAGTCGACTTCCAAAGGCCAGCACGCAGCAAAAACAATGTTTCGGATCTCGAAACACGTTTTTATCCGTCCAGAGGGTTGGGAGGGAGTGAAAAGAGGAAATGAAGGAGGAGAGAGAGGAGGAGGAGGAGGAGGAGGAGGGGGGGATGAGGAGGAGGAGAAGGAGGAGGAGGAGGAGGAGGAGGAGGAGGAGGGGAAGGAGGAGGAGGAGGTGAGGCACTTGGCAGTATGTGCGGGCATGTGCGTGCATGTGTGGCACTTGGCGGACTTCAAAACGAAAGCGATCACAGGAACTACGACCATAGAAGTGAGTCGGGTGCAGCCGATCGTGAACGCGCCTTTGGTGACCGCAGCTTCATGCACTGTCGGTTCGCGTCGCGTCGAAGCGGCGGCGACCCCAGGGCGGGCGCTCAAGGCTTAACGCGCCCAGGGGGCACGTTTCGGGCCCCAGGGCCCGCGCAGACGAAACCGCGGCGTCAGATCATCAAGGAGGACGGGTCGATCGGTACCAGGTACTTCTGGGAGTAGGTATCGTTCAACGTTGACCGGTCCGCGCAGTGTGACAGGTTAAAAGAATTGCGCAAGTTAGCGCTTCCTGCTGATGTCGAGCAACCTTTCCGCGTGGCAGGGCGGCTTCTGAGGGGTCGCGAGCGGCTCGATCCTCACACGGCAGAGTCTGTCGTGCTGTTCGAAGGAATGCGCGAGCTGGTGGAGTTTGCATAAGGCACGCGTGGCGACGGTCAAACCTTGTGACGGGCAGCGGAAGGCCCGCCGCGCTTGCGGAATCGTTGTCTCGTCCTCTTCCTCTTTGCCGTCTCCCGGCTTCGTCAAGCTGGGAACGTGCCCGAGCGAGCAGCGGACGGCGGTCTAGGGCAGTCAGATCTCTTTCGGGTTCAGCCCCGGGACTTGCCTTCGGGATTCAGAAATGCGCTCTGTCCAGAAACATTGCCCTCCCTTCGTTCCTGAATGTGATCGTTGTCTCTCTTTTTGTTTGCCGATCGTCGCGGGCCCTCGCCGCCCCCCCCCTTGGAGTAGATCTTGGCTGTTTTGACGCCTGTTTCGAGCAGGTGAAGGCCCTCCCATAAAACGCACTGTTGCAAACAGTCGCAACAGCAAAGGTTTGGAGCCAGACCCCCCCCTTCCGCCCAATGCCGAAACGCCGAATCAGAGAACGTTGACCATTCGCACTCCCCCCGCTGCCTGCGCGGTCCAACAACTATGTCTCGAGCCCTGGAACATAGTTCCCCGGGGGCGTTGGCCACGGGCGGCGGGGTCTCCAGAACTCGGATTTGGAGAAAAATATGCGACCGAGGAACCCCACGTACTTATAATAGGCCTGGCGTGGTGATAGCTGACGTGGAACTTGCGAAAACGATGCTGGTGGCCGTTGCTTCGCCGATACCGTTGCTTGCGCTGGTCAATCCTTGGGGGCCTGAGTATTCTGAGGGGGCTCAGAAAAGGGTCAAAACCTGGGCGTCACTGGCGATCCGCCAGTTTGACCCCGTCAGCTGGCTAGAAAAAATGGGTCCTGGGCGTTGCAGAATGGAATGTACCCAGAGGGGGCACAGAAAGGGCAAAAGCCTGAGACGACCCAGGATCCCAGGAGAGCAGGGCGGAGACCAGGGAGAAAATGCCACGCCTGCTATGCCCTGGGCGGCCGTCACGGATAGCGGCCGCCCTCAGAGACCCCCCCCTGCGCCCCCCCCTGAGGTGTCGTGGACATGCCACGCCCGCTATGGCCTGGACGACCGTCACGGATAGCGGCTGCACTTTGAGACCACCCTTTGCGCAACAACTATGGTGTCGAAAGTATGCCACGCCCGCTGTGCCCTGGACGACCGTCACGGACAGCGGGCAGAGGGGGCCTCTGTGTCAGCATCGACGCTGCCGGCCTCGCGCACTCGCCAAACCTTCGCTGGCGGGCCTCAGTCGCCGTCTGAAGGGGAATCCGCCCGACTCAGGGTTCCACAGGTACGCCACCAGGCACCGAGAGAGAGAGAGAGAGAGAGCGAGAGAGAGAGAGAGAGAGAGAGAGAGACAGAGAGGTAGAGACAGAGAGAAAGCGAGAGAGAGAGAGAGCGAGAGCGAGAGTGAGAGACAGAAGGATGTATCTATTTACGCAGAGCGAGGGATCGGATCAACAGAGAGGGAGATAGAGAGAGGGAGAGAGGGAGACAGAGAGAGGGAGAGGGAGAGGGGGGATGGGGGAGGGGGAGGGGGAGGGGGAGGGAGAGAGAGAGAGAGAGAGAATGCGAGGGAGAGAAAGCGACAGAGAGAAAGCGAGAGTCAGAGAGGGATCTGCACACACGCAAAAAAGAGAGGGCAGGGCTGCCGCCGCTGCCGCCGGGGCCCGAGCCGCCGCGGCCGGCGAGCGCGTCGTGACGGGCCGGGCCCCGCGCCTTTGGGGCCACGGCCGCCGCCCGCGCCGCGGCAGCGGGCGGCCGCTGGGGCCTCGCGGAGGGCGCCGGGGCCCCTCGGGGGGCGGCCGCGGCAGTGCCTGCGGGCCTGTCGGCGGCGTCGGGGGGGGGAGGGGTCTCGGTGCCGTAGCCGCTGCACGTTCCGTTTGGAGTCTGGGCTGGTTTTTGATTCGGGCAAGTTTGCTTGCATGGCGTTCGCCCCCCCCCCCCCCCCCCCCTCGCCCCTCTTCGAAGGAATGCTGGCGTGCAAGTGCCTTTCGGCTTGCGTGGTTTCCGCACGTGCGAGGCGTTTGCGGCTTGCTTCAGGTTCAGCCCCCCCCCCCGTCCATGCAAGTAAATTCGCAAGCGTCTTAAACAAAAACAGGCTCGGGCCTGTCGGCGGCGTTGGCGGTGGAGGGGTCTCGGATCTCTGGCCGCTGCACGTTTCGTTTGGAATTGCAGTTTCTCCCTCACGCCACCCATCGCTGCATCGATAGTGCGCACGTGTGGTACACTGTGCCTTCGACAATGTTCGATTGCAATTAGCGCCGCCAACTTCAAAGTCGGCGGGAGGGGGGAAACGTGCTGCCGCGGGCGATCCCCATCGGGGAGCCGTTGCACATGCTTTCGAAGCCTGTCGCGCGTGGCCCTGCAGCGCGATCTGCTGCATATTTGCGGGTGCACGGTTGGTTGTGTGATGCATGGTGGAGATCTGGTGCATATTTGCGCGTACTTTGTTGGATGCGTGATGTGCGTGTGTGTGTGTGTGTGTGTGCGTGTGTGTGTGTGCGTGTGTACGTGAGTGCGTGCGGGTGTGTGTGTGTGTATGTGTGTATGTGTGTATGCGTGCGTGCGTGCGTGCGTGTGTGTGTGTGTGCATGTTCGTCCATATGATATGTTTGTACACGTATCATCTACATATGCATGGGCACCGGGGCCCCCGGGGGCCTGACCCTCGGACAGGCACACCCTCCCGGATTTGCTCGATGCAGTATTGATTTGGTCTGGACGCTTGGATGTCTGGATCAGTGCACACTTGGATTTGGAGAGTGTACGGATGGGAATGACCTAATTTATGTTTGTGTGATATTCGTGCACGCTCATGGTGCCTGGTCTTAATGTCGGTTCTTGATTTCTGGGCGTCACGCAGTCTGCTGCATGTTGGTGGGCTTGAGATGCCAGCGCTCGTTTATGCTGTCCCATATGGATGCTTCTTACGGATGTGCGTGTTTGGTGGTTGATGCGCGTTTAACGCACATCAGCCATCACAAAAACAAGAACAGGCACCAACACCGCATTGCGTTAGTGGTATCTGCTATTGTTGTTTTGTGAGTGGCCTTGGGCTATAGAATCGGTACGGGACCGTTAGTGGCGTGGGGTTGTATACCATTCACGTGTGTGTGTGGGTGTGACTGTCTCCTCCAGTTGCGCGTCCCCGGTGTAAGTTAACGATATGTTTATGTGTGTGCATGTGTGTTGATGTACTTGACGCATGTCAGCGACATCGGTTCCTCATGTGACGTGTTGGTGGATGTCGCTGGTGAGTGCTTGGTCTTTAGTACTGATGTATGTGATGGTTACCTGCTTAAGGTATATGATGTTGTGGTCTGTTCTGGATGTCCGTGGGCGACGGGACGCCTGGACGGCGCGACGCCGTGACTCCTCCTCTGCGGGCCTCGCGAGGCTGGACCCCCAGGGATCACATAGGACTCTTGGGACCTGGCGGCCGCGGTGTGCTGGGCAGGCGTGGCGGGGCGTGACGCCGTGACGCCCAGCTCGCTGAGGCGGGGCCACCCCGGGAATCGGCCGAGATGTGCTGTGCCTGACGGCCGCGGCGTGCCGTGTGGGCGAGGCGGGCCGGGAGCCACCCGTCGGGTGGGGGGGCAACCCACCGCGGGGACCCTCGGCGGGAGCTCCTCTGCCGCTGCCAGTTCGCATGGGCACGTTGGGGGGGCGCGCCCTGGGCGCGGCGGCCGCGACGGAGCGCGGCCGCCCGTGGCCAGGTGCGCTCGCGGATGCCCAGGCAAAAGGTGCACCGACGACCGCGGGAAGGATCGGCGGGAGTGCCGCTGGTGCCTTCAGATCCTGGGCAGTCCGTTGATCATGCAGAGAGAAACCGGCCGATGCCAGTGCGCTCCCCCCGGTCACGCCTCTTTCGGGCCCGCTGGAGGGGCCCTCGTCGCCACGGGTGGATTCGCCTCGAACGGTTGGTCTGAATGTACCCTGGAGAGGTCCGGCGAGCAGCGGTATTGGTATCTGCGCGAGTGATGCAGAGGAGGAGGAGGAGGAGGAGGAGGAGGAGGAGGAGGAGGAGGAGGAGGGAGGAGGAGGAGGAGGAGGAGGAGAGGGAGGAGGAGGAGGAGGAGGTTGATTGAGGAGGAGGAGGAGGAGGAGGAGGAGGAGTAAGAGGAGGAGGAGGAGGATGAAGAGGAGGAGGAGGAGGGGCTGATTGTTTCCCCAGCTAAATCTGCGGGGTGCCGGGCGCTCCCTGGGCTCGGCAGCTACGACGGGGCGCGGCCGTTCACGGCCAGGCGTGCACGCTTTTGCGTCCTGGGCAGCGATGATCACGGTGGCCTCCTCTCTGGCGCCTTCGGATGGTGCGGCGCTCCTCCTCCTCCTCCTCCTTCTCCTCCTCCTCCTCCTTCTCCTTCTCCGCCTCCTCCTCCTCCTCCTCATCCTCCTCCTCCTTTCCTCTTCCTTCGCGAGCGCAACTCGGAGAGGCCGAGAACGGCCCCTCCCGAGTCCCCTCCGGGCCCGAGGTCAGATAGGTGCTCGTCGTCGTCGGCTCGTGGTGCTGTGGCTGGCTGGCTTCCAGCGTGGATGCATCGTCCTGCGCAGGGGCACCGTGGATACCACGAATGGTACATATTCCTGCCCCGCCAGATGTGATTTTGGGATGGTTCCTCGTTCGCTGTGTGCCATCGTGTTGCGCGTCTAGATCCTGCTCTGCTCCTGCGCCTTGGTCATCGTCCTCTCTCCTGCATGTTTGCAAGCGTTTGCGCCCTCGTCCCTTCCCCTTTCTCCCCCTACCCATCTCTTCTCACTCCGTCGCTCGAGAGTTCCGCCTTCCTGCGGCGATTGGATGGGAAGGACATATTGCCCTCATCTCAGTTTTGCCACGAGTGCTTCACTTCGCCTGCGCTGCGGCCTCTCAGGGCCCGGCCAGCCTGTGCCCATGCCGCAGCTGGTTCCCTGACATCTTTTCTCCATCTCTTGCCACCTCCCTCCCTTCCCCGTTCGTCTCCCCCCCCTCTCCTCCTCCTCCTCCTCCTCCTCGTCCTCCTCCTCCTCCTCCTCCTCCTCCTCCTCCTCCTCCTCCTCCTTGTGGGCTGCACTGCGCAAGATTTAGCCGATAGAGGGCCGCAGCGTCCGACTTGGGCGAGGGCCGCCTCCTCCTCCCCCTCCCTGCCGGACTCCCTCCCGAACTCCCTCCCGGACTCCCTCCCGGACTCCCTCTCTGCTTCCCTCCCTGCTCCCCCCCTCCCCCGTGGCGCCGACCACGGTGGTTTCCCAGCCGCCCCCCCCGCGCTCCCCTCGGACGGGCCCCCCAAAGCCCCCATGGCCCCAAGGCCGCCCAAGACGGCCGACGAACGGGGTCTCCAAAGCCCCCTGTACCCCCCCCCCAGGCCTTCAATAACCGCAGGAGACCTTTGCAGATCCAGAGCAGTTCCATCCTCCTCTTCCGCGCCCTCCTCCTCGCCCCGTTCCCCCCTTCGAGCTTGTTCTTTTTAGACCCCAGCGAATTTGCTTGCGTGGACGGGAAGAGGTCGCCTGAGCCTGAAGCAAGCCGCAAACGACTTGCACGTGCGGAGATCACGCGAGTCGACAGGCACATGCACGCCAGTGCTCGTTTGAAGAGGGGCGATGGGCGGGGGGGGGGGGGCCAACGCCATGCAAGTAAACTTGACATAATCGATGAACAAAAACAAGCTCTTCCCGATCCGCGAGGCGAGCGAAGGCGACGACGACGAGGGTGACGACGGCGACGACGCGGCGGGGGAAGCGCGCGCCCGCAGCTCCGCTGGCGGGCCCGTCGCGCCTCGACGACCCGATGCGTTCGGCGCCGCCTTAAGTCGGGCATGTCCCTCTGCAGAAGGAGAAATTTCAAGAACAGCTCCAAAATAGTATGGGGACGATTTTTCGTGACCTTCTCACCTTCCGACCTGAGCGTCGCCAGACACAGCCCTCCCCCTTTGCCGCCCCTCCTCGCCGTCCGAGGAAGCAGTTCTGCCGCGCGCGGCGACGTCCCGCAACCACCGCCGCTGGCGCCCAAGACGGCCCAGGATGGCCCGATGGACCCTCCCGAAGCTGCGCCGGAGGGCAGACCCCCTCCCCCCCCCACGCCCCCGGGAAAGCCCCGCGGGAACCCTGCGCAGGCCCCAAGCGGCCCCATGCTCCTCGCCGTCATCACCCTGATCGTTTCTCCGCTCATTCCTCCGCCGCCTTCTCTGCAAACGCCCCGCGGCTGACGGAACTAAACACGCGTGCGATATGGCTACGTGCCATGCCAAGATTGCATGGGCGCCGTGTTGCCCGACCACCACGACGCCACATGGAAGAGGCACTACACATAGCACGTAAACACCCGGCTGTAGAACAACAAGAAGTCACGGCACCGCTTTGTTCAACCACCACGCTGCCATGAAAGAGTGCCCGCGTGCAGATTGCATTGATTTTAGTCTCACCGAGTTGAACACAACGCATGTTTTCATTTCCTCGTGCAAAACAAAGTCTTGTCCACGCGCCCAGTTTCATGCGGCAGCGTGATTGATCAGAATGGCGCTTCACTTGTTATTGCTCTTCGTGGGGGCTCGCCACGTCACGCGGCCGCGTCCATGTGGCAGCGCGGCGGGACAACGGGGGGCGCCTGCGCAACATCTGCACGAGTCTCTGTTGTGATGCTGCGTAGCTTCGGGTCGGTGTGCAACTCCGTATGCCGCGCCTTGCTTTTCCACTATCCAGCGGAATAGCCGGCTGGTATTCCCTTCAATGCTCTGCAGCGTCTCTTGTAGACTCAAACGGTTAATGTTCCTGTTGGGTTGGTGGTTCCTTGGTTTCCAGCGTCTCGGGGGACTCGCGCCTGATCCACAAATAAGTTGTTCCATTGACCCATGTCTTCCAGCGCGCTGGATCTCAGAATCCAGGGATCAGCCAAACTAGAATTGTTTAGCACGTGGGGTGAAAGAGCGTGTTCTACCGCTGCTGGCGGAAAACCGGGGGGGGTCACTACCGGTTCGAACCCCTCCCCCCCCCCCCCTCCGGAAAACCGGGGGGGGGTCACTACCGGTTCGAACCCCCCCCCCCAAGTTCATCATGAAAAGGGAGGGGGGTGGGAGGGGGGTCACTACCGGTTCGAACCCCCCCCCCCCCTCGAGCTCGAAAACCGGGGGGGGTCACTACCGGTTCGAACCCCCCCCCCCTCGAAAACCGAGGGGGGGTGCGGACAGTGGTGGGGACGGTGGTGGTGGGGACAGTGGTGAGGGGACAGCGGGACAGTGGTGGGGACAGTGGGACAGTGGTGGGGACGGTAGTGGTGGGGACAATGGTGAGGACAATGGTGGGAACAGTGGGGACAGTGGGACAGTGGTGGGGACGGTGGTGGTGGGGACAGTGGTGTGGGGACAGTGGGAATGTGGTGGAAACAGTAGGACAGTGGAGGGTACAGTGGTGGTGGGGACAGTGGTGAAGGCGGTGGCGAGGACGGCGGTGGGACAATGGGACAGAGGTACAGTGGGGACAGTGGTGGGGACAGGGGGGACAGTGGTGGGAACAGTGGGACAGCTCAGTGGTTCGAACCGGTAGTGACCCCCCCCTCCGGTTTTCGAGGGGGGGGGGGGGGTTCGAACCGGTAGTGACCCCCCCCGGTTTTCGAGTTCGAGGGGGGGGGGGGGGGTTAGGGGAGGGGGAGGGTTTTGCCGGGGGAAGGGGGGGGGAGGGGTTCCAGCAGGGGGGGGGATTTTCGGAGGGGGGGGGGGGACCCCCGGCTTCCGGAGGAAAAGGGCGGCAATTTTCTATAATAAAGCGGCGGTGGATCACGCTCTCTTTTATATTACATGCGTATATATATATATATATATATATATATATATATAGATTCGAACATATGTAAGCCAAATGCAAAATCAACAACAGTTTCAAACCATGGATTTGCAATGCTCCCTGGGTTTCACTGTCTGGGCTCAAGTAGATTATTGCAGAAACTTAGGATCCGCCGAAATATTAAAACAACAAACGACACATATCATGTCTGATGGCAGGCAGGATTGGTTGTCCCAAGTCCCAAACATGTTGTGATTTCGGCTGATCCTTGGTTGCGAGGTTCTTGGTCCAAGCGGTTGCCACAAATCTAAGATCAGCAGGCTAGCGAGTTTCTACAACGCTGTTGTATGAACAGTTTTGGTTCTTGTGACAGGCAGAATGTTTGATTAAACATGGTGTTAAGAATGTTGCCATCTTGGCTGATCCCATGATTCTGGGATCCAGCGCGATGAGCATCCTTCGGGTTTTGCAGAGACGCGGGCAACAGCAGGGATGACGCCGATGCTGAAGCAGATGCGAAAGAAAGAGCATCAAGGCAGCACCTGGGACATCGCCGCTTGTGAGGGCACGTCCGAAGGGGGCTGGGGGATGGCTGGGAAGTCGCCCTGGTCGTCCGTACCTCCCCTCCTCCTCCCCTCCCCCGTCTTTCCACATCGCCGCTTGTGAGGGCACGTCCGAAGGGGGCGGGGGGATGGCCGGGAAGTCGCCCTGGTCGTCCGTGCCTCCCCTCCTCCTCCGCTCCCTCCCCCCCCCCCTCCTATCCCTTCTCCCCTCCCTCCCTCCCCTCCCCTCCCCCTCTTCCTGGCCCTTCCCTCCTCCCTCCCTCCCCCCTCCCCTCCTCCCCCCCCCCCTTCCCTCCCCCTCCCCCCTGGCCCTTCCCCCTCCTCCCCTCCTCCCTCCCCCCTCCCCTCCCACCCCCCCCCCTCCCCTTCTGGCCCTCGCCCTCCCCTCCCCGCGGCGCGCGGAGGCCGGCCTCCCCCGCTGGGCGCGCGGCCCGCCCCCCGCGGCTCCCGCGATGTCCCTCCCCCCGGCGCACCAGCTCGCCCTGGCCCCCGCCGGCGAGACGCTGGACCGCGGCCCAGGCCGCCGAGTGCCGATCGGCGTCGCCCCGGCATACTGGTGCTGGGTGTGCGTGCGTCGCCCCCCCCCCCCCTCACCACAGGGGGCGACGCGCGCACCGAGCAGTCTTGCAGTGTACGCGTCGTGGCGGGCGCTTTCCGGCCGCACCCTCGGGGCACGATAGACCACGAGATGGGTGTACCATGTGTTCGGGTCAGATGCGCGCCTCCGAGGAGGACATGTAGTGTTAGTATGTCTCCGTGCGGTCCCATCTGGTTTCCCCACGAATGCTCAGAGGTTCGCGTTGGGGGACATTGTGGGGGCCCACCTCTCGTGCCTGGCCTCGCAGGCTCGGAATCTGAGCAAGCATCCCTCCGTGCTGCCTCCCACGCGTTGGGAACGTCGACTCGGCTCTGCTGGCCCTGAGCCCTGAGCTCTGGGCCCAGACGGCCCACGGAGGCTGCGACCCTGGCTGCCGAATGCTCAGCTTCTCGCTTTGGGAGATCTTTTCCAAAGCCCACCCGATGGCCCTGTTCGACCCTCAGGCGATCGCAAACACGGATCAAGGGGGCGTGGATTAGCGACGGGTCCCGTGTCCATTGGAAATCGCGGATTTCCGCCGCCGAACGAGGCAGCACTGGCCGTATCTTGGGGAGAGCCGATCCATGGATTAGGCGACCGCGCGCCAAATCCATGGATCGCCAATCCATGTTGGCGCGCCCGCGAGACCCTCGTTGGAGCTTGTTCGATACTCTACTCCGACTCTGCCTCGACGCAAGGGCGGCTCAAGTTCGGCTCAGGTCGGCCCCTTTTCGACGCAGGTCGCCTCTGCCTCGACGCCCGTCCGCGGCCGAGGCCGCCGAATGCTCACGGTCGGAAACCTTTGGACGACGACGTGCCGTGCCGCGGGCTCTGGCCCACCACGCTTCGGCGCGCGACGCGCTGTCCGCGTGCTGGTTCCCAGGCGTCGCCGTCCCGAGCCTCTCCCAGCCTCGCGCCCCTCGGAGCGGAGCGACGCGCGATCCGCTTGCAAGGCATGGCCTGTCGGAGCGGCCGCCGCCGCGACACGCGAAGCGAGAGTTCCTGGCCGCAGGTGTTCGGTCTGGGGACCTTCCTCAAGCGGATCTGTTCGACCCGAGCTCAAGGTAGCTCGATTCTAGTTCGCTTCTGGCTCGACTCAAGGTCGACTCAAGTTCGACTCGGGTCGACTCAAGATCGACTCATGGTCGATTCAAGGTCGACTCAAGGTCAACGCAGCATCGACGCATGCGTGGAGCGGGTGGCTCCAGCAAGGTCCCCATCACACGCATCTGAGAATGCCGCCCCGCCCCCCCGCACCCGCCGTCACAACCACCAGCCCAGACATCCGGCGTCCCCTGAGATCTTGGCGTCTCCGTTGTTTCGAGCCGGGCGTTTTAGCCCAGTTTCGTGCCCCGGGACCCTCACAGATCGATCCGACTCGAAAATTGGCGCTGAGAGATGGGATCTGGCGCTCTGGTTTTGATTTGTCACGATGTTGCAGTGTTTTCGCTACGTCGTGAATCAGGATCCATCGTCTTACAGAGATCGAGGCCGGGGCTCCTCGTCGTCTCTGGCCTCCTGGAGGGCCCTCGTCGGGGAGGAGACTTCGGCCCTTGGGGAAGGTGTCGGGACTTCGGGGGGGCAAGATCTCCTCCTCCTCCTCCTCCTCCTCCTCCTTCTCCTCCCCTCCTCCTCCCCTCCTCCTCCCCTCCTCCTCACTCCCCTGGTCCCGGCCTGCCTCCTCCTCCTCAACCTCCGCGTCCCCCCTCGCTGTCTCTCCTCGTCCTCTTCGCCGCGTGTGCTGCGTTCCTCGTCCTCGCCCTCCCCTCCCATTCCCTCTCGGCTCTCCCTCCCTCCCTCCCTCGTCCTCCCCCTCCCCTCGCCTCTCTCCCCTCCCCTTCCCTCTCGGCTTTCCCTCCCCTCGCCTCCCTCCCCTCGCCGCCCTCCCCGTCCCTCTCGGCTCTCCCTCCCCTCGCCTTCCTCCTCCCTCCCCTCCCCTCCCTCCCTCGTCCTCCCCCTCCCCCTCGTCCGCATCTCCATGCGGGCGGCATCCGCATCGCCACGAAGCAATCGGGTACCGAGTGGAGCGGCTCCTGGTTCTGTTCGCCGTGTTCGGGTGCGTCTCGCCGCCTTTCATCCTGCGCCGCTCTTTGACTGCCCTGGAGCCCTCGCGGGGCCCCAGGGGTCGTCCAGAGACGACTTGGAGAGAAACGCAGGCCCTGGGGGAGGGCCAGAGTGGCCATCTCGGACCCTTCTCCCTCAGCACCCCTTTTTCTCTTGCCATTGCAACCGGAGGACGAAGCAGACGCCCCCCCCCCCCCCCGGTCCGCAGGCTCCGAGAACCGGCAGTACCAGCACATCCTGGAGGCGCCCTGGTCGGCGCCGTCGTCATACTCCTTCTTCCTTCTCGTCCTTCCCCTTCTCCCGCTCCGCCTCTTCCTTCTCCCGATTTCCGCGCCTCTTTCTACAGTCATCCTCATCATCATCATCATCATCATCATCATCATCATCATCATCATCATCATCATCATCATCATCATCATCATCATCATCATCATCATCATCATCATCATGATAATCATCATCATCTTCATCATCTTCATCATCAGCATCAGCATCAGCATCAGCATCAGCAGCATCATCATCATCTTCATGTTCATCGTCATCGTCATCGTCATCATCATCATCATCATCATCATCAGCAGCATCAACTGATCCATCATCATCATCAGCAGCATCATCATCCTCAGTATCATCATCAGCAGCATCACCATTGTCATCATCATCATCATCAGCATCATCATCATCATCATCAGCATTGTACTCTGCCGCGCTCATCCTCTGCACGCGTTTCCGTTTACTCCTTTTCTCCTCTTCTTCATTGTTCCACCTCTTCTCTCTGATTCAGAATTTCTCCCCTTCGCCCTCTGCACCCGTGTCATATTCCTCATCTCCCTTGCTCCTTCTGCTCTTCCTGCTCCTGCTCATCATCTGTCGTCGTCGTGTCCACCATCGTCATCATCATCATCATCAGCATCAGCATCATCGTCATCATCATCATCATCATCATCATCATTATCATCATCATCATCATCATCATCATCATCATCATCATCATCATCATCGCCATCATCAGCATCAACATCAGCATCAGCATCATCATCAGCAGCAGCATCATCATGAGTGTGCTGCTTGCCAGTTTGCAGTCATTGCGGACAGTAGCCGTTGAGTCTGAAGTCCTCCACTTGTGCCTCGCTACCCCTCCCCATTCTCACCGAGGGGGACGTCAGACGAAGCAAAGCGGGGCAGTGTCGGCAAGCGTGCGGACGTCACTGGAGAGTTTGGAAGGCCTGGATGCCACTCAGCCAAGGCCCCTCCCCCCTCCCCTCCTCTCGAAGCTTGCGTTTATGGTGTTTCTCTCTTCTTCTATGAATGTCATTCGGCCAAGGCCCCTCCCTCCCCTCCTTCTTCTTTTCCTCCTCCTCCTCCTCCTCCTCCTCCTCCTCCTCCTCCTCCTCCTCCTCCCCCTCCTCGCTCGCTCACGCAGCAGCTCCGCGCCCGCGCCGCGCGCAACCGTGTACGGCGCCAGGGGCCGCCTGTACACGTGGCTACGGCTCAAGTAGTCTTGTAGACCACGTCCGCCTCCGCCGTACCCCGATGGAGTAGCCTTGGCCCAATCGACGAGGAGGTAGAGGGGGGGGGAACGTCTGAAGTGGTCGAGAAGAAGGAGGGGGGGAGGCATCGCCATGGGCCTCCTCCTCCTCCTCCTCCTCCTCCTCCTCCTCCTCCTCCTCCTCCTCCTCCCGTGAGCCGAGCGAGAGAAGAGAGGATAGGATAACAGAGAATCCGTAGGGTAATTAGGCCCCCTAGCAAAACTTTGGGCTGCACGGGCCTCCCGACCCTCTCCCCCTCCTCCTTTTGTGTTGTCTTGTCGTCGTCTCCCCCCCCCCTAGTTTGGGCGCACTGCTAAGCCCGCGCGTCCCCATCCCTTGGGTACGCGAAAGGGCCAGCAGCTGCCCCCCCCGCACTGACCCGCAGGGACTCGTAATCCTAAGGTAGCGAGCCTCTCTTACGGGGCCTCCTCGGAGCTCACTCCTTGAGCAACGGGGTTTGCCCCCTGCTGGCCCTGGTGAGAAGCCAGGCCCGTTGCACAACCAATCGCAGGGGAGTTTGCCAGATGCGCGCAAGGCACCAGCGTAGGTGTTTTGACGTTGAACCTCCTGATGCGGATGTTCTTGTCCTTTTCCTCCTCCTCCTCCTCCTCGTGCTGATGCTTCTGCTCGCCTCCGCCGCCCCCGCCAAAACCAATGCGCCGCCGTGGGCGCCATTACATACGTGGACACCCGAGCGGCCGACACGCTTAGCCCCGCACGCAGAGCTCCCGCGATGCGGTTGCCATATCGGGCCCCTCGGCATGCGCCCACGCCTCGGTCTGCATGCCCATGTGCGTGCACTTCGAAACAACAAAAACATGAGCGTAAATGTTTGGCGCGCCGCGCGGATTTCTTGGATCCGAGCGCCAAGGGAGGAAAAGTCACACGGACCCGACAACTGGCGTCTACCACTGTGCCCTGGGCGTTTACGAAACTGCCCTGACTTGTTCGATTCCGTCTGAGGGCGCGTTTACGAAACGGCTTCGCGTGTCGGGGTGATTCTTATGAGGGTGGATTTTCTGCCTTCTATGCTCTTCACCCTCCTCGTCCTCCTCCTTATCTCCTCCGTAGTATAAACACACTCAGTTCGACGCGCCAGTCGCTTCACGCAAGGACAGGAGGAGATCGTTTCCTCTCGAGCAGGGCGAATCGGGATCCTCATATCTTCCCGTTTGGCATCCTGGGGTTGTGGGCTTCCAAGAGAATTCACGATGTGGTCGCTGGAACGGCGCCAGTCCACAAAAAACCGTCGACAAGAAATTCAACACTGAGACCCCAGGAAGTCCACTCATTTTTGGTGTGAAAGCGCCACGCTTTCCACGGCAGAACCATGGAAGCCCAAGAAACCCAGGGCACCCTGGAGGCAAGCAGGGTGTTTCTTGGCATGGGCCTCCAGTGGATGAGGGTGGATTTTCTGTTCGCTGGAACGGCGCCACGGAACTGTGGACCTCGTGGCCCTCAGGGCGCTCCTCGGTGGCAAGCAGACTCTTGTCGCCCGCGGGGGCAGGCCGGCGCAAAAATACTCCCTCTTCCGGCGGCCTCTCGGGGCGGAAGCCAGCGGCGGGGGGTCTGGCGGGCGGCAGCTCGGGGATGCAGCTTCTGGTCGGGGAAGGGGGGCGTTGCGTTATGTCGGGCACGTCCCTCTACAGAAGAAATGTTCGCAATCATCGTAAAGAGATAGCCAGGGGACGATTATCTTACTATTTTGGTATATGTTTCATTGTTCCGTTCTTCAAAGTCCTGTTGTAGGAGGACATGCCCGACTTGAGCGTTGCGGGGGAAATTGCAGCGTGCGCCAAGCGACCAGGGGGGGGAGCATCGCCGGCCAGCACAGACCATGGTAATGAATGAGTGTTAATTCTATAAGTTATTCCAAGAAACGAAAAGCACCAACTTTTAAATAAATACGAGAAGCGGAATCGTGTCACCGAGTCAAAACATGGCAGAACAGCATTTAGTAAACGCAGTAATTGGTTTATTCTATTCCCCCAAAACGATTTTCAACAAACACAGCACAAAATCTGGTGTCATGTGTCTAAATCCGGAATATTATCGTTACCATGTATCAAGTTGGTCGATCAGAAAAGGTACCGCTACCGCTACCATTCCGTCGTTGCCACGGCTTGACTCGCCTCGATATATTGTTTTGAACGCGCCCCAGCAAAGTTTCATGGACTAGCCGTATGGGTACCTGCTTGCGCTTTGAAGCGACGTGTACCCAGACACCTGGCGGCTCGCAACGCCCGCGCCCCGAGGTGGCGGAGTCCCAGGAGCGCAGGCTGCTCGCCCACGCGGCGCTCCGGAGCAACCCCGGCTACGACCTGTCCGACCCCTGGCTGGTCGAGGCCGCGAGCCCGGAGAGCCGGCAGCGCGCGCTGGTGCCAGGCGCGCGCGCGCGGGCCGGCTCCGAGAGGACGACGTGAGGGCACGGGGCCCGTCCCAGGACCAGGCAGGGAGGAGCCTCGAAGAGCAGGGTGCACGAGCATGATTTCTCGAAGGTTCGCGCAGAGTGCTTGGATCGGCGTTGGGCCCCCCTGGCGGCGCCTCCGGCGCCGATCCAAGAAATCCGCGCGGACCGCAGTGAAGCTATGTTTTGTGCCGCTTCTTGCTCCTCTATAGCGTCGGCGCAAACAGGCAAGCGTGGGACCAGAATTGGGCCGAACGAGCGGGGGGGATAGGGACAGGGGTGTTGCGAAATCTGCTGCATGCAGCTGGTTTCGGCCCCGCCGCCAGGCCCATCCCACGATACATGGGCGCCTCCCTGCGCCGGGAGGCGCTGGGAAAATCAGCTACGTGAGCTGATTCTTTATCTTACCCTTTACTATGCCCCCCTGTCGTTCCCCCCGCCAGAAGCAGCATGCAAGGACGGGGAGCCCAGGACCAGCAGGAGTCGTCAGGGAACGGGTCTGCGCATGCTCTTTGTTGCTGCCGAGCGTCCCGCCCTCTGCGGGAAAGGGGGGGGGCGCAGGCGTAAGTCGGGCATGTCCCTCTACAGGAGGAAAATTCAAAATTGTTTGGAAAATAGTCTGGGGACGATGTTTCTACTGTTGTTTTGTATGTTTGGATATATTCTGCTTATTTTTCTTCCAGAATGCCTGAAGGAGGACAGGCCTGAAGGAGGACATGCCTGACCTAAGCGTAGGCATCCCAACCCTTCCTGAGAAACTCGCAGGGCCCCGGGACCGTCAAGAAATGGCTCGGGACGACAAGCCGACCTGGGGGGGAGGGTTGGCTAACGACGCGGGCCGCAGCTGTCGCATCGCATCAAGGATCGGCAAAACGCTCACAGAAGGTCCCCAGTGCAGGGGCCACTCTTGTGTGTGTGTGTGTGTTCGACCGATCTTGTCCTCCCCCCCTCCCCCCTGGACGACGACGACCGTGTGCCAGACCAGCTCGATGCATGCCGCGGTGGGTGCCGGCACGAGGCGGAAGCGTGCATCGAATTGGCCTATGTCTCACCCCTCCCTCCTCCCCCCCCCCCCCGCTCCCCTCCCCCCCTCTCCTTTTGCGTTTTGCCAGGGGGGCTTGCTCGCGCTTGTGACAGAAACAGTGCGTCGAATTGACCTTGCATCCGGATGGCGTCGTCCAAGATCCCCCCCCCGCACTCCTTACCTGCCTCCCCGCGGCTCCTCCGCCCGCGGGCGCGCTGCACTGGGAGACCCCTCCCTCTTCGGCGTCGATCTGGACGATAACTGACGACGGTCACGGTCTCGACGACGACAGTGGCGGTGCCGCCGTCAACGACAGCGACGACGACGACGACGACGACGCCCGACGCCTGACGCCCGACGACGACGACGACGACGCCCGACGACGACGACGACGACGACGACGACGACGACGACGACGACGACGACGACGACGCCCGACGACGACGACGACGACCGCGACGGCGGCGGCGGCGGCTGCCGCGCGAGGCGTGCCTTGCCGGGTCGTGGGAGGCCAAGACGTCGTGGCCTACGTCGGGCCTGGGGAGACGAGCCGCCGCCGCCCCTCGCCAAGAGAGCCGAAGGAGGTGAGAAGGTCCGCGCGGAGTGCTCGGATCTGCGCGATGATATACCAAAGAGCTCTCAAGCTGTGATTGCGCACTTGTTCGGCCTGGCTCTAGGACGTGTCTTGCGACTAGCCTCGGCGGCTACGGTTCGCATCACATTCACGCAATAGTGCATTCATGCAAAGCTGCACACCTGCAGCAAGTCGTTCAAACCATTTACGATCGCACTTGAGCCGAGCATCGTTGCACATTTCTTTATCACTCTTGAGCCGATCATCGTTGCCTCTGTGCAGGGCCCCCGTGCATGTGCTCATGACCGGGCGCCCCCGCAAGCGCTGGCAAGATTCGTTTTTTTTCCACGAGGTTAGCGAGCCCGACGCCTGCCCAGGCACGGGCGCGGGGCACCCCCCCCCGCAGCGCCTCCTGCTTCTTGGTTCTTCCTCCCTTTTCCTCGTTCGACCGCGCGCTGGGGAGGGGCTTCCAGCGCCGACCCACGGGCCCTCCGAAGTGTATAGATGCTCTCATGCCCCTCGTCCTTCTCTTCGACGTGGGGGTTGGGGACTCGTCGCAATGTCTGCAGAGCAGGGAAGGCACCACAAAGACACGTAGCCCAGGCCACCCTCAGAGGCGCGAAGAGCATCACGCGCCACGGTCTGGTTCACAGCAGCTGCCCTAGCCCACGGAGGGCGGCGCGAGGGCGCGAGGGAGCGAAGATGACCGCGCATCGCACACGGCGCATCTCACATCGCGGGGCGCGATGTGCGAAGTTGGGTGGCTGCAGCCGAGGAGGGCGGCGCGAGGTCACGCTGCGCCCTAGCGAGCGTGTGATGGGGTATAGCACAAGCTCACGCGTGCGCCCACACCGTAATCCTCAAGGCCGTAGGACCGTCTAGAACGGCGTGCGTCGCAGTCCATTGCACCTTCTTCATCCAGGGAGACAAAATCTGGTGTGGAAGGCCTTGCGGAGGCTCAGCGTGCCTCCGAAATTAGACGTTACCTGGAGACGGGCCGTCATAGCCCACCTCGGGGACGCCCCGAGGGCCAGGTCTTCGCACGTGCCGCGGCTGGAGCCGTGCTGCACCGCATCCACTCGGTGTGAGTCGCCCTGGGGGGGCGGCTGGGCCCCCCCCCCGAAGGGGTCTCGAGGGGCGGGACGGAGAGGTCTCGCCCGACTCCCCGCTCGCGCCTCGGCCTTTTACCCTTCAGGTGTGATGGTGGGGTCGCGGGTAGCGCCCAAGCTGCTGCAGAGCGATCGGGGCTTTGGGGGGAGGGAGGGAGGCAGAGAGGGAGGGAGAGGGAGGGAGGATGAGAGGGAGGGAGGGAGGGAGGGAGGGATGAGGCGGCGGAGGAGGAGGAGGAGGAAGATTGGGCGGAGATAGGACAGGGAATGGCGGAGGAGGAGGAGGAGGAGGAGGAGGAGGAGGAGGAGGAGGAGGAGGAGGAGGAGGAGGAGGAGGAGGGGGAGGGGAATGGGATGCAGGTGTAATGAGGGAGGTGGAGGGCGAGGATCCAGAGGAAGCGGGTGAGGGGGAAGGAGGTGGGGGGAGGAGGTGGAGAGAGGAGAGAAGCAAGCCAGGTGCGCTCGCACCATATCTGACATCCTGCCCCATTCCACACAACCCTTTCCATTGTGCGATTTCTTCTCTATCCGCAGTCGGGTGCTCTAGCAGACGTGGATCCTCAAAGTGGCCCGATCGTGCGGTACGCATTCCGGTAGGGAAGCTGTGTTCACTGGAAAAGAAGAGGTCGGGGAGGAAGGGGCGGAGGAGATGGTAGATGAGAATGGGGATGGGGATGGGGAGAATGAGAAAGGAGTTGGAGGAGCAGCAGCAGCAGCAGCAGCAGCAGCCGCAGCAGCAACAGCAGCAGCAGCCGGAGCAGCAGGAGGAGCCGGATGAGCAGGGAGGCCAGGGGAAGGGGGAGGAGGGGCAAAATTTGTGGCAACACCGACCAACGAGTATTGACTGGGTCCAGCAATGTGGCTCGAGCTGAGGAGAGATCGCCATCCTGAACGAAGAAAGTACAGCGCCGATCCATGAGTCCAACGCTGCAGCAGGAACAACAAATTGGAAGTAGCAAGAGGCACATACGAAGCATACACATTGTAATATTGCGTGCTGAAGAATCCGCGGGAGAGGTATGGCTACCACGGCACAGTGTCAGGGAACATAGGGGAGCCTTACTCATATAGAATAGTTGAATGGAGGGGATAAGGGGTATGAAAATGAGAGGGATGTGGAAATAAGAGGACTGCGTAGTAGGAGCAGCACGACGAAGAGGGAACGAGGAATCATATAGGACCGACGAGGGCTGTGGAGGAGGAGCGGGCCATGGGATGGGCTGTGTCGAGGTGTCGGGGAGGTCAAAGGTTGAATTGGGAGAAACCACCAGTGACCCTGACCTGAGAGCTGGGAGGGCAAGGGGGAGGCCGTCATTTCCAAATTCCACGAAAAGCTATGTCCGCCCAACTCCCTGATCATCATCATCATCATCATCATCATCATCATCATCATCATCATCATCATCATCATCATCATCATCATCATCATCATCATCATCATCATCATTCTCATCATCATCATCATCATCATCATCATCATCGTCATCATAATCATCATCATCATCATCATCATCATCATCATCATCAGCACCATTATCAGCACCATTATCACCATCATCATCATCATCATCATCAGCATCAGCATCATCAGCATCAGCATCAGCATCAGCATCATTGTCAACAGCATCACCATTGTGCTCTAACGCCCAACCGCAACTGCCTCCGTGATACGATTCGCGATTGTTGCCATCAGCCTGCGGACGATGTCCACATGGTGTGACCTGTTTGTTGTCTCTCTCTCTCTCTCTCGCTTTCTCGCCACCGTTGGGGAGAGGGGCGGGATAAGAGGGATGAGAGGAATCGTACTAGAAAGAGGAGGAGGAGGAGGCCGAGAGGCCAGGCCTTCTGACAGACACATTGAGGCCTGTGTGCTCACGGCTTGCTACTCAGTCCCCTCCATTTCCGATGCTCCCCTTCTCATTTGCCTCCTCCTTCTCATGGTTGTTCTGTGGTGTTCAGTGTGTTCCCTAATCAGTGCTTGCACTGAAGGGGTCCTAGCGAATGTTGAAAAATTTGGAGACAGTGCCTGGCCGATCTGGGCGGCCAAGTTCCCGGGTTTTTGGCTTCGGGTTCCCGATTCCCGGTTGCTGGTTTTGGGCCGATTTCGGTGGGCGGCGGGGTTCCAAGTTTCCGGGTTCCCGGGTTCCGGTCGATCCCCTGATCGATCGGTATCACCATCGAGTTCATTACCAACCTCTCTATCGATCTCAGCGTCGGTTTCACAATCGGTTTCAATATTGATCTCACAATCGATTTTATTATAGATCGTACGAGCGATCTCACGATCGATCTCATCATCGATCTCACTGAATGGACTTCACCAGCGGTCTCGCGATCGACCTCACTATCAACGTAACTATCGACCCCACGATTTATCTCATTATCGATCTCACAATCGGTCTCAATATCCACGCCAGTAATTTTTAAGCCATCCATATATTCGTTTGTTTCTTTGGTGTAGTTTCTTTCCAATATATGCATGCACAGACATCTGTGTGCTGGAACATCGGGTCATACGTATGTTGGGTAGTTGTAAATGTTTGCATGTTGGTAGTTTCTCTGTTTCTCGCCCTCTTGATCGATTTATGGCTTAAGCAGTATATCTCTCTATACCCATGACCACCAGAGATCAAGGCGGCACAGGCGGAGTTATGCAAGATTGCTCCTCGAGCCCCAAAATGTCGGCCCGACGCGACCATGTGTTTGTTCTCTACCTCCTTGCACAGAGATATACACAGATATGTCGTTGTCGCATAACCCACCTCCGCCAGTCCTTCCCTCTCTCCTCACTTGTCTCCTTGACCTCCTCGTCATCCTTCACTGCCATTCTCGTCCACGTCCCCTTCTTCTGCGCCTCCAGCCTTCTCTTCCCATTCTCCCTCCTCGCCATTCCTCTTCTCCTGCCGCCCCCCTCTCTCGGACTCCTCGTCCTCCCCCTTCTCCTCGCTTTCCCCTCGCCTCCCTCCTCCTCCTCCTCCTCCTCCTCCTCCTCCTCCTCCTCCTCCCTCCTCCTCCTCCTCCTCCTCCTCCTCCTCCTCCTCCTCCTCCTCCTCCTCCGCCTCCTCCTCCATCTCTGCCTTCACCTCCTCCTCCGCCTTCTCCTCCCCGCCTCCCCTCTCCTCTCCCGCCCCGCATCCCTCTCCCGAGGAGGTTGGCAGCTGCCGCGTGCGCCTTGCCAACGGGACGCTCAGCGCCTGCCCCGGCCAGAAGCTGCTGCCGCTGCCCACCCGGCCGGCCAGACAGGCCGCGCGCCGGGAGCCCCCTTTGCCAGCTGCTCGTTCCCCTCGCCCCGCATCTTCGTCAGCGTCCTCCCCAGAGATCCAACGTATTGAAAAAATCAAGGCGGTGTTTTTCCGTCACTTTCGGCCTCTAGGGGCCATCGCCGAGCCCCGGGACCGTCAACAAAAAAATCAGGATGAAAAACCCGTCCTGCAATGGGTCGAGACTTCCGGGGAACCCGCATCGAACAAATCACGACGTCGGATCTCTCGGTCGTTCTCTCCGTGCCCCCCATCGCGGGCGAAAAGAACATGTGAGAATCCGCGGCCTGGCGGGCCAGGGCGTTTTGTCGCGGATGCCCGGCGCAGAACGCATCCGTGCGACCGTGCATCCGCCAGATCGCGTTTCGGAATCCAGACCGCGAGGCGCGGGCATGGATACGTTCGCCGCTCGTGAGCCCACCACTCCCCCCGGCTCGGCCCGGAACCGACGGAGGGGGCTCGACAGCTGCACTGGGCACGCCCGCGCGCAAGGGAAGGGGGGACAGCGGCTGCAGCACGGGGGGAGTTGACGAGCGAGGCCAACCCTACGCCGGTGCCTGTCGTGCGCATGCAGACTCCGCTTGTGCCCCCCCGAGCCGAGCGGTGGGGGCCGTATGGCGGCGCGGCGGCCAGAGCTGGGCGAGGTCCTCCAGGAGGCTCGTCACGAACGACGAAGGTACCCATGTCCGCGCATTCGCGGTCTTTATTCGGGGGCGCGATCTCGCGGATACGCGGTCGCACAGATTCGCTCCGCGTAGGGCATTCACGAGAAAGCTCTCCGTATCGGCGGGTCGGCCCGGGGGCCTGACCTGCGAAGCCGCGGATAAGGATGTGTCTTTCTGTCTGTCTGTCTGTCTGTCTGTCTGTCTGTCTGTCTGTCTGTCTGTCTGTCTGTCTGTCTGTCTGTCTGTCTGTCTGTCTGTCTGTCTGTCTGTCTGTCTGTCTGTCTGTCTGTCTGTCTGTCTGTCTGTCTGTCTGTCTGTCTGTCTGTCTGTCTGTCTGTCTGTCTGTCTGTCTGTCTCTCTCTGTCTGTCTCTCTATGTCTGTCTGTCTGTCTGTCTGTCTCTCTCTGTCTGTCTCTCTCTGTCTGTCTGTCTGTCTGTCTGTCTCTCTCTGTCTGTCTGTCTGTCTGTCTGTCTGTCTGTCTGTCTGTCTCTCTGTCTGTCTGTCTCTCTCTGTCTGTCTGTCTGTCTGTCTCTCTGTCTGTCTGTCTGTCTGTCTGTCTGTCTGTCTGTCTGTCTGTCTGTCTGTCTGTGTCGCCCGCGAGGGGCTTGGCAGTCCCTCGGAGCAGCCTGGCGGGAGCTGCCGCGGCGTGACGGGCTACTGCTCGGCGGCCGCAGTCCGACACCACATGTCCGACTCTCGCCCTGCAACGGACCGATGGTGATGGTCGATTTTCCACCACCGCTACCACAGGTAGGACGGGGGAGAAGGGAGGATGGGGAGGTCCTCCTCTTTCTTCTTCTCCTCCTCCTCCTCCTCCTCCCCCTCCTCCTCCTCCTCGTCCTCCTCCTCCTCCTCCTCCTCCTCCTCCTCCTCCTCCTCCTCCTCCTCCACTCCCTCCTCCCTTCCGCCCCCCTCTCTCGGACTCCTCGCCCTCCCCCTTCTCCTCTCGCTTTCCCCTCGCCTCCTCCTCCTCCTCCTCCCCCTCCCTCCTCCTCTTCCTCTCCTCCTCCTCCTCCTCTTCCCTCCTCCTCCTTCTCCTCCTCCTCCTCATCCTCCTCATCCTCCTCATCCTCCTCATCCTCCTCCCTCTCCTGCCTACGATAGTGGTGGTGGATATCGGCCCATCAGATGGGGATGGGACCCGCCATTCCCTGCCGCCCTTCGGGAGACCCCGCGCGGCCAGCGCTAGCCGCTCGGCACTGGCCGCCGAGCACCACGTGGGGTTCACTGAAGCAGCTTTGCATCTACACGTGCGCTGATCGATTAGCACGGAACGTCGCGGCAAAGAAGTGCCTCATTTGTCGGCGCCATCACCCGAGCCTGATCGATCCGTCAGGACCCCCCGGTCTCACATCGGGGCAAGATGCACCCATCGTGCGTTTGTTTCGCGACGGATGGGTACAGTGGGGGCATTGGTTCAGGAATGTGCCCAGGAGGCTGCAGACCCTGGAGGACTCCTTATCTGATGAGGGCGGTGGTGATATCCCTGGCCGGTCCACGATTGGAGTTCCACCGGCTTGCAGACCCTGCGTTCCTTCTCTGGTGGTGCCTTATCCGAGGCCGTCACCGCATGAGTGGCCGCGCTCGCGCTGGTGACGCTCGAGTCTGTCCGGGCGCCGCCCCTCGGCCCTTCCCGCCGGCCGTCCAGGGCGGTCGGCACTTCGTGTGGACGGAGGCAGGCGAGCTCACGGGTGCAGTGCACGTCGGGAGGAGCGACGGAAGGGCACGACGCGAGGAGGAGGGGCACGGACGGCACGATCAGAGGGGTCGTTCACCTCTTCCTATGCCACTTCCTGCCGTCACGCTCGGGCAGCCCCTCCATCAAGCAGCGGCGAAGCGTCCTGGCTCGCCTTGAGGCCCACCAGAGAATTTTCGAAAAACCTTTTGTCGTCTGCGCGAAAGGTTCTTAGAACATTTCTGGCTGGGACGGTTTTTTTCATCACATCGGGCTTATGTTATAAGAACATGGTTGTTGTTATAAGAACATCTGGGGGTTCTAAGAACATCTCGTGGTAGGCCTACAGGGATGCCGGGACGGTCGGCCCCTGCTCAACTTCACGAGCGGCTCCGCAGCGGAGTCTCACGTCTAGCTTTTCCGCTGCTGTTGCCGCCGCTGGTCCCCTTCTTGCTCCTCCCCGCAGGGCGACTGGGCGCTGGTGGTCGACATGCCCGCCGCCCAGGCCTCGGCGGCGCCCAGTCGTCTTCGTCGTCGTCGTCGTCGTCGTCGTCGTCGTTGTCGTCGCAGTCGTCGTCGTCGCCGCCGTCGCCGTCGTGGGAAACCTGGGATTTATGCAAGGCGTGCTGGCTGAGTGAGCGACGGAGTGACAAGACGCGGTGGCAGTTGCTGTCGTTGTCGTTCTGCTGGTCTTCCCATCTTCTTCCGACTGGCGGACGCCGCGCCCTTCTCTTGAAGGCAGGGTGCGGACATACACAGTGGAGACCCATGCCAAGAAGCACAGTGTTTGCCTCCAGGGTGCCCCAGGCTCCTTGGGTTTCGATGGCCTTGCGATGGAACGCGTGACGCTCCCACACCAAAAATCCATAGACGTCGTTGCACAGTCCGCACAGTCGAGCCGCTGGGCGTTTCGCTGCCGGAGCGGTCATGGGCTGGTTTTGGCATTTTGGTGCTGAGGCTACGATTCCACATGGACCAGCGCCTCAGGCTTCCTGCTGTTCCTGATGCCACATGGATTAGCATGCCAGGCATGATGCAAGCAAGGACTTGGCCACTGAACAACTCCCCCCTGTCGCACCTCCAGGCTGGTCGAAAACGGCCAGGCATCTGGCCAGGCACTTGGTCTGGTCGGAAGGGTGGCCAGGCATTTTTCCTTGACCGGTGAGCGTGAGCTCGTCTGCGCTGGGCGGCGGCAATAGGGCGCCACGAATGGAATCCTGCACTCATCACCGAAGGGGTGGCGGTGGCGATGTCATACGCTGTGACGGCTGCTGGAGGAGTGCAGGAGGCGCGGAGAACGCACGCACAGAGGCGGCACCGTGAGGGGTCGCAGCGTGACGGCGCGCCGACACCGCGGCAGGAGAGAAACAAAAATCCATGAACGTCCTTGGGTCTCAGGGTTGGGTCTCTTGTGGTCGAGCTCCTGCTGTAGTTTTCGGGAGGGCTCGAGACGGGGGCGGGGCGGGTTTCTCAGAAGGTACCCCGGGGGAGGAAGGGGAGGAGGGGGAGAAGGAGTAGGAGGAGGAGGAGGAGGAGGAGGAGGAGGAGGAAAAGAAGAAGGAGGAGGAGGAGGAGGAGGAGAACACCCCGCGCAGGCCTCTCGAGAGGGGGCCCCCCTGTGGGGGGGCGGGAGGCGGCCAGGCCCCGGACCCCGTCTGGGGACGGCGAGGCATTGCGCCTCGCGTGCCTCTGCGCCTCGCGGCTCGAGGAATCCAGGGGATGAGCGGCATCGTGACGGGCACTCACCAATGTTACGTCGGGAATGTCCCTCCACAGGAGAAAATTCAAGAATGGTCCAAACATAGTCTGGGGACGATTTTTCTGGTTTTTTGTTTGACCATTTTGGAGTGTTTTTTAATTATTTTTTTCCTTCCAAAATTCGTGTAACGGGTACTTTGGAGATTTGCCAAAAATTGCTGCTTTTGGGGGCTCTCTCTAGCCTCGCAGCGTTGCGTACATCGGGGATGGTTGGGTTCGCCGGGTCACTGGCCAAAGTGCCCGTTGGTGGAGTCCCGGTCAGAGGGGCGTTGAGGTGATAGTTTTTTCGTTCATTGTTTTGCCGATCCGCGCGGGCTCTCGCACCTTCCCTCCCCCCCCCTTGTGGAGTAGAGCTCGGCTGTTTCGCGCGCCTGTTTCGAGCAGGTGGAGTCTCCCCCAGTAGGACGCACTGCTGCAAGCAGTTGCGTTAAGCAGAGGTCCGGAGCCAGACCCCCTCCCTCCCCCCCGCTTTCCGCGCGCCTAGCCGCCAGATGTCTGGGATTGGCTACGCGCAGTTCGAGCGACCATTCGTCGAAGTGACCTTGGCGCGGGCCCACCGGGCTCCTCCCTGGCACCGGCTGCGCACTTGGATTTGGCCTTCCCGCGGCCCCCGAATACAGAAGTCACCCGTCGAGCGTGTCGCCGACGTCCGACACCCTCAACGTATCAGTGTTAGGGTTTGAGATGGGGATCTCCCGTAACTCTTTCGGACCCCCTCGTGGGTCCCTGCCGGAGCTGGCGTGCGCCAGCGAATGAGCACCTTAAAGGGCAGCGTCGGCGCTGGCGGTCTTTCCAGGAAACCTGCGGGCCCTGCGAGTATGTTGACATCTGGCTTCTCTGGGGAGTTCTAGGTCTCCCAGATGGAGTCCGAGCAGCTCAGGTCGGAGGTTCGCGCCGTATCGACGATGCATCGGCTATGCGGCTCGATGCGGAGCCTGATGTTCTCCGCGCCCACGTCGCCGATGTATCGCCGACGTCGCCAGTGCATCGCCGATGCATCGCCGATGCGTAGGTGATGCATTGGCGATGCGGCGCGATCCTTCGACCCCATCTACTCGGACCCCATCTAGGAGATCTCTAGGAACGTGCCACGCCCCGCGCCCATGCCGCGAAGTCCCCAAAGCGATTCGCCTGGAAGCCTCTCAGCAGAGACTGTTTGGGAAGGGCCCAGCCCCGCCCGGCTTCTTGGAATACCGATTCCCCTCCATCCTTAGGCCTCGTAGATTGGGTCGGAGCAGATGGGGTCGGAGGATCGCGCCGCATCGTCGATGCATCGGCGATGCGGCTCGATGCGGCTCGATGCGGTGCTCGATTTTCTCCACGCTTGCGTCGCCGATGCATCGCCGATGTCGCTGATGCATCGCCGATGCATCGGCGATGTGCCGTCGTTGCATCGGCGATGCGGCGGGATCCTCCAACCCCATCTACTCGGACGCCATCCAGGAGGCCTCTACTCACCCCGGCCAAGATCCGCACCAAACCGCCATCCAGATCTCCCGGGGAGTCCCGCCGGCCGCACTCCCCGGGAGACTTCTCGGGTGCCTTGCCCTGGGGCGGACCACCGAAGACCCGGGGCCCCTCCTTGTCCGAGCAGCGTCCCCAGGGGGAAAGTGAGAGTCACGCAGTGGCGAAGCGTCTTGGCTTGCTTATGGGCCTATAGAAGAATGTTCTAAGAACCTTCCGTGGTCTGCACCAAATGGTCTGGGAACAGTTCTGTCTGACACTATGTCGTTTCAATCAATCGGCTCCACGCTCTAAAAACAGTGTTAATTTTCGTGGAGCATTCTCGGGTTCTAAGAACATCTCTGGGCAGGCCTGTAGGAATGCCGGGACGGTTGGTCCCTGCTCAACAGGGGGTAAGTGAGAGGGGACAGTCCTTCTCAGAACGCGGGGGTGCTTCTCAGAGGCTCCTCGGCCTTCCGACAAGCCGTCTCCGTCTCGGGAGAAGGCCTGGAGCACTTCTCAGGAGGCCGGAGGCCTTCCGAGCCTTCTGACCCTCGTATCCGGGCGTTGCACTTTTTTCGCAGTGGGCGTTTCCGCTCGGCCACGGGCCCCAGGACCCTCACAGATCGACCCGGCTCGAAGAATGGCGCAGCGGCGATCTGCTGCCATTCTGCAGGGTTTGGGGCAACGTCGGATCTGAGGGGAGAAGGCCCGCAACTCCCTGCATTCCCCCCTGGGCTCGCCGACGAGTCCTGCCCGACACCCCCTCCCCTCAGGGGATCGCAAACATGGAGCAAGGGGGCGTGGATTAGCGACGGGTGCCGTTTCCATGGAAAATCGCGGATTTCCGCCGCCGAGCGAGGCGGCACCGGCCGCATTCTGGGGAGGGCACCTCCCCCGATCCATGGATTTGGCGACCGCGCGCCAACTCCGTGGATCGCGCCCCCGAGCCCCCGCAGGCCGAGCTCAACGGCCGCCGCGGCCTGTGCGGCGTCGCGGCGCAGCTGCCGGGCGCGCCGCCGCGCGTCGGCTTCTGGGCGAGCCGCGTGTGCGCGCGCAGGGGGGGCCAGCCGGTCGGGGAGGGCGCTGATCGTTGATCGGGGTTGGCCAGGGGTTGGCGGGAATCGGGGGAGCGTAAGACCCGGGTTTGCCAGGACTCGGGTTCGCCATCGTTTTTTGACGACCGCGACTCGGATTTTGACGAGGAGGAGTTTCGTGGGATGTCTGCAGCGGGAGGCTTCGTCAAAATGCAGGCTCGGCCTCGCCATTTTTTTGACGACCTCGTCGGGGATTTCCGAGTCCCCTGTACCCGGGTCTTACGCCTCCCTGAGGGAAGGTTGGCCGGAGGGTCCAAGTTCTTCGAGGGGTAGCTCTTCCCATCACAGATGGGCGCCTCCAGACACGAGGCCCCCCCCAGGTCCCTCGACCTTTTCCCTGGGGCCGGCTCGTCTGTCGAAGCTCGTGTGAACTTCCGCCCCCGGGGTGTGCTCGCAACGGGCCCTCGGAAGTCCCGACGCTCTTCCCCAGGGCCGGCCTTTTGGGGCGGCTCTTCGACGGCCACGGGCCCCGAAGCCAGCCCCCAGAGACCGAAAGCTTCGTCGGTGGTTCAGTGATGGGGTCCTGAGAGGTGGGGACCTGATGATGGGAAGGGGTCCAGGGGCTGACTTGCATTTTTTTGAGGCACCTCGTCCCCAGGACCCCCAGGACCCCATCTTTGAAGCACCGACTCGGGGGGCCCCCAGACGGTCTGGTGACCACACCGCGTGGTGAGGCCGTCGGGATTCTCGGGGCCTCCGCGCGGTTCGGGGGCTCGGGCCGTTCTCCGAGGACGTCTCGGGCGGCTGGTCGTCGGGGATAAGAGAACCCCTAGGCCCTAACCCTCATAACGCAGTGGAAGGCGTGGCCTCACTGAGGTCCCCGTCTTTGCACTGGGGATAATAGATCTGGGCGGTGTGGTTGGATACATCTGCAGCAAAGAGCCCCTCATCAGCGTTTTTGGCCCTCCTGACCTAAGCTCCCCTCCCACAGGGTCCTTCATTTTTGGTTAATCCACTGAGGCCTCCAGGGTCCCAAGGCCGTGCGGTGACGGACCGCGCGCCGTGAGGTCGTCGGGGGCTCCGAGGTCACCATGCGGTCCATCACCCC
>CAUYUJ010002769.1:461927-598842 GCA_963575745.1 Prorocentrum cordatum
CTTCTTAGAAGCGCCTGCTAAGAAGCAGCATCTTTCTAAGAAGCCCTCCCCCCTCCCTCCACCCCCGTGTGCTCACCGCCACTTTCGCCACCGGCACCGAAAAACCTCCGCCCCGAAAAATCAAGGCGGAGGTTTTTCGCAATTTTCGGCCTCTATAGGGGCCCTCGCCAGGCCCCGGGACCGTCGAAGAACAGATCATGCTGAAGAACCAGTCCTAGGGAATTGGTCGATGATGCTCCCTGAGATCCCCCAGACAGCCTGGCGTCTCGAAAAAATGGAGACGCAGGTTTTTCCGTAGTTTTCGGCCTCTCGGGGCCCGTATACCTGGCCTCGAGACCGTCAAAGCACGACTCGGGACGAGGAACCGGTCCCGGGGAAGTGGTCGAGAGGTCGGGGCCAGTGCCTCGAGAAAATCGAGACGCTGGCTTTCTGGGCCTGGCGACTCAACCTTTCCGAGCCGGGCGTTTGCGCCACGCTTCGGGCCCCGCGGGACCCTCTCAGATGGAGCCGGCTCGAACAAAAATGGTGCAGAAAGATGGGGTTCGGGGCTCCAGGCGTGATTTCCCATAATGTCCCACATGTTTTGAGACGTCGGAGCTCAGGGTCTTTTCCCTTTTTCCCTAAGTTGGGGGTCAGTTGTTTTTCCGTTTTGGGGGGGGGTCTCGTTCGCGCCGTTTTTTCGGTCTGGTTCCGTTGTGTATTGCCGTTTGTGTTTTCTTTTCTGTTTTGGGTTTCTGTGTTTTTGTCCCCCATTTTGGTTGGTCGGAAATCGAAAAGTTGAACATGAATTACACGAGACGGCCCATCTGAGCAACATCGGGCCCATCTGCAACAAGTGGCCATAGCAGTGGGCCCGCTTTATGCTGACGGTGCCATGCAAGGAGGCACAATGTGTCATGACAATTGCGTGGGTGGCTTTCACGTTTCACGGTTCACGGGGAATCCTCCTCCTCCTCCTCCTCCAGTTCTTGCTCCTCCTCCTCCTCCACCTTCTCCTCCTCCTCCTCCTCCTCCTCCTCCTCCTCCTCCTCCTCCTCCTCCTCATCATCAACGGCCTGAAGAAAGGACTCAAATGACTGCCAATGTTAATGCTTCTGGGGGTCCGATGAGCCACCGCTGTGAATCACCTTACCTGCGGCGACAGTTGCGCAGTTGGCAGCAACCCAGGGAGCAACGTGACAACCCACTCCGCTGGATCTCCCAGGAGCCTCGCAGTTGGGCAGCTCGCAGCCTCCACGAGAGTCGCGAGGTCTCGTCTGGATCTGCGTGACAACCCATACCGCTGGACCTCCCAGGGGCCCACGAACGTGGCAACAGTTGGGCAGTTTGCAGCCACCCAGGGACTCGTCAGGTGTCGTCCGCTGGACCTCACACGGGCCCACGAAAGTGGCGACGTTTGCGCAGTTGGCAGCCTCCCGGGGAGCCGCGAGGTCTCGCCTTGGTACGCGTATACTTCTACTCCACTGGACCTTCCAGGAGCGAACGAAAATCGCGACAGTTGCGCAGTTCGCAGCCACACAGGGTGTCGCGAATTCTCGTCTGGGTGAGCATATACCTCTACTCCGCTGGACCTCTCAAAAGCCCCGCAACTACCGACAGTTGGGCAGTTAGTAGTTTCCAGGGAGCCGCGAGGTCTTGCCTGCCCTCCGCCCCCGCTGGACCTCCCAAAGGCCCACGGAAGTTGCGACAGTTGAACAGTTCGCAGGCTCCTTGGGAGCCGCGAGTTCTCGTGTTAGTGCGTGTGCACCTCCACTCCGCTGGACCTCTCGTGAGGTCTCGGCTGGCTGCGCGTACACCTCCACTCCGCTGGGGTTCCCAGGGGCCCACGAAAGTGGCAACCTTTGAGCATTTGGCAACAGCCCAGGGAGCCGCGAGGTCTTGCCTGGGTGCGCGTACACATCCACTCCCCTGGGCTCCCCTGAAGCCCACGAAAGTGGCGACAGTCGCGCAATTCGCAGCTACTGCGGGGCCGCGAAGTCTCGTCTGGATGCGCGTACCCCTCAACTCCGCTGGACCGCCCAGGAGCGAACGAAAGTTGCGACATTTGCGCAGTTTGCAGCCAGCGCACCCTCCACAAGGACGCACGATATGCAGGAGTACGCACAAGTTGCCGGAAGAGGTCGACGGAGGGAGGAGGGTGTGGGCAAGAAAACGCGCGACAATCGAACACAGGAGGGTTGGGACTAAAATCATTGCCAGCATTTTTAGCAGCAGTGCCTCCCTTAGAGCTCGTCTCTCTGCAATATTATTCTGGTGAGTCTACTTGTTCTGGCCCACCGCATCCGCGCGACACGCTAGCCACTTTCCAATGTTCAAGCGACAAGGTCCTGAGGTTTTCCCAGGCTCCCGCACACGTTATCCGCCTGCAGGGCATAGCGTGTCGCTGGGGTCGCCGCGGCGACGCGCTAAGCAAGGTTCCTGTCGTGGAGCTTGTTTCTGTGTGGATTCCGGCGAATTCACCTGCATGGAGAAGGGGGGTGGGCGTGGGGAGGCCGAAAGGAAATTGGAATTTCACGCAAGTGGGGGCTCACGTGCACGCCTTTGATTTGAAAGGAGGAGGGCGGGTGGGGCGGAAAATGCCATGCAAGTAAACTTGTCATAATCAAAATGTAAAAGCGCTCTTTGCGCCCCTCTTCCCGTAGCTGGCAAAGATGACCAGGCCAGGCGCAAGTTACCTGGAGAAGCATTTGAGACCCCCCCCCCTCTTCTATCGCCCGTTTGAAGTTACATTCCGCACCCCGACCTCTCCTGGCCTCCCAGGGTTACCAAGGATTCCAACGAAATTCTTATTGGAATCCAGAAAGATCCCAGTGGTCAGGCAAGCCTGGAATCGAGGTAGATACTTCCAGAACGTTCCAGAATGGCCTCAGAGCGTTCCGGAACGCTCTGGAACGGAGGCGTCGCCCGATACGTCCTCCAGAACCACCAGATCTCAGAGACCCCCGATTTATCCTTGCCCGACGTTGACCTTGTCTTGGCTTCGTCTTACTCTGTGAATGCCCTCCTTCCTGGGCTGGTCAAGATGAGCTGGCCAGGCGCAGCTACAGTATAGCCGCACAGGGCTTACGATAGCCAGAAGCTGTGATCCAGCATCGTTGACAGTCCGAAGTTGCCATGAGCAGGGGTGCTGAGCATGAGAAGGAGAAGCAATACGTGCAGATGGATGGAGGCGGTGTGAGGAGACGGCATCTGATGGACTTATGTTACACGATGTGATACGTATGCGATTGGGGATCCTGGTCTGTAGCAAATCAGCGGACCTGACCGCCAAATTCCTCGCGCTTGCCTTTGGGTGGTCTCCAGACGGGGGAGCAGGATGAGGTGATTTGGGGTATATTCGCCTATCCGCGCTACAGTGTTGTCAGAGTGTTTTTGCTGGGTGTGCTGGCGTTTCCACACCACGGTGATGTTAGGTGTGCCGGCCTTTCCGCGCAACAGTGTTCGCGCAACAGTGCTGATAAGCCTCTTGGCCTCTCATTCCTGTTTTTTAGAACTTATCGTCCTCCGCAGCCAGCTGTTGCATCGTGAAGTTCCCTTCCCATCAGTTGAACGGGAAGGCAACAATTTCCATGGCACATTTGGAACCCTCTTAGGAGGAGGAGGAGGAGGAGGAGGAGGAGGAGGAAGAAGAGGAGGAGGTGGAGGAGGAGGAGGAGGAGGAGGAGGAGCATAGGAGGAGAAGCAACAGGTAGGGGGAGGGGGAGCTGGAGCAAGAGGAGAGAGAGGAAGAGGTGAAGGAGGTTGAGGATGAATAAGGACGGTGATGATGGTTCGTGGTGGTACCCAGCTATCCGATGCTTGTTTTTTTTATACAGGGTCTCTGGAAGTTCAGGCCCGTCTTTCCGCAGGGGCAGCTTTTCATCTTCAGCTGTTTTCTGTTACGTTTCCGTGGCCCAGCGAGGGCCCGCAGAGGCCGAAAGCGACGAACAATGTCAGTCTTGATGCTTGTCACGACTTTCGACGTTTTGGATGGAGGGAGCTATGATGATGAGGAGGAGGAGGAGGAGGAGGAGGAGGAGGAGGAGGGAAGAGAATGAGGATGCGGAGGAGGAGGAGGAGGAGGAGGAGGAGGAGGAGGAGGAGGAGGAGGAGGAGGAGGAGGCGGAGGTGGCGCGGCGGAAGACGAGGAGGCGGAGCAGGAGCAATTGGGCGAGGCGGGCCGCCGCTGCCGAAGGCTCTCGCCGACGAGTCCGTGGCGGAGGCCGCCGCCCAGCAGCTCGCGGTCTGTGCCGGCTCTGGCGGCGGCAGGGAGGACGACAGCGGCGAGGAGCCGTTGGGGCGGCAGCCAGCGAGCGCGGCTGGCGGCGGCTGACGAGGGTGGCGGCAGCGGTCGACGAGGGTGGCGGCGCCGCGGCGCCGACGAGTGGTGGCGGCGAGGGCGGCCGACGAGGGCGGCGGAAACGGCCGACGAGGGCAGGGGCGAGGGCGACGGCGAGAAGGTTTCGGCAGTGGAGGGGAGCAGAAGAGGGAGACGAGGAGGCTCGTAGGGTGATGGGGGGCAAGATGAGGGACGGGAGGAGGAGTGGAGGATGAGGTGGCGGAGGGTGAATGGGGATGATGAGGACGTGGAGGGAGGATGCGGTGGCATGGAATGGAAGGGAATGGAATGGAATGGACCTGACGCGAAGCGACGTGGCATTACCCCCAGTATAGACTGGGCATGTGTCCTAGTCTGAATTGAGCTCCTGGAAATCGAGTGCACATGCCAGAAGCCCTACACATATTTAGCACTACCCATCAGGCACGATATGTGCAGCACGTGGGAGTGAAGAGCACTCCGCAGCATGAGTCAAAACCGTGCATTTGCTTTACTCTGCACGCCTACCCCGCGGCACGACGAGGACACCAGAGAAACGACTCGGGCAGACGCAAAACCGACCCGTGACCCCAGGATAAAGAGACCCAGAGATTCAACGTATTGAAAAAACAAGGGGTAGGTTTTTCTCAATTTTCGGCCTCTAGGGGCCCTCGTAGGGCCCCGGATAAAAAAACAGGTCCTGGGGAATGGGTTTGAGTCTTCCGGGGACCCCGTATGAAAAAAATCACGACATCGGATCTCTGTGGGAGGAGGGGCAGCGAGGCGAAAGAGAGGAGAGGAAGGAGAGGGATTTTGTCGCGGCCAGGCATTGCCCCGCCCCCGCGGGGACGGAAAACCCAGTAAGGCCCAGGGACCCCCGAGACACCCCGCGAGCCCCGAACGGGACGGCCCTAGACGCACCACCAGTCGTTAGGAACGAGCCCGAACGCCGCGGGGCAATTTCTCGCGACTGCGGGCACTCACCTGCGGGCGGCGGAGCCGACACTGCACTTGGGAGCGCTCCGCTGTCGTCGATGACTGCCCAGTTGATCTACCTGTCGGCACGGCGCCTCTCTGTGCCCCAGCGCCTCGACGGAGGTCAGCATCCTCTTCCGCTTCTCTCCCAAGACGCCGCAGCTGCAGCGAACCCCCCGTCCTCGGCCGTCGACTCCTGGAACAGCAGGCGCAAATGGGACGAACTCCGACGCCGCGCTGCCGAGGGGCGTGGGCGTCTGTCTCCACACGCACTGCTGCCATCGCGGCCTCTGCTGCGGAGAATTTCTCAGCTGAGAGCCTCGCTGCACGGGCGTGAATCTCGGGCGGGCTGGCAATCAGGCAGGAGGGAGTAGTAGGACAACGAGGACGGCGAAGCTTGGCTCTGGAGTGGCACCCTGGCGTGCGCTGCGTACTCGGGCCCTCCACCTTGGATTGGGTCTTCGTCCTGGAGATCTCCATGGGGAGCTCTGGCCCTCGGCGACCGGCAGACAGCTCGGCTCTGGATGGGGGCACCCTGGCGTGCGCTGCGTGCTCGTCCCCTCCACCTTGGAGCGGGTCCTCTCTCCATGTGGATCTCCGGCCCTCGGCGATCGGCCGAGCTCGGCTCCGCAGGGGGCACCCTGGAGTGCGCTTCGTGTTCGGGCTCTCCACCCTGGAGCGGGTCCTCGTCCTGGAGGTCTCCAGGTGTCGGTCGGCCCTGGGCGACGGGGCACGCTCTCTCGACCCGCGTTCGTTTGGCAATGCTGCGAGTGTCGGCACCAGAGACCAGACATCCGGTGGCTCCAACTTTTTCGAGATGCGGACATCCAGACCTCTCGACCACATCCCCGGTTCTTCCTCCTGCCTCGTCTTCGTATTGTCGAGGGGCCCAGGGCCAGTCTCCGAAGGCGCAAAGCTGCAAAGAACGGGGCGTCTCGACTTGGTTCGAGCCGCCAGGCGTTTGTGGGAAGGGCCGCCGTCGGGCGTGGCCAGGACAACCAGTACCAGAACGCTCTCAGAGTGTTCTGGAACGCTACGAGAAGGCCGCGCCCGAGACACCTTCCAGAGCCGCCAGCTCTCAGAGATTTTTTGATCCACCCACCCTCGCCCGACTTTATCCTCGTCCTGGCTTCGTCTTGCTCCACACCTTTTGCCCCATATGATGCGGGCGGCGGCACTTGCAAGCTCGCTGGGGGCACCATCGGCTCCAGCGGAGGGCGTCCGCGGAGGTGCCGCGCTCCAGGCTCTGCGCAGCGGCTGGCACCAGCGTTCGGGGGGGGGGGCGGTGGATCAGAGGCGGAGAGGTGCAGGAGAAGGAGGAGGAGGGAGGCGAGGAGGCCGAGCGAGGAGTGGGGAAGAGGAGGAGAGACGAGCAGGAGCACGGAGCATGGATAGGGTTGTTCTGCGAGGAGGGAGCGTGTGAGGAGGAAGGTGAGCAGAAGAGGGACAGTGCAGGAGCAGAATGAGGAGGAACGCGTCGGTGGAAACAGAGGAGGACTAGAAGCACGATAACGCAGAGGTTTGGTATTAGGGGGGAGCGTAAAGTGTGAGTTCGACTGTGCTGTATTATGTTATTAAAAAATCGGACGGACATCCCAAATGGCTCCAACCCGCCCGAGTTGTCAGATGACACTTGCGCCTTGTATGCTGCCCTTGTACCCAAACTCCCCTCATTCAGAGTTGAACCACACGCCGTCTTGCCGCGTATTTCAGATTGCGTCGCCTCACTGACTATTCCGATTCCGTCTGACTCGTCGCATTGTTGCCGTGCGCACGGGACCGAGGAAAGCATCGAGCTCAGCGGAGACGACGACGCGGAGAGCAGCGACGACGAGCCAGACGGCAAGGGCGAGGCTGTGATTTGGGATGCGGACAGAGCGTTGCACAGTCTACCCTCCCGAGTTTCAGCTCCCTCTTGGCTCCGCACGTGCTCCCCCGTCGCTGTCGTTGTCCTCGTCGTCGTTATCGTTGTCGTCGTCGTCGTCACTTTCCTATGTCTCTCTTCTTCCTCTTTCTCCTAACTCCTCCTCCTCCTCCTCCCGCCTTCTCTCTCTTCTTGTCATCGTCCCTCGTCCCCCTCCGTGGCTTCCCGTTCCAGCTCGAGCCCTGACAGATTTTTGCTCTAGACAGGTGCTCTCCGCATGCGCTGAGGCCTCGAGTCAGGATAATCCCTTGGCCTCATGATCCTCATGCGCGCCGGTGCTCTCCTCGTTGCCAACTGTCCCATCGCTTCTGCCAGATCTTACCGGTGGTCGTCGACCTGTGACCTGCTGCAAAGATGGCCTCGCCTTTAAGTCCCGAGCAGTTATCATCCCTTCCTCAGGTGAAGGCGGCGGAAGGCTGGCAGAAGTCGGCTGAAGTAACGCGAGGGCGGCTCCGCCAGCGGACGCCGTCGGAGGGCCCGCGGACGCAGGTGGAGATAAAAGGTGCCCACCAAAGATATACAATTCGCTTGGGTTCAAGATTTCGAGAAACCTTTGGCGTGCGGCTTTCGAAGTTGGCGCCGAGGCCCAGGATGTGCAATGTGCAGCAGCGGGATGTGTTGTTGAGGCGCACGGGCTGGGCTGTCGTGGGCTGTCGCCTCGCAATGCAGCGATTCCGGGGCGGGCGTTTATTCACAACCTCCGCCCGTGTGATCGATCTTCGGGGACCTCGGCAGGCGGTGGTTGCGGATATACTCGGGCCCGGGGTTGGGGCAGGCACAACACACACATCCAGATCTACTGCCTGCCGAGGTCTCCGCAGAGCGATGCCCCCAGCGGTGGGCTACGGATCAGAGCCTCCGCCTCGCACCGATCGGCACCTGCCGCGCACCGAGAGGGTCGGATCCAGAGATCCGATGTCGTGATGTTTTCCATGCGGGGTCCCCGGAAGTCTCGACCCATTCCCCGGGACAAGTTTTTCATCCTATGAGTCCTTTTCTGACGGTCCCGGGGCCCGGCGAGGGCCCCAGGAGGCCGAAAGCTGCGAAACACCTCCGCCCTGCCTTTTTCTGCTCCATGCGCTGGATCTCTCGGGGGACCGCTCGGCACGAGCCGCGCAGCGATCCTGCGCTCGCCGCTCGCCTCGCTGGCCAAGAGGCCTCCGCCGCGCACCCAGCGGCACGCGCCGCGCACCGAGAGAGAGAGGGCGGCACCCTGCCCGAGGGGGGGGGGCGCGCCGCGTGCGCCCGTGGGTCGGGCGCCTCGCCCCTGCGCAGGGCTCCGGGCTGCTGCGGGTGGGCTCGCTCGTGGCGGTGCCGCTGGCGGGGGGGCGGCGCCACGGGCGCGTGGAGCGCATCTGCGGAGGCCGGCGCGCCCCCCCCCGCGCCCCCCCCCTCTCTTGGGGCCGTGGTCCTCGCCGCCGCGCTCGTCGTCGCAGGGCGCTGCCACGGGCGGGGCCTGGCCTCGCCTCCTCGGGGGAGGACATGGAGTGCACGGCGGTCGTCGGGAGTGGGTATTTCTGGACGGCCAGGTCCCAGTCCACGTCTAGCGCCTTCCTGCTTCAGACGTCAGTGTTTTTGGCTGTGTTGTATTCTTCGCCGGGCGGGCCCGAGCCCAAGCTGCTGTTCCGCCTTGCTACTTCACGGTTCTACCTGCTTCTTCCGACCAGCGTGTGCAGGCCCATACCGCCACTCGTCCCTCCTCCTCGGGCCTCCTGGGAGGCCCTCGTCGTCATTGCTGGATGCGCCCCGAAGCTCCGGTCAGACCGCACCCCAGGAAAGGTCCGAGGGGGCAGCGGTCCAGCGGCATACCTCTTGGGCTCCCCCTCGTCGGCGCGTCTCGCCCTCGGCGGAGAGGCCGGCGGGGAGTGAAGATAGGACGGCGGTGTGTCCCGCGATGGAGCGTCGGCGGATCGTCGGCGGGAAGGCGGCGGAAGTGAGGGCAGGTCGAGGCGTCGGCAGTTCTGGGGGAAAGCGTTCTCTTGGAATCGGAAAGGAGAACTGACAGAAACCTGTACTTTTGGTGCTCCGCGCGGATTTTCTTAGATCGGCGCCTGGGCCCCCTGGCGGCGCCTCCGGCGCCGCCCCTGGCGCGCTCCGCGCGCCAGGAAGGGGGGTCTGGCGCAGATCCAAGGAATTCGCGCGGAGCGCCAAAAGTTCATGCTTATGTTTGTTGCTCTTCTTCTAGACAGGTTGTGTTGGAAGTCACGGTGAAGTCATGACGGGTGTAGAACACATGATACACCTCCGGTAGATGATGATAGGCCTATGGTGCCCACCTTTGGGTGTCTGCAGTCGGCATCGTGGCCTCTCGTGCGAGTTCAGGCCGGCCCTGTCAATGGCCGCGATTGTTCAAGACAACCTGGCAGCTAAATGTCTAGAGAGACGTCGCAGTGTCGTCGTCGCCGCCGCCGCCGCTGCCGCCGCCGTCGTCGTCCTCGTCCTCGTCCTCGTCCTCGTCCTCGTCCTCGTCCTCGTCCTCGTCCTCTCTTTTTGGCTTTCTCTCTTGGCTGCTCTCCTCACGCACACTCCTCCCATGTGCGTGAGGAGCCCTCCCGCCGTCCTCCCCCTGCCTCTCCTCCTCGTTCTCTGCCTTCTTCCCTCCTCCCACCATTTCCTCGTCCTCGTCCTCATCGGCCCCCCTCGCAGCTCGTCCCACTCCCTCCTCCTCTCTCTGGTCCCCATCCCCGCCGGGGAGGGGGGGGGGGGGAGAGGGGACACCTGCTAGAGGGGTAGCGGCGCCGTGGGCCCCCCCCCCACCCCCTCAGAGTTGCTCGTGGTCCCAGGGGCTGGGCCTACGTCCACGCCCTCGCGGCGCCGCTTCGCTGGCACACCCCTTCGTGCTGCCTCGCGCATCGGCACTCGGCTCGGTGGAGCCGGGAGGCGGCCCAGCGGAGGAGAAGGAGGAGGAGGAGGAGGAGGAACGCTCCAGCTTCGTTGCTCTAGGCCACCCAACGCAAAAACGAGGAGGAGGAGGAGGAGGAGGAGGAGGAGGAGGAGGAGGAGGAATGTGAGGAGGAGCCAGGCACCCAGCAGCTCAGACAAAAAGCGATGCGGCCAGTGTTTCTTCGTTCTCGGCCTGCGGGGTCCAGCCTCGGGCCCCAGGACCGTCAGCGGGATGAAACGCCCGCCCGCGGGGAAGGGATCGAGAGGTCTGGGGACCCATGTTTCCAACAAACCGAGCCGACGGACGTCCCGGGAGGGGCAGCGCAACAGGAGGAGGGGAATGATGATGATGATGATGATGATGATGATGATGATGATGATGATGATGATGATGATGATGATGCTGATGCTGATGCTGATGCTGATGCTGATGCTGATGCTGATGCTGATGCTGATGCTGATGCTGATGATGATGCTGATGCTGATGCTGATGATGATGACGATGGTGCTGATGCTAATGCTCATGCTGATGATGAGGATGAGGATGAGGATGAGGATGAGGATGAGGATGATGATGATGATGATTATGATTATGATGATGATGCTGATGTTGATGAGGATGAGGATGAGGATGAGGATGAGGATGAGGATGGGGATGGTGAGGATGAGGATGAGGATGAGGATGAGGATGAGGATAAGGATGAGGATGAGGATGAGGATGAGGATGAGGATGAGGATGAGGATGGTGATGATGCTGATGCTGATGCTGATGCTGATGCTAATGCTAATGCTAATGCTGATGCTGATGATGAGGATGATGATGATGCTGCTGATGATGATGATGAGGAGGATGATGATGATGATGATGATGGCGAAGAGGAGGAGGAGGAGGAGGAGGAGGAGGAGGAGGAAGACCCTCCTTTAAGGGAGGGATCTGGGTCCACCTGGAAACACCTGGATAGGCAGCAGCCTCCTAAAACCCCTGGAACTCCTCGTGCTGTCCTGGATCGGCCGCACCCTCTTGAACCAGGTGTCGTCAGGAAACGAGCCGCTGGGCGAGCGAGGAAGCGAGCGAGCACGAAGGTTTGGCAGCTCCGATTGGAGGAGGACGAGGACAGGAGGAGGAGGAGGAGGAGGAGGAGGAGGAGGAGGGATAAGCCGGAGACGGAGATAGGCGCAGGAAGGACGACGGAGGAGGGAGGAGGTGGACTAGTGTCAACCCAAGACTCCATCAACGATGTTGCAATCAACCATCCCTCCAAGCTATCTCTTCGCATGACCCATACAATATCCTTTCTCACTGAAGGAGGTGTCAGGTTGGAGAACAAACGTTTGAACATCTTGTACTGTGCCTGACCACCATTCCTGGAACTTCAACGCTGCGGATCACCGTTACCGTTGTGGCTTGACGATCCTGAATCGTGCCTGAATATAATGTGTGGGACGTGAGCTCCACGAATTATCGTAACCTTTGCGCTCTCACAATCCAACATCGCGCCACATCGCCATTACTGGTACGTGAACAGTTTAAACGGGACGCCTTCCATTGCTGACGCTGTTGCACTTTTGTTTTATGAATGTGCGCGGCGCTAAGGCGAGAACCACATTTTGAAAACGGCCCGCCCTCCATTCGCGAAGCTCCTGCAATTTTTTGAGGCGGATGTGCGCGTCGCCATGGCGAGAGCCACATTTTGAAAACCACCCGCCCTCAATCCGTGAAGCCCTTGCACATGTTTAAGACGGATGTGCGCGGCGTTAGAGCGAACACAGCCTTTTTTATAATATATAAAAACACCCGCCCTCCATTTGCGAAACTTCTGCCAACCTCTAAGCTTCAGAATCGTAAGCGGTGAGGAAGCCTCAGGCGAAACGCCCTGCCCGCCCTTCTGACTGGCCTCGAGGTGCGAAAGGGAAAAGTTATTCATGAGGAGAGGGAATGGACGAGGCGGAAAAGGAGGAGAAGGGGGGGTGAGGAAGGAGGAGTGGGGAGGGAGGAGGTAGAAAGAAGGAGGAAGGAGAAAGGACGGAGGGGAGGAGGGAGGAGGCGGAGGCACCCTCCCCCCCCCCTTCTCGAGGGGAGCAGGGCGCCCCGGCGGGCGGTGTCACCGTGCGCCTCCTGGCGAGCGGCTCGTCGCAGGCCACCATGCGGGAGGGCTTGTCCGCAGCCGGGCTGCGCCAGCTCAACGAGGAGCGGGCAGCGGAGGGGGGGAAAGAGAAAGGAGGGAGGAGGAGGAGGAGGAGGAGGAGGAGGAGGAGGAGGAGGAGGAGAAGGAGAAAGAGGAGGACGTGGAGAAAGAGGAGTTGGAGAAGGAGGAGGAGGGTGGGGAGGAGGAGGAGGATGGGGGAGGAGGGAGGGAGGGAGGGGGGGAGGGGGGGAGGGAAGGAGGGAAGGAGGGAGGGAAAGTGCTTAGGCAACGCAGCGCCATGGTTAGACCGTCGGGAGGACAAGGTGATAGTGCACACGGGGGCAGAGGGAGCGGCGGCAGTGCAGCGGGCGCAGACCCTCACTCGGCGACCCCCAGAACTGCGAGGGAGCCAGACTTTTCGCCGAGGCTTACCTCACTCTACTGCGAACCTTCGCACCATGATGCGTCATTCACCACCTGCGAGCCAATCTGCACAGCAAATGGGTGCAGGAGCTCGACACGGTGGTGTTCTCGGCCCTAGGACACATACTTCGCGTGAGCCAGTTGGACGAGCTCCAGAGGCTGCAAGCCACAATGCGCCTCACCGACGGAGGGTGCGCCATCCCGTCCGCCGCCCAGACAGCGCCAACAGCCTACGCCGCGAGCTGGGCGCTCTGCCTCCACGACGTGGCCAAGTGCCTGGACGTGAGCACGCTGGAGGAGTTCCAGACGCGGTGCCCGCGAACAGTACAAGCGCTCTTCAGGGGCGACTGACGGACAGCCCATTTGACTAGGCCCATAGTTTCCAGGAGCTCCACGCTAAGCTCCACGGCGCGTGGAGCAATGTGGCCTCCATGAGAAAGAGAGAACGGTTGCTGCGGGAGCTCCCGGGCGCTCCAGGGGTGCGGCGGCGTGGGCGCAGGGGCGTTTCTCCAGCCGCGGCAACCATGAGACCCTGTGCAGCCAGCCAGACGACCAGCTCGAGGTGAGCCTCATGTGCCAGCTTCGTGCGCCGGTCTGCCCCGCTGGCTCACGCTGCCGACGCTGACGACGCGACGGCACGCAGTGTGGAGAGGCCCTCGACCCACACGGGGCCCATGCCAACTCATGCGTGGTGGGCCAATCCCGCGCTGCTCGGCACGACCGCCTCCGTGACCAACACGCAGCTATGCATAAGGACATCACGGGCCAAGCTGCGCCAGCGGAGCAACGGGATCCAGCGCGGGACCGCCGTAATCCCCAGATTGGGGTCTTTGGGGAGGCAAAGTTGGACATCCAGACGCACGACCCCAGCAGTGGCCGACCTGCGCACACTCCACCTACGCCCCACGTAGGTACGCCCGAGCGGAACGGGATGGGCACGTTTCGGCCCAGATGGTCGAGGACAAACGCGACCGCTAACCCCCCCTGGGAGAGCCTAGACCTAGTCCGATCGAGACCCGGGGGCGGCCGTCCGACAAAGCTGTAAGCTTCGTTCGGTGCTTCGGCGCTTCTCGTGATGTCCTCGACCGTTCTGAGCTCCTGAACCGGATCTAGCGGACATTTCGCGCACCGTTCAACAAGGGAGTGCGGAGATGATCTTGAGCGCCCTGGGGCGGTAAGGGCCAGCTGGCTGCTTCCGCGGCTCTCACCGCCAGTAGCCCCAGCATGACAACCGCCAGAAGCACCACCACCACCAGCACAACGACACCTTTCCAACCGCCGCGACTCCCACCACGGCCACCAGCACCACCACAACGACCACCACTTTCAGCCCTACCGACCCCTGACGCCGACCACGATAACCACCACCATTATTAGCGCCTGGCGGATAGTAGTTCGACGACGATAGTATTGCAACAACCGCCGCATCTACCACAGCGCCGGCCGCAACCACCACCACCCCGACTACTACGACTACCACTGGCGCGCCGATTTTCACTGCCACCAGGACGACCACCCCGACCGCCCCCCGCCCGACGCCCTCTCTTCCTCCTCCTCTCCTCCGGCACTGCCAGGCCGCCTCTGCTTGAATTTCTCATTGCGCTATTTAGTTCAGTACTCGAACTTGCAATTGCACGGCGGAAAGCCACACGACCAGTTCTCCAAGAGGCTGTGTCTGGTAGGTGGCGCTTTTCGTAGCCAGGGACCCGGGACCATAATCCCAAGGTTTGGGCGTCCCCCTTGGTGGCTGGGTTGGGAACCCTTTCGAGTGCCCCCAGACTTTTTTCAGGGGGGGAGGGAGGGAGGGAGGGAGGGAGGGAGGGAGGGAGGGAGGAAGGGAGGGAGGGAGGGAGGGATGATGAGAAGGAGGAGGAGGAGGAGGAGGAGGAGGAGGAGGAGGAAGGAGAAGGCACGCCGGACGTGAATATCGGTTTTGATTCTGGCCTTTTGGCCGCACTCGCACCCTGGCGTGGACGAGCAAACGCCCCGCTGTGGCCTACGGCAGCCGCCCCAGAGGCGAAATCGAACGCAAGATCTCGCTTGTCTGGGAAGAGTATTTTTTGCCAGAGGGACTGTCTGGTGCGGGGCCACAGGGTCCCCCCCCAGCACTTGCCTGTGCGGTTGGATATGGCCTCCCTGCAGCTCTCTCAACGTCGTGCATCAAATTCGTTTATGCTTGAGGTCACTCTTCTGCGTGCGTTGCAGCTGGAGCTCCGAGCCAGCGCCAGCGGGTATCTTGGAAGCGCGCGGGAGAGCGTCCCAGGACAGGCTGCGCGCGAGAGCGCCACTTTCGAGCGAAGTGGCGGAGGACAGCGCTGGGAGAGCCCCTTCATCACATGCGATGTATGTATCTGTTCGCCCCCGCCCCCTGAGCTCCTGCCCCGAAACATCAGGTCGCCCAGAAAAAACAACTCGGGCACGTACCCTCCGGGAGCCGCATTGGGGCGCAACCCTTGTCGAGGACGAGCGCCCCCCCACCCACCGCATAGCCCCGAGCTGGGCCCCCCATTTGGTGCAAAGCTCCCCCGACGTCGGAGGGTGGGGTCGCCATGCCCTTCGTTGTGCCACCGCTCCTCCGCCGCCCCGAGCCTCGGCCTGCCGGGTGCCCAGCCCGGGCGGCGCCGGCGAAGGGCGCGCGCCGCGGCCTCGGCGTTCGAGGTCGGCGGGCGGTCTGCTGCTGGGGCCTCCCGCGAGTCGGGGGCGAAGGGAAGACGTGCACGTACAGGTATCCACGTTGCTTTCGAACTGGGCACGCAGAGGCAACGATATCGGGGGGATAGGCAGAAGGGGGGACGCATCGACCCCGAATCGCCCCACCCCGATTTGGGATCTCATAGCACCACCCCGCCCAGGTCGGTGCGGTCTGCAATCGGGGGCCTACCGCTGATCCATCGGCGATGTATCGCCGATTCCAGGTCGGTGCACCCCCCCATGCCAGGCGCCCTTATCGTTGCCCATCAGGGTTTGCATTGCGCGAACGTTCGTATCACAAGACTGGTCTCGCGGCTTGGGGGCCGTATTCATGTGTATGGTTGGGTGCGTGCGTTTTGTGGGCTCCCTGGCGAGAGGGAGCTACATCTCTCTCCCTCTCGCTCTCTCTCTCTCTCTCTGCCGCGCGCTTTCTTGGCGGCGGCAGCGGTGGCGGCGAGCAGGACGCAGCCTCGTGCTGGGTCAGGTCAGAAGCCGTGCCACGACGGCACGACGGCAGCAGTGCAAACAGCCAAAGCCAAAGTGAAGCACAAGACTGTCGAACAGCGGCGCCCCACGGGCTGAAGCAGCCATTGTCTCTGTCCAGGGCGGAGGACAACGGATCTTCGCCCCCCCCCCGCGAACCCTTAGGGCATGCATTCGAGCCCAGTGCCAGAACATCTGCACTTGTCCCATCTTTTTCCACACTGATGGCTTCATCCGACCGACGTGGCTTCGGCTTCGTTCTTGCTCTCCGAAGGCCCCTGACAGCGGAGGGGAGCGGCAGCTGCGGGCTGGGCGCCGGGTGGTGCCGCCTGCTGCGCTTTCAGCAGCCTGCCCGTGCCAAGCGGGCCCCGCAGGGCGTTGGCGTCGTCCCCGCGGTGGCGAGGCGGGCAAGGGAAGGAGGGAGGGCTCCGCTCGCCATCCGAGGCCCCCGGGTAGTGCCCAGAGGGGCCACCACCAGAGGGGGTCACCACCCCCTCCTGGAAGCCGGGGGTCAAGGAGGAGGAGGCAGGATCGCCGGACGGGGCTAGGACTTGGATAAATCCGTTCCAGAGCAGTCCGGAACGCTCTCAGAGCGTTCTGGAGCGCTCTGAGAAGGCCGCGGCGCCCGAGAAATCCTCCAAAACCGCCGGATCTCAGAGTTTCTCGCTTTTTTCTTCACCCGATGTTATCCTCGTCCTGGCTTCGTCTTGGATCAAGGGTCGCTGAGGTGTTTGGAGGTTTGGGGGCGCCTCTGGGAGTCCTTCAGGGAGCACTGGGTGTCCAGGGCTTTTGTTTTCTGGAGGAGGCAGCGGCCCCCTGTGTGGTGACATCCCGTGGCACTGCCCAGGAGCATCTCGGGCCAGGGACGCCACTGGCAACACCCCACACCACGATCTTCGATCGTCTTCCTCCTCCTCCTCCTCCTCCTCCTCCTCCTCCTCCTCCTCCTCCTCCGCTCTCTGCTCCTCCTCCTCCTCCTCCTCCTCCTCCTCCTCCTCCTCCTCCTCCTTCTCCTCCTCCTCCCCCTCCTCCTCCTCCTCCTCCTCCTCCTCCTCCTCCTCCTCCCACTGCTCTTTCGCCTCTAGGAGGAGCTCGAGCTCTCCGCCGTGTGCAGCACGTGCGGGCTCGCGGAACCCGAGGGCGAGCTCCTGATCTGCGACGGGTTCGGCAAGGAGTGCACCAACGGTGCTGGGCTTGGCTCCCAGTGCTGGTCGTCGCCGCCGCCGCCGTCGCTGTAGGTCGTCGCTGGGACCGGCGGGGAGGGGCGGGGGAGCAGGAGAGGTGAAATCATCATCATCATCATCATCATCATCATCATCATCATCATCATCATCATCATCATCATCATCATCATCATCATCATCATCATCAACATCAACATTATCAGCAGCATCATCCTTATCATCATCATCATCATCATCATCATCATCATCATCATCATCATCATCATCATCATCATCATCATCGTCATCGTCATCGTCATCGTCATCGTCATCATCAGCATCATCATCATCGAAGGCATGGGAACGGTTCTGACCTCGTTGGCGATGTTTGAGATTGCTGGTTTGCGATATGTGTCGGATGCAATCGTCGGTGCTGCCAAAAGCACAACAGAGATGAGACTGGCATCTTTGTTAACAATCGGATGTTGGTTTCAAGTTCGACGGACTTCCTGAGGCAGGCCCTCGTAGTGGACGCCAGTGCCGTCGGACAGCATGGGCGTGAGTTGAACATGCAGCAATATCATAATACGGTGTGCCTTCATGACGTGTGCAATGTGGAAGCTCATGTCAGTTGATGGTACGCCAGTGGTCTTAAGACCTTTTCGATATGGAAACGGGTGCCTGCATTAGCCAGTTCCACAGGCTTGCCTCCTTGAGTCAAACATATGTATGGCTACGGGCTCATCCGTCTCTTCTTCCATCGCCTCTTTCTCGTTCTTCATTGTCTCCCGTCATCATTCCCCACATGTTTCGTGGGGTTCTGGTTTTCTTCCCTGCCGCGCCGCACCCGCGTCTCACACCTCCCCCCTCCCCTTCTCCTTCTCGCACAGCACAGCACGGCACGGCACGGCACGGCACGGCACAGAACAGCTCACCGCACAGCAGCACAGCACAGCACAGCACAGCACATCATACCACACATGGCATTCCTTCGACGCCACAGGGGGTGGGGGTGCGCAGAGGGTGGTCCCTCAGCGCGGCCTCTATCCGTGACACGCTCGCAGATCGTGGCACGCGTGGCACTTTCTCGACACCGGAGGGGGTGCGCAGAGGGTGGTCCCTCAGCGCGGCCTCTATCCGTGACACGCTCGCAGATCGTGGCAGGAGTGGCATTTTCTCGAGGCCGCAGGGGGTGCGCAGAGGGTGGTCCCTCAGCGCGGCCTCTATCCGTGACACGCTCGCAGATCGTGGCAGGCGTGGCACTTTCTCGACACCACAGGGGGTGCGCAGAGGGTGGTCCCTCAGCGCGGCCTCTATCCGTGACACGCTCGCAGATCGTGGCAGGAGTGGCACTTTCTCGACGCCACAGGGGGTGCGCAGAGGGTGGTCCCTCAGCGCGGCGCTAGACGCTCGGTGGTCCTTTCTCGACACCACAGGGGGTGCGCAGAGGGTGGTCCCTCTATCCGTGACACGCTCGCAGATCGTGGCAGGAGTGGCACTTTCTCGACACCACAGGGGGTGCGCAGAGGGTGGTCCCTCAGCGCGGCCTCTATCCGTGACACGCTCGCAGATCGTGGCAGGAGTGGCACTTTCTCGACACCACAGGGGGTGCGCAGAGGGTGGTCCCTCAGCGCGGCCTCTATCCGTGACACGCTCGCAGATCGTGGCAGGAGTGGCACTTTCTCGACACCACAGGGGGTGCGCAGAGGGTGGTCCCTCAGCGCGGCCTCTATCCGTGACACGCTCGCAGATCGTGGCAGGAGTGGCACTTTCTCGACACCACAGGGGGTGCGCAGAGGGTGGTCCCTCAGCGCGGCCTCTATCCGTGACACGCTCGCAGATCGTGGCAGGAGTGGCACTTTCTCGACGCCACAGGGGGTGCGCAGAGGGTGGTCCCTCAGCGCGGCCTCTATCCGTGACACGCTCGCAGATCGTGGCAGGAGTGGCACTGTCTCGACACCACAGGGGGTGCGCAGAGGGTGGTGGTCCCTCAGCGCGGCCTGTATCCGTGACACGCTCGCAGATCGTGGCATGAGTGGCACTTGCTCGACACCACAGGGGGTGCGCAGAGGGTGGTCCCTCAGCGCGGCCTCTATCCGTGACACGCTCGCAGATCTTGGCAGGAGTGGCACTTTCTCGACACCACAGGGGGTGCGCAGAGGGTGGTCCCTCAGCGCGGCCTCTATCCGTGACACGCTCGCAGATCGTGGCAGGAGTGGCACTTTCTCGACACCACAGGAGGTGCGCAGAGGGTGGTCCCTCAGCGCGGCCGCTATGCACGACGGTCGTCCAGGGCATAGCAGGCGTGGCACTTTCTCGACACCATAGAGGCTGCGCAGGGGGTGGTCCCTCACCGCGGCCGCTATGCACGACGGTCGTCCAGGGCATAGCAGGCGCGGCATTTTCTCGACACCACTGGGGGTGCGCAGGGGGTGGTCCCTCACCGCGGCCGCTGGCTGGCTCGAATCTGTCCTCGACGGAGGATAGAAGGCTAGGAAGAGGGAGGAGGTTCAAGCAATATGGCGTTGGATGACACATAGGGGAACATTCGCGACGAGGGCTGAGAACGCAGAATTGCACATATATTATAAACTTAAGCAAACACTCAATATTTAAGTTAAGTATGTGGGGTTCCTCGGTAGCGTAATTGTCCTTTCGAGTTCTTGCCCGCCTCCGCCATCTCTTCCCTCTGCCGTCCCCTTGCAGACCCCTCGGCTGGATCGCGCTCATCAGCATCATTAGCTCATCTCACAGCCTATCATTGTCTGTTCCATTATGCGAAAGAGCTGGCGTTCTAGACTGGCCAGGCCTCATGCAGATCTCGGTTGGAGCTGGACTAGAAGGAGGAGGCAGAGGATGAACAGCAGAAGTGGGGAATGAGGAAATGGGGGGGAGGGGGTGGAGGAGGAGGAGTAAGGATGAGCGAGTAGGGGTGAGGGGAGGCGGAGGCGGAGCAGGAGAAGAAGCTGGAGAGGGAGCAGGAGAGGGGCGACGTGCACGGGGGAGAGGAGCTAGCGGGGGTGGAGCAGGAAGAGGGTTATTTGGATGGGGAGAGAACGGAGAGCCGCAGGAGGCAGGAGGAGGGGATATAGAGGCGATCGCGAAGGGGCTTCGGGGGGGAGGAGGAGGAGCAGGACCTGCTTGATCTGGGGGAGGAGGAGGAGGAGGAGGAGGAGGAGGAGGAGGAGGAGGAGGAGGAGGAGGAGGAGGGGGTCGAGGAGGAGCAGGACGAGGGAGGGCGACAAGCTTTTGATGAGGTGAAGGCAGCAGCAGAAGCAGCAGCAGCAGCAGCAGCAGCAGCAGCAGCAGCAGCAGCAGCAGCAGCAGTATGGCGCTGCCCGCCGTTTTTCGCGCCGGTGGGCGGGACGAGAGGTGCCCACCTGCGCTGCCTGAAGCCGGCCCTGAAGGCCGTGCCCAAGGGCGACTGGCTCCAAGGGCGCGTGCGAAGCCTCTCGTGCGCTCGGGGTGTGCACACTATGGAGGCGTTCCTCCTACCTCGGGGGATGCCTTCCAGCAGCGGTGCTTGCCGAGAGCGGAGTCCGAGGTGCCCGGGGTCGTCACCAACGGCCGCCAGGGACCCGAGAGCGATGACCCGGTGTTGTTCTTGCCTCGGGGTGCACTCCGGCAGTGGTGCTCGCCGAGAGCGGAGTCCGAGGTGCCCGAGCCGTCGCGAACGGCCGCCAGGGACCCGAGAGCTATGACCCGAAGAGGCCAGAGGAGGGGGAGTCGGCTGCACGTTAAGAGAGTGCCCATGGCCCGTATATGCCTGGGCGTGTGCCTGCCTGGTGCCTGGCAACCTGCCCTCATGCCCGCCTGCTTGCCCGACTGCCCTGCATCAGAGGACGCGCGTGTCCTCCTCATCATCCTCCACTTTGTCTTCCACGACCGCAACCTCCTCCACGTGCACTGTCCTCCTGACTTGTACCACGACTTCATCCACCTCAACGTCGTCCGAAATGCAACTCCACCCCTTTGTTCAGATGTCGTGCCTGTCTGCTCGCTCGCCCTCACAGGTGCTACTGGCATCCAACCGGGTTGGAGCGGCCATTCAAATCGTATCGTCCCCCCTTTGTGTAAACCAGTAATTGAGGCTTCTCTCGTCGTGTCCAAGTGGGCCGTGCAGATATTGGTCATCATTGTCTGAGACACCGATGCTGGGAAGCAGCTGTCTCTCTGGTACGTGTTCGACTCATCACGCTTATCACTGTCATTCGTCAGCACTGGAGGGCAAGGGGTGCAATCTGAAATGCCGCTTCGATGGATCTTCGAGGCTCGAACCTGCAAAAGGTCGTTTTTCAGGTGCAAGGGCCCAATACGGATTCCACCCTGAGCCCTCCACCCTGCTCCGTGGAGGCCGGGCTTGGGCGTTTTTGTGGGACGCGCGCTGAGCCCGGCCAGATCTGTGGCCCCCACAGGGGCCGGACGCCCCCCCCGCCTCCGGCCCTCGCTCGGGGCTCAAGAGACGGGGTCAAGGCAAACGGGGGTCAGCCAGAGCGCCCCGGAAAAACAGCAGATCCCCTCCCCCTCCCTCCTCTTCCTCCTCCTCCTCCTCCTTCTCCTCCTCCTCCTCGTCCTCCTCCTTCTCCTCCTCCTCCTCCTCCTCCTCCTCCTCCTCCTCCTCCTCCTCCTCCTCCTCCTCCTCCTCCCCGGCAACCCCTCGGGGCTGAAGAGACGGGGGTCAATGCAAACAGGGGTCAGCCAGAGCGCCGGATCCTGCAGGATCCTGCAGGGCCAGGGTCGCTCTGACCCGGGCTTGGGTGCATGATCCTGCAGGAGCCTGCAAGACCTGACTGACCCGGGTCTGGATTGACCCGGGTCAGAAGATCCCCGACTCGCTCCTCCGAGCGCCGCCGCGGGCTTCTTCCCGCGCGCAGGGCGCGCAACGACGCCATGGCTCTCGGAGGAGGACCTGGAGATCCAACGCATTGGAAAAATCGAGGCGGAGGTGTTTTGCAACTTTTGGCGTCGAGGCTCTCGCCGGGCCCCGGGACCGTCAAAAAGCCGACTCAGGATGAAAAACCGGTCCTGGGGAATGGGTCGAGACTTCCGGGGACCCCGTAACTATTAAAAAAAATCACGACGTCGGATCTCTCAGAAAAAGGTTCCCGTGCCGCTGCGCATTCCTCGGTTTTCCCCTCTTGGGGCCTCGTGGGATGCCCTCATCGCCAGCGCTGGATTCGCTTTGGAATCCTGGTCAGAGGTCCGAGGAGCACCGGCATTACCCTGCTGAGGTTCCCCCAGGGCTCAGGATGAGCCTGGCCGGGGTCCGGTGCTAGGGCACGGCTGGTGCACTGCGGAGGGCGGACGCTGGGGGCACGCACCGCGCCCGGACTGACTTCTCCTGGTGCCTTCTCGGGCCGCTCCCGGGCGCTCTCGGGGCCGTCTGCATGGGGGGGCCTCCTGGGGCTCCCTCCAGGGGCCATCTTGGGGCAATCTTGAGGCCTCGAGAGCGCATCGAAAGAGAAAAGGCGGGAAGGCGAAAATCATGGACTTCCATCTGCTTTTGAAGGATTTGGGCCTCTTGGGGCTGTCCTGAAGGGGGCTCCGAGAGCACTTGGAATCGTCTTGTGGCCCTCGTCGGGCCTTTTGGAGGTATGTCGGAATCTTGAACTATCTCCGGGTATCTTGAGCCGCCTTGGAGGCCATCTTGAAGCATCGGAGGCCCTCGTGGAGCCATCTTGGGCCATTTTGGACGCTCTGACCGATCGCGGCCCGAAATACCTCAGGGAGGGGAGGGGGACGGGGTGATTACCCTTCCCCGAAGGGAAGAGTGTAGAAGAGGAAAGACAGACATCGCTCGCCCACCTTAGCCCAAAAGGCGGGTGGGATCTATAAACACAGACCTCCGAAGGTTTATCTCCCCCGGTGCGGGTTTTTGTGTTTGCTTCTGACGTGCCTTGGCCTGGAGACGGCCCCCGCACATCGAGAGCGACGCACAAAATTCCAGGCCCGATTTTTTCTCGAGTCGCCGGAGGTTCCTGTCTCCAGGCTCCAGAGGTCCCCTGAGCCCTCCAGAAGTTCCCTGAGTTTTCTCCCGCAGTCCCTGAAGGTCTTCGGCGATCCAGGCCCTCGGAGGCCTCCGGAGGCCCCAGAATGGACTGCACGTCAGGGTGTCCCTGTCCCCTCGCTGGACTGGCAGCTGTCGAGTAGGGAATCGACTACGGAATTAATTTGCCCCGAAATTGATGTCCTCATCGACTCTACAAGAAAGACGCAGTTTCTGTCCATGGGGTCGACGGGAAAAACAATATTGGGATGTATACATTATGTAGCCGATCCACTACTCAAAGATGGTGCTCGTCTTTCGGAGGGTGCCCAGTGGGAGGCCACGCCCAGGCACGCGGCACGCCACTGTCGCATCGCATGCAGCGGTCGGCAAGTCGAACCAAAGGCCATCCTCGCCCAGCGTCGCTCACTGCGTGCACCCGACGCCGACACGAAGGTTTGAGCACTTCAAACCTCGACCGTGCCACTCTCAGAAGTCGGGCGAGGGCTGGCAAACCCGTGGCTGCTAAAACGGAGCTCCGGGAATGTGTGTGTCGTTTCTTCGGGAAGCAGCCCGCTGACTATCTCGTGCGCTGAGCTCGATTCTGGGAAATCGTTTTTTTCTTTCCGGGAAGACCGTCTTAGCAGCCACGGATTTCCCAGCCTTCGCCCAGCTTTCAATCCTCCCCCCCCTGTCCCCAGGTTCTGCGACCTCTGCAGCGGGGTGCACCAGCGCAGCAAGCGTCCGCGCGTGGGCGGCGCGCCAGCGGCGGCATCCGCGGCGAGCGCCAGAGGCGCCCGCTCGTGTTTCCTCGCGCGCGCGCGCCTGTGCTCGGAGGTGGATCGACCTCCTACCCTGACACGTCGGTTAGCGAATTGGCCGTGTTCGGTTCGCGAGAGGGCGTCGCGGCCGTCATTTTTGCGGGTCCAGGTCCATCGGTTTCGGTCGTAGGCCGTTTTCACGGAAGGGTGGTTTACGAAAGGGAGGTTTGTCGACCGCCGATGTGCGCGCTCACAGGCAGGCGCACGCCTGTGCGCAGGCGCACACCTGGGTGGGGGACTGCGCGCACACCTGTGCACGCCCCTCACGCGCCGATCTGGACATGTTGATGAATGCTTCAGCGGGCTCGCAGCGCACGCATACGTTGTGCGCAGCCTGTGGGTGCAGTGAACAGCGGGCGGACATGCAATCGCGCACTGCTTGCTGTCGGACCCCGCGCGCGTCGGAATGGGATCTCTTGCAAAGGGCACACGAGTATTGAGTGGGTGGGGTAGTGCTCGGCTATCTGTGCTCGCGGCTTCAATGTTTTCCTGTCGAAAGCTTCGGAACCTGAACCTGTGACCTTTTTATTTGCCGCTAGGACAACTTCGCCGCACCCCGTACAGCGCACCCGCGTCCCAGGCGTCGTGCGCCATGTGGGCCGACGGGGCTCTACTTCTCGTTGCAGGGAATGGGGAGACGGGAACGGGGAGACGGGAACGGAGGAGGCGGAGGAGGCACCAGACTAAGCCAGTGGTACATCAACGATGTTGTAACGCACGCGCCCGTCCCAAATTCACCGAATCCCGTCCTGATAATCTGTGCAGGTTGTTTCTGCCTTGCCACGTGGAAGCCATCGCCACATGGGCCTGCCATTTTGGCGAGAGCCACGTTTGGTAAGGGAGCGGCCTTACATCCGTCAAATTATCATTACCAGAAGCTTCTGGGTGTGTGATCACCAAATGGTCCTGCCCAGACGTTGGACCCCCACGATTTCGCCAAGGCGGGAGCCACACATATTGGAGACCGCCTGCCCCGTTGCTGCAGTAGTGGCAAGGCTCTCAGAGAGTGCGCGCGGCGCCGGGACAGGAGCCCCAGGGTGAAGTCATGCCGCTCTCCGTCCGTGCGGCGGTCGGACACGTCAGGCTGCAGGGCAGCAGTCCGTGGGGATGCGACGGGAGAGACGACCGGCTCCTCGACCCGTTCCACGGGGCCTGTCTTTCACCAGGAGCTCCCTTGGTTCCCGTCCGGGCCCCAGGCTCGGCGTCCCTGGACCGAAGCTGTGGGAAACCAGTCGGCGCTTTCTTCTGGGGAGGCCCAAAGAATATACACCACCACGTCGATTCCTCCTCTCTCCTTTTTCCAGCGAGAGGGAGGTGGGGAGGGAGGTGGTGGTGGTGTATATTTTTTTGGGCCCCCCATTCTGGTTCGGCCTCCAAATCCCCCCCCGCCGCCCCAACCGACGTGTCCAGGGGTGCGTCTGGGCCAGGAGCTCGAGGTGGACCCAGCCGTGACCACGGGGACCTTCCTCGAGGCTTCCAAGGGCACGAGCGCAGCAGCACACTGCGCCAGCGCGGGGGCCCCAGACAGCAGGCCCTCGCACGCCCGCAGCGTAGGCTGTGCGGCGCAGGCCGCGGGGCGCCCCGCTGTTGGCCACGGGGCTCCGCAGGCCAGCGGCCGTGGAGGACCCCAAAGCGTATAGGCGCCGCATGGCACCTGCCATGCAGGACACCGCACGCGCGACTGGCCGACCGCGGCGCCCGAGGCCTCCCCACGGCCCTCGGCGGGGACCTCCTGCCGCATCCCCAGGGGAGCGCCGGTCCGTCGATCGATGTTCCCAGACCTCCTCGCGCTGTGAAAAGAAAACGCACGACGGGCGGTTTTTCCTTATGTTCGGCTTCCGGGGGCCCCTTTGGGCTTCCCTATTCTAGGCCTCCGGTCCCCGGGAAGGGGTCCAGACCTCTGGGGGTCGACGTTGTGAAAAGATCGCGACGTCGGGGGTCTGGGTTCCCCGGTCTGTGCCTGACGGCCCTGGAGGCCCGAGCTGAGGGCTCTGCAGACGCCGGAGCCGAGCAAGAAGCAGTCACAAGGTCAGGGCGTCGAGCATCGAGGGGAGCGGCCTCCTCTCGTCTCGTCTCCCTCCGCGCCGCCGTGCATAGCACCGGCCGGCTGCCAGGAGCCCGTTGGGCCGAGGCTTGCTTCCGAGGAGCGCGGACTGGCCCTCTTCTCTGCACCATTGGGGGGGGGGCTCCTCCTCCTCCTCCTCCTCCTCCTCCTCCTCCTCCTCCTCCTCCTCCTCCTCCTTTTACTCCTTCTACTCCTTCTACTCCTCCTACCCTTCCTCCTCCTCCTCCTCCTCCTCCTCCTCCTCCTCCTCCTCCTCCTCCTGCTCCTCCTCCTCCTCCTCCTCCTCCTCCTCCTTCTCCCTGGGACCTCCCCGCCTCGCCTCCCTCCCCGTCACGTCGCAGGGTGGCATACTACAGCCCGTGCGGCGAGCGCCCTGCCACCACCCACCCCCTGGCGGCCGCCACACAGGCGCCGCGGCGGCGCCGAAGGCCTCCTCCAGGCAGCCCGCGGCGAAGGCCCCTGGCGAGGGAAGGAGGGTCGGGGGCAGACTGGAGAGTCGGCCAACTTTATCCTGAGGCCCAGGAGTGGTTTGCGGGTCGCCTGTAGTCCAGGGGGGTGGGGGCATGTGGTCTGGGTGCCTGTAGTGCTCCCCTGGGAGGAGGGGGTCAAGGGAGAAAGGTGCTCGTCCCACGGAGGAAGAGGTTGGAGGAGAGGGAGTAGGGGGAGGAAGGGCGAGGGAGGATGAGGGAGAAAGGAGGATCCAGAGGAGGATGCGTAAGGATGAAAATAACATATTCCCGCAGTGGGATTAGGATGGGGAAGAAGGAGGAGGGGGAGTGGAGGATCAGGAGGGAGGAGGAGTTGGGTGACTGCCGCGCCGAGCTTTGCTTCCGCAGCTGGCCTGAGGAGAAGGAGAGGGACTAGGTCGAGGAGGCCGTTGTCTCGGTTTCTGTTCTACCGGGGTCCCGGACCTTGGATCTTCTTAAAGATGCCCAGGGCGTCTTTTTAACCGTTTGAAGCTCGGCGTGTTGGAAATCATAGTTTAGTTTTTCTAGGCCGCAACAAGAAAACTAAACACACTAAAACAACAAGTCCTTTCTGTTATGTTTCCAGCTTCGTTTTTTTTTGCGTTTTGAGATCAACTGGTCGCATCGTTAACGTTACCATCTAAGACGTCCTCGGGTCCCTTCTCCTGGCGTGCAGTCCTTCTCCTGGCGTGCAGTCTGGCGGGCCCGATGGCCGACTGCCCCTCTTGGGGCCATCGGGCGTCCAGGCCCTGTTTCGGGCCAGTGTTAGACCGGTGTCAGAGTGTTTCTCTTGTCTGTTTGTTCTTTTGAAAGGGAGGGAGAACGGCGGCAGGAACGAGCGGGAGCGAAGGCAGCAGGGAAGACGAGGGCAGTCTTCGACCAGAAAGCAAAACACGCTGTAAACAAAATTATGGTCCACCGCGGCGGGCCCGAAAACGTGAACAATAACATAGCCACAATTGCTAAACCACCTCCGCGTTTTTTGTTGTTCGCGTTTGTTGCTTGTTAAGAGCCCGACCTATACGAAATGATAAAACGAATAAGCAACAGAAATTGCCTAGGGCGTTTTTAAGAAGAACCAAGCCCCAGACTTCATTCCCTGTCGGCGGTGTGGGGCATGGCCTCCGCAAATCGGGCGCTTACCTCTTGCAGCCCTGGCCCGTGCCTCCGGTCCGAGAGCGTGTGGGGCGCAGTTTGCACGTGGGAGCAAAGTCAAACCCCTGCGCTTTCTGTGAATCTTGCGCCACACATCCGCATTTCTTCTTCAACGATAACAGCGGCAACAACGATAACAACGTTCACAACGATAACGCTAACAATAATAGCAACGACAATAACGATCACAACGATCACAACGAAAACAGCGATAATAACGATACGAACAGTCACAACGATACCAACGATGCCGATAACGAGAACAATGACCACAACGGCACCAACGATAATAAGGAGAACAATGATAATAACGATACTAGCGAAAACAACGTTGTTACCGTTCTCGTTGTTATCGTTCTCGTTGTTATCGCTGTCGACCCATTTCCCCAGGGCCGGCTTCTCACCCCGAGCCGTTTTCTGGGGCCCCAGGAGCCAGGATTCTGCCAGATCCAAGGCCCTGCCAGATCGAGCGGGAGGAAGCGAAGGATGGAGAATACCTGGCCCATGGCTGCAGTTCGGGCGTGCCAATGCCCTGGTTTATCAAAGTTCCCGTTTACGGAGCCCTGAGTTTTCTGACGCTCCAGGAGCTCATACCTGCTTCTGCAAGGCCGAAAACCGAAAGCAAATAGTTGCTTTGATGTTGTTTTCAAGACGTGGGATGCCCGAGTCCTCCTTGGTTTTCGGGCCATAGCTCGGGTTTCTGGCCACCCCCGTTCTGGACGCTTCGGGCCCCCCCCCCCCCCCGGAACGCTTTCGCCAAGGCGCAGCTGCTGGCAAGCATCCCAAGGAGAGAGGACCTCCATCAACGATCGAGCTCCTGCGAAAACCCGACGCCCCCCCCCTCCCCCCCTCCCACCCCTTCCTCCGCTGTCGCCCAGCCATGCGCAGGGGGGGGGGGGGGCAGGGCTTCTTGGAAGCACCCCTGCTTCGTCGAATGATGCGCGGGCCTTACCTACAGATGTAAGACCGGCGCCTTCTAAGAAGCAGCCTCCTCCTAAGAAGCCCTCCCCCCTCCCCTCACCCCCTTGTGCGCACCGCCAAGTCGCCGCCGCCGCCGAAGGCGTCCGCCGCGAGGGCCAAGGCCGGCGCGAAGAGGGCCGCTGGCTGAGGGCGACAGGCTGGCTCGGTAGCGCGCGGCCTTTGGCCACGGTCCCCGCCACGGGCGCTCACTGACGGGTGCTCTGGGAGCGAGCCCAAAGCTGTCACCTTGCGGTCGGGAGAGGATGCTTGCCTTGTCGTGCCGCCCGCCGGTTCTAGCCCAGCACGCCTCGGCGCGACACGCCAAGCACGTCGCAGTCCCCAAGCATCGTGATCGTTTCCTTATTCATGGTTTTGCCGATCCGCGCGGGCCCTCGCTCCCCCCCCCATCCTTGCCTCCCCCCGTATGGAGTAGATCTTGACCGTTTTTGGCGCCTGTTTCGAGCAGGTGGAGTCTCCCCAATTGGACGCACTGCTGCAAACAGTCGCATGCAGCAGAGGTCCCCCCTTTCCGCCGAACGTCAAAACTCCGAATCAGAAAACGCTCACCATTCGCTATAGGCACGGGATTTCACTCGGCTCCGCCAGGAAATCGCAGTAGTCACAGCATTTCTATCCATAGCCGCGCAACGCGAGTATCAGCCACGGGGGGGGGGCGGGCGGCGGGCCAGGGTTCTGTGCGCAGGCTCCTTGGCCTGTGCGCAGAGAGTATGGCGTTCAAGCCGGAGAGGGGGCTGCTGCCCAAGGCTCGGGCGGGGTCTATTGAGGGCCTGACCTAAATGGAGGGGGGGTCCGATGCTTGTCCCCAGCTACGCATGCCACGGAGCAGAACGACACACGCTACCAGCTTGCATTGTAAGGAGCATAGCGCGTGGCAGAGCCGCCACCGCGACACGCAAAGCAGTGTTCCTTATCGTAGAGTTTTTTTGTCGGATGTAAGTCCTCCTCCTCCTCGTCCTCCTCCTCCTGCTCCTGCTCCTCCTCCTCCTCCTTCTGCTCTTGCTCCTGCTGCTCCTCCTCCTCCTCCTCCTCCTTCTCACTGAGTGGACTGACATTATCATTCTCATTATCCTCCTCCTCCTCCTCCTCCTCCTCCTCCTCCTGCTCTTGCTCCTGCTCCTCCTCCTCCTCCTCCTCCTCCTCCTTCTCCTCCTTCTCCTCCTCCTGCTAGGTGTGGCTCCCTGCGCGGCTCCCCATTCGCCCCCCCGCAGCCGTTTGCCCGTGGGGGCGCGGGAGCCCGCCATCTGGGAGCCCCCAGCCCCAGGCGCTGCCTGGCGCGACGCGGCTGCGGCAGGCCTGGGTCCGCTACGCTGCCGCCTTGCCCTCGGCCTGCCCACGGAGGGTGCAGGCCAGTTGTTGCCGCGTGACCGAGCTCGCCTGAGCACAAGGTCGCGCTCGCCAGCTTGGCATCGGAGTCTTCGCAGGCATCCGACTATCCCGTGACGTGCTGAGGCTTCGGGAGCATCACGGGTTCCGCCCGCCTATGGGCAGAGGGGACGCACTCGGGGCGCTACCGATGAACGTGCTGTTGGTCGTGGTCGTGGGGATCGCGGTGACCGCTGGGCTTGCCTGGCCACCAGGCAGTGCGGCTTCAGCAAGAACTACGGCACCAACGAGCGGTGCTACATGTGTGGACGAGATCGAATGGGCCGCACAGATCCCACAGGCGCTCAGCCTTCTGGCATGCGGGCTCGTAGCTCGTCTGCCGCCAGGAAGAGTGGACCTGAGCAGGGTGCCGCCTCCTCTGCATCAGGACCAGAGGCAGACGAGGTGGCCAAGGCCCGCCGCGCGCTCGGGGCCTTCCGTCGTTTGCAGATCGCGGAGGACAACGACCTCGTGGTCTCGGCCAAGCGCCAGCTCGCAGCGGCTGAGGAGCGAGAGAGAGAGAGAGAGAGAGCTGGGCGCACTCCTGATGATATGCTGCGAAGGGCCTTGGGTAAGCAGTCGACGAAGCAGAAGGAGGCCGAGGTTCTTCATGCGGCTGTCAAGGAGCTGGAGGATTCTCTTCTGGCTAAGCGCGCGGAGGCCGAGACAGCCCACACAGACCTTCAGGCAATACGGCTCGATGTTGCGCCGGCGCGTGCTGCTGCGCTCGCCAATGGCACCTCTGGTATGGTTGCTCCCACCAGCGAGGACGTCGATCAAGCCATGGGCCGCTTTCAGGGCAGTGTGGCAGCAGCTCCTGCAGCTGTCACAGCAGGCAATGCAGGCACGATGCTCCAGAGCCTCACCACGCACCTCGCCGAGCTGCAGAAGGCCTTCGTTCGAGTTGCATCGCCAGGCCCAGTCAGGTGGCAGGCCGCCGCAGCCGCAGCAGCAGCCACAGCAGCCCGCGCAGATGCGTGAGTACCCCTCGCCATGGATTGGGTCTTCTATTGCAGAGGATGCTTACCCTCGGGGCGCCGAGATTGGGTACGAACTTGAGCGGCCAGCATCAGCCACGCCACATGGCATGGGCTCGGGGCCGACTCGCGGCGATGGGGGATAGTAAGCTCCTCGGCATCACGACGTTCAGGCAGTTTGACCACGGCAGTTTGGGGGCTCGCCACGTCGCCGAAGGTCAACTTGCTGCTCTGAATCACGTTACGGGTACGATTTTGAATGGAAGCCAGACTGATGGCAGCTCAGAGGGTGCACGTTCTGTTACTAGTAGCACGTCATGCGTTATTTCTCAACCTCTTCGGCCTCACGCTCCCAGGGATGAAGCTGATGGCCCTTCGCATGTAGGTCCAGGGTCGCCCCTCCTAGGCGATGTTGGTCCTGGGCGTGTTGGGTCGCATGTTGGCTCGGGGTGCTCGAACCGCTCAGGGCTGTCGACGGACAGGCCAGCTCCCTGCACTCAGGAGAGCTCGCGTGGTGGTCGGACCCCCCTGAGTGTTTCAGGCATACATGGGCCCCCCGACGGGGGGGTGGCCGATGCCCCATGCGTGCTGAGCACGTCGTGCCAGGGTGCGTCAGCTTGCATACCGACTACACAGCGGGCCACGGCGGCGCCTCACCTGTGCACATGGCAGGCGACGTTTCAGTCAGTGCTAGAGATGTCTCAAGTGGGCCCCCCTGCTGATGCACTCACCATGATTGTTGGGGCTACTGTCGCTGGTGGGGTGTCACATCTTGGAGAGAAGTACGAGCTCATCAATTATATGGAGACGTTCGTGGGTCGCTGGTTTGCTGATGTCCTTGCGTGGGAGTATCAGATGGCCAGTGGCGACTGGCTTTTTGGGTGCACTCCGTACGCGGAGCTTTGCATTGCTGAGCACGACGTCTTGCGCGGCACGGCCCCCGCGCCACCTCGGCGACGTGGCCCAGCGGGGCCGATCTGCCTGGATGCTTGGGCGCAGCGCGCGCCCCAGCTATTTCGACACTTGGAGAGGTTCGAAGGGGCGCGCCGATCTGGCCGACGACGTTGGCGCGACTTGCCGGCGGAGCGTCTTCGAGAGCTACGAGACGCCAGGCTTTTATTGGCCAGCGAGACGGCTGATCAACCGTTTGCCGACTTTCTGGTCTTTGAGGCTACGCGGGTCTATGAGGCATCGATTGATGTGGCAGCCGCGTTGTGCGATGTCCTGGGCGATGGGCCACCCCCACCTGCGCCGCGGGATGGTAATCTTGGTGCTCAGGATGCAGGTGTGGATCGCCCGCCTGAGGGCAGTGCGGATCCGACCCCTCATGCGGAAAATGTGCTTTTGCAACAGTATCGTCCTGGGTGCATGACTGACCGCGCACGCGATGCTGATCGCACTTTGCGGCAACAGAGGCCACGCCAACACCCTGCATCGAGCGTCTCTGCCACCGGTTGCCCTCGTTCTGCTTCTTGCGTTGTTGGAGACAGGCACCTCCTACGCTTGCGCGGCCATCGGTGACAGGTCCAGCCGAGGTTGTGACAGGTACTGCACATGGTGACCAGGCACATCTGCCTAGCGATGGTGACAGTTGGAAGAGAGCAGCACGACGTACCCCTAACGTCAGTCGTCCTAAAGATTTCAGGGTCGCCACTTTCAATGGGAGCGGACGGCCACGAGTGCGTGACTTTCTTGATCAGAATGCGGGCGTGCATTTGGCTTTTGCTTAGAAATGAAGCTACGTGGCGATGAGGTTCTTAGGGCGCAAGAATGGTCGCATGCTCGTGGACGGAAGTCTTTCATCACAGCAGCAGGTACGGGTCCTGATGGCGGACCACGTTCTGGTGTAGGCATTTTTGGGGAAAAACAGCAGATTGGCGCGACCCTGCTCGCGTCTTTTCTTGACACCTGCACGCTTTTACCATCGCATGCTGCTGCAATCATGGTACACAGAGGCATGCGTCATGGTTTCGTTGCGGTGTCTGCGTGCATGGAGCAGGGTCTTCGGCTGTCAGGTGACAACGTACAGCGCCTGCAGACCAGCGGGTCCTGTCTCGCTAATTAGCACGCGCCATTCACTGCTGGAGGAGATTGGAACCTCGCCCCAGAGGCCGTGTAGTATCCACGCCTGACCGCGCTCACCGTGGCCCCCAGACAGGCAACCTTACCAACCTGGACCACTGCGTCTTCAGCGATTGCTTGGCGAGCGTGCCCGCCTCGCCCACCAGGGTGCCCGATTTCACACCGAGGAATCACTTTGCTGTGGGGGCCTCCCTGGGCCCCCGCGCTCGTGCTCAGCAGGTTGCTGTGCTCGCAGGTCCTCAGCCCCTGCCACGCCTACCTGCCGCTGGGGTCAGGGATGCTGTGGTGGACGATGATGGGGAGACTTAGTTCGCTGTTGGCAGAAGGGGGCCCTGGGTGCTCGCGGGTCGACCTCATGCGTTGCGACTCCGAGCCGCGATATGAACAGTCAGCTGACCATCGTGCACGACTCGATGGCATATGCTCACATCTCTACGCTGGCGTATAAGCGGAGCTGCTGCCACTGTTTCCAGTTGAGTCCGAGGATGCCCCCCCCCCGCCCCCCCCCCCCCCCCCCCGATGCTCTGGTCGGGGAGAGCCCCCGCGATATCGCAAGGCGGCGGCAGGCGGCGCTCTGGCTCAATATTAGACTGCAGCCACACGAGTCTCGAGCTTTGTTTATTTTGCAGCAGAGGGCCCAGGACGTCCACATTGCTGTGCCAAAGCAAATTGGCAGCAGAGGACGCGCGCATAGGCCCACCGATTCTCTTCCGTCAGTCAGGAAGGGGCGGAAGGACGGATGAGGAAGCATCTGTCCCCCGCTTTCCGCTACCATGGTTACTTAATTCTCAACTGCATCCTCCCAGCCTTGGGGCCAATTGTGCGCACTGGGTGGGGTTTGCCCGAGACTGCCTCGGGCGGCTTGCAGGGCGTGACGAGCGGAGGCCCGCTGCCGCGCGATTCCGTTCCGTCACTACTTGGGCGCCTACTCACCTCAGACGGCAGCCTGGCCCAGTGCACAGGCGGTCAAGACCTAGGGGGCTAGGGGGGGGATACATTGCAGGTGGATGCAAGTTTGGGGCCTTCCAGCTTTGCGTCAGATCTGTGACGCGCAGCGTGGATCTCGCGCTGAAGTCTGGGAGGGACGAGACGACGAACCACAAGTATGCCAGCAAAGCGTTCACGACGACGACGGAGGGGAACTCGTTGAGGAGATGAGGGCTCCATGCAGGCAGGGTTCGAGGCCCCCGCCATTACGCATCTCCTGCCTCAGGCAAGCTGCTCTGCAGCTTCCCAAGCGGACTGCTATCGGCGCTGATCAATTTCGGCCCCGCCACTGGGCCTTGGCTTCCAATGGTGCCGTGGCCTTCGGGGGTCATCTTTTGCACCGATGCGAAGCCTTTGGGGGGTGACCCTCCAGTCTGCCCTACGTGCACGTGGCCCTCTTGGGGACGCCCGCTGGTGGATGCCGCCCAATTGCCTTACTTCCATCGCTCGATCGTCTTTGGGCCAAGGTTCGGGTGGATCGGGTCAGGTCTTGGGCTAGCAGACTGCGTCGTTCCTACTTGGCGTTAGGTGCGCAACGATCGACTACCGATGCGGCTGCTCGCGTGCTGGTTGGCGCCGAAGCAGGATGTCATTTGCAGCCCGACGCCCATGCATCCGCCCATGCTATTGTAGACGTACCCAAGTGCCTTGACAAGGTACACTGGCTAAAGTTATCGCGGTCAGGTTCCATTCGCAAGGGCTGAAATTTAGCTATTGCGCTTCAGCTATTGCGCTCAGGTACACAAGGGCTGCCGCCAGCGACACAAGTTGAAGATCACTAGTTCAGTACACAGGCTGGGCCAATGGATTGCTCATCATCTTCGGGACCTTGGGCGTTGCTATGTCTCAGCCCTGGGGGGCCCGGGGATTGAAGTCGCCTCTGGCCGTGCCATCAGGCACGCAAAACTTCGGGAGCGGGTGCGTGGAGTCGCTAGGCGCAGACCTCGGCTGCAAGCGCTGCGCAAGGCTGGCTCCTTGCTTCGCAGGTTTCACAAACAGGCCCTCCCACCTGCTATGACGCGCGGACTGGGTGCGCACGGGGCCCCACCCAGCTTGGTCGAGCAGATGCGGTCGGTGCAGCGCGGGGCACTCGGCTGGGTCATGTACTTCCTGTTGGCTAACATCCTGCATGCAGGGACCCCAGTACACGGGCCCACATATTGAGGCATGGGCCGCCCCGCTATCCCAGTGGGCCCTCCTGGTGAGGGACCCGATGGCCCCACAGCCTATCCTGCAGGCTGCCTGGGTTAGGCAAATCCAGACGGTGTACCACTCGAAGGCCCCCTGGAGACATGTTGCTGGCCCTGCTGGGGCCACTCTTATTGCTCTCAAGGACCTCCAATGGGCCACTACTAGCAGCACAACCTGGAGGACAGATCTTGGGGTTGTCTTGGGTGTTGGGCTTACTGCGTCGGCTACTATCAAGCAGCTTGGTCGAGAGGCTGGGGTCAGGCTTCTCTGGGAACGATGGTATCGGCGACCCCCGCTCCCTGGTGACCCCCCCCTACCTCGTGAACCCATTGGTTACTTGGTGGGGCCCATCACACAACTCCTTTCGAGAGCACCTGTACCTGATCCTACCGATACAGATGATGATGATGGCGCACAAGTTGACGACGACGGGCCTGGTGCACGAGCGACGTGGTGCCCCAGCTACAAGGAGGCAGGCCTTCTGCGTGTCTGGCTAAGTGGAGGCCTGTGGACGCCTGCCAGATTGGCGGCCTGTGGATATCGAGACGACAGCTCTTGTCCGAAGTGTGCGCAGATGGGCTGTGATTTCTATCACATCCTATGGGGCTGCCCGCACCTTGCGAATGCGAGGGGCCGGCGCTGTGGCTCGATCAACTTTGATGGGTTCCTTGCCAAAACACCTGACAGTTTGTTTTGGGCCCGTGGGCTCGTTAGTCGTTCCTGTTCCCCGTCGCTTCCGATGCGCGATGATGCCAGCCGTTGGCACATTCGGCACGGCGACCGGCAAGGAATAACAGGGGCCATATACACGGACGGGGCCTGCTCTAAGATTTGGCATTGGCCAGAGGCGGCCAGAGGTATATGGGGTTTCTGTCAGCTACGGGACCCCATGGGGCACGGCGTTGATATTTTAGTTTGGGGAGCCCTGCATGGCCCCATACAGACCACGCCCAGGGCCGAACTCTTTGCTTTTCTCCAGGTTCTCCTTGTGTGCCCCCACCCCGTTGTGGTTCACACGGGCTACAAAGGCCTCCTGGGCGGCCTAGCCTTCGGACCTAGTTGGCGCTGCACCCCGCGGCGTGTCAACGTCAACTTGTGGGAACGCATATGGGCCAAGCTGCGGGACCTGGGCTAGGTGGGGGTAGGTGTCAGGGAGGTCCTAGTCAAGGGGCATCAGCGTGGACAGCACAATGATGCCATATGCAACAGGTGGGCCGACCCTGCTGCCCGCAATGGTAGAGACTTGCCCGTTGTCCATGAGTCTCGAGTCAAGCTATGAGGGTAGGCCACAAGCAGTACCTTCGCGCCTTGCAGTGGGGCGTTCAGGCCTTTCAGTCCTTTTTCGATGGTCACCGTATTGAAACTGGGCCACGGAAGCGACCCGAGCGTTTTAGGCCGCCAGCTCGGCCCATCCCTGATGACATTGAGCAGTCGGCCCACAGACGGCATGTTTTTGCCCCCGTGCCCAAGAGAGGCAGATGGAGGTGTTTGTTTTGTAAGAAGGGTTCTAAGCATGAGGAGACCCGTCGCCGCCTCTCTGTGGACGCTTGCCCTGCCAGGGCTCAGGGTTTCGAGGGTCACGGCGCTGAGAGGCCCCCTGACGCCGCGCGCCAGGGCGACGATCAGGGCGGACAGGTTGGCAACGGGGACGTGCCGCCCAGCGCCGTGGGCCCCGAACCTCACGCTGCTCTGCCTGCTTCCCCTCCCCCTCTGTCTTCGTTCGCTCGATCCGTAGTCGGGCGAGGTCTCCCACCCCCCCGCTCACTGTTTTCGAATGTGGCCCAGTGACTGTGTGTTCGCCCAGCCCTGTCAGGGAAAGCAGCTGCCGTCGACGCAGTGAGTCGCAGGACACCGAACGCAACGTGTGGCGGAGGGTCGGCGTTGAACCCGTAATGTCTCTTAGGGACGACACTGGCATGGTGCAGTTTAGAGCACTAGCCGACCTGGGCAGTCCTGGTATACCTCCTAGGTCGGGTCCTGCCTGTCGCCCCGGCAAGAGGAGGTGACTAGGATCTCATCGGCCCAGGCCCTCTCTCGGAAGCGTCACCATCCTCGCGGAGGCCCTGCCGCCAAATGGACCCGTCCCGTCCTAGGCCCCCAGGGGCCATCAACTTTGGGTGGCTCCTCTGGGAAGGTTTGCCTCTGTGTGTCTTGTGGGGGTTTCACCATGTAACGGCGGGTCAACTCCTAGTGGACTGCCCCTCTAGCCTTGGTCACCAGCTGAGCAAAAGGGCCCAGAGGAACCGCCGATTTTTTCTCTCGGGATTTCATCCGTCGGACGAGGCGCGGGAGGACCCCGAGCGAGTCCCAGCGCATCGACCCCTTCGTGCTGATGAGCCTGAATTTTTATGGGTCAGGCTCCTGAGGAGCCAATCGTCTAACAGTGGAGTTGGGGGTTAGTAGCCGCGAGAGAGGAGCACCCTCAGTGGTATGCTCCCCGCGGCTCACTCGCTCCCCCTAAGGCCCTCAACCCACCGTGCTGTGCCCGGGGCCTGCCGCCCGAGATCCTCTCGGTGGGGTGGCTGGTCACCTTTCCAGGCGCCTGAGGACGGCACACTGCCGCCCTCGCCTATCTGTGTCGGGCAGTGCACCGCGCGCCCGCTCCAGCAAGTGTCGTATCCTCATCCTCCTCCACCTCCTCCTCCTCCTCCTGTTCCTCCCCCTCCTCCTCCCCCTCCTCCTTCTCCTCCTCCTCCTCCTTCTCCTCCTCCTCCTCCTCCTCCTCCTCCTCCTCCCCCTCCTCCTTTTCCTCCTCCTTCTCCTCGTGGGAGGTTTGTCGAGCCGCCACGACCGCGCTCCCTGGGCGGGCCGATCCTCCTCATGGGAAGTCAAATTCTGATTTTGCCCTGGCCCGAAATCTGGCTTTATCCGGCTGAATCCCGCTTCATCCAGCCTGATCCCGCTCAATTTGGCTTAATCCCGCTCAGTCCACGGTCTCATCCCGCGTAACAGCCCCCCATGGGGCTGAATCCTCTGTAAGCCTTCCAACGACCTCCCAGCAGTTGCTTCTGAATCTCTTGATCATTGCCACGGTGCCCGCGCAAGTGAGGGCTAGGTTCGCTGGGTCGCTGGCCAGAGTGCCCGTCAGTGTCAAAGTCGGGCATGTCCCTCTACAGGAAGAATATTCAAGAATAGTAACAACATAGTTCGGTGACGATTTTTTTGTGCTTCGCCTCTCTGACTACCAGTTTTTTTCTTCGAAGTATTCGCCTGTAGGAGGACGTGCCCGACCTAACGACAGTGGAGTCCCCGTCTGGAGGGGCGCCGGCTTGGGGAGCGGCGGCGCGCAGCCGCAAAGACGCGCCGCGCGTTTCGCCGTCGTCGTCGTCGTCGTCGTCGTCGCCGTCGCCGTCGTCGTCGTTGTCGTCGTCGGCGTCGGCGTCGGCGTCGTCGGCGTCGGCGTCGGCGTCGGCGTCGGCGTCGGCGTCGTCGTCCGGCGTCGTCCCGCGCCAGTTTTCCCAGGAGGAGAGGAGGAGGAGAGGAGGAGGAGAAACAGGACGAGGCCCAAATTTGTAGGTGTTCTTTGGCTGTGGGGAGTTCTGTCCCCTGGGGATGTTTGTCAGCAGCTGCGCCTCACCAAGAGTGTCTTGGATGAGCCCGAGTCGTCCCGATGGGGCGCTCTACTTGGGCTCAGGGGCCGTCAGAAGACGACTCGGTGTGATAATGCGCGTCCAGGCCATCTGGGCACGCGTTTGGCGTGCAATCGTCTGCTCTTACACGCCTTTGGCGTGTCGCCCTTCTTTTCCTTGCCCACGCGCGTTTGGCGTATCTGGTTCGTTCGAGGAAAGGGTCGGGACTCCGCCGATCGCCCTTGGACCAGCAGGAGCCCTGGGATATACTTCAGAAGTTTGGGGCAGGGCGGGCAGACGTGCCCTAGATGTCTGACTTCGCCCTGGTTTCTTATCGTGTGCACCTGCTCTGGTCAGCAGTGTGGAAGACCGCTCTGGGGAGCGAGTGGAAGAGATTCTGGGCAGATCGCAGCAGGTGGAGACTCGCAGGGCAAGAGGGTGGGCCCATGCGGCAATGCCCGCGGCATTAACCTCGCCTCCTTTGTCCCTCCTCTATCCCCTCTGTCGTCGCCGTCCTGCTCCCGCCCACTCCGTTTGGAAAGTCGCCTTGGAAAGCCATCCTCCCTCCCTCCTTCTCTTCCCTCCCTCCTCCTGCTCCTCCCGCTCCTCCTTCCAGGCAGCTGGTCGATCCTCGGGCCCCTCCTTGGCATGAAAAATATGCGAGTCCTGAGGGAAACGGGTCCTGAACCCTATGGCCTCCCCCCAGGACCAGCTCCTCGTCCCGAGCCGTTTTCTGACAGCCCAAGGGGGCCTTGGAGGGCCCTGAGGTCGAAGAAGGAACAACGGCATAGACATAAACTTTTTGGCGCTCCGCGCGGATTTCTTGGAGTCGCGCTGGGCCTCCCAAGCGGCGCCTCTGGCGCCGCCCCTGGCGCGCTCCGCGCGCCAGGGACACCAGGGAGGGGGTTTCAGCGCAAATCCAACAAATCCGCGCCGAGCTGCAACAGTTTATGCTTATGCCTTTTGTTTCTTCTTCTCTGAGGGCCCCCCACACGTAGAAACATCTCAGGGCCCGTTCCCCTCATGGCCCATTTCCTTCATAGTGACTTCCCACTCCCCCCGTCGGGGCCCGCGCGACGCCGGTTTGACGACGACGACGACGACGACGACGACGACGACGACGACGACGACGACGACGACGACGACGACGACGACGGCGGCGGCGGCGGCGGCGGCGACGGTGACGACGACGACGACGACGACGACGACGACGACGACAGGCGGCCCGCGCGACGACGACGACGACGACGACGACGACGACGACGACGACGGCGGCGGCGGTGGCGACGGCGACGACGACGACGACGCCGACTCGCGCGACGACGACGACGACGACGACGACGACGACGACGACGACGACGACGACGACGGAGACGACGGCCGGCCCGCGCGACGGCCGGTCGGCGGGCCCGACCCTTTGGCAGCGAGCCGGCCAGCCTGCGGCGGGCGCGCGCCGGGCCGCAGGACGCCGAGCGGCTCGCGCACACGAGGAGGAGGAGGAGGAGGAGGAGGAGGAGGAGGAGCAGGAGCAGGAGCAGGAGCAGGAGCAGGAGGACTTTTGCAACATCAGCGCCCGAGGAAAAACACCACCCTCCTGTCGGAGGCAGGAGACAGCAGCGGCTGCAGATGGGGCGGTTGGACAGGCACGCTCTGCCGCTGGTTGGTGAAGACACCAACTCTAGGAGGACCAGAGTAAACCGTGTCCAGGTATCGGGCAGCTCGAACAGAAATCTAGGCTCGGGGGCAGCGACAGGAGTTCCCGAGGATTAGGAGGAGGAGCAAAGAGAAAGGGTGAAGAGAATCGAGGACCAGGAGGCGAAAGAGGAGTGAGGGAGGGAGAGAAGGGGAATGAGGGAGGAGGTAATGCAAGAATGGGTGGATTAAGTGGGTGAAGATGAGGCCCAGAGGAGAATTCCAAGATCTTCTGCGACCCGAGATATTCCGTAACAGATTTTGGTCGCGCCGGATTTCGGTCGCTACTGGCTTCAGGGGCTCGAGTTTCGGTGGGGTGACGGCGCGTCGGGTTCCCAGCGAAGGTTTTGAGGGCGTCGACGGCTCGCTCGTTACCCGCCGCGACTGGTTCGTTCAGTGCATCTCTGGAAATTCTTCTGGAACGGATGATTCAGGGTGGATGGACTCCTGGCTGGGGGGGGGGCATCGACCCCAGTCATCGCCGATAGCGGGCTTAATAGATTACCCCGCCCAGGATCGCATGTGCGGTTCCCCCATCGAGGGCCAATCTCCGATCTATCGGCGATGTACCGCCGATCGTTCGTTCCTGGTCGTTCCCCCTGAGAGACGGCCAGTTTTTCGCCACCTGGGGGCCTTCGGATGCTGGCTTCGGGCCCCGGGACCGTCAACAAGTGATGCTGAGTGAAAAGCCCGCGCCTTGGAAGCGGTCGAGAGGATCCACGTCTCGAAAAAGCGAGTCCCTGGAAGTCTGGGTGGGAGGAGGAGCGGGCTGCGCGAGTGCGTGCCCAATTGCCGGGAGCGCACATCCGCAGAAGGCATCTGTGCACCTCCACCATACCCCACCATGCCTGGCCAGGGCCATCCTGGGCCCCAGGACGGTGCGGACGCCCTCCCGGCCTCGGCCAGGGAGAGCCCGGAATGGCCCTGGCCGGGCATGGTGATGGTGTACAGATGCCTTCTGCATGTCGTGGGTGCGGCGCCAGCAGGCCTTTCGTGAGCCCGCATGAGCAGATCAGGGGCCTCAGGACCTGACACACAGCGTCCAGGAGGAGGGGATTTGGCTTGCCTCCCCGCCTTTGCTGCCACACGACGTGGGTGTGAGCATCTGTGATCTAGCGTCATCGGGCAGGTACTTATGCTCTGTTTGCGTCCTCGATCACTGGATGACTACATCCCAAGGACGAAGGTCATTTTTCTTGGGCCTGGAACTACGGCTTGTACTTTGAAGCATGTGCGTATGACAAAACCGTAGTCGATTCCAAAGAAGTTCGTGCGGATCCAACCGTAGTCGATTCCAAAGAAGTTCGTGCGGATCCAATTTTGGTGTTGGTTTCTGTTTCGATGGATCCGGTCTCCGTCCTCGCTGATCCGATTCTAGATGTTATGGATCCGCGTCCAGTTCAATGCGTTTTCGGCGGATCCGATTTCTACCTCGTCGAAAGTTTGTATGATTAAATAAAAGCGGGGAACCGGAAGAAATCGGATCCGCGGACCCCGGAAGCCGCCCGTTGTTAAGATTATACGGGGGAGGGGGGTTCGGCCATCATTTCCCAGGAAGCGTCTCACGCACTCCCATCAATTTTTCGTGCGCGCGGGCCCCACTCAACATGAATGCACTTCTCTCCTCTGGGTTGCTGCACGCAGCTTGTCCAGAAGTTGTCCGTTCCGCGGTGCCGATAATATCTCGCGAACCCATCATCGCCATCGGCATCTCAAGAGGAACATGTTTCGTCCTGCGCAAGTAGAGATCCCTCGCCAGAGGGGCCCCATGAGACCGCCCTGAACGAAGTTGCCTGGCACAGTGAACGAACGAGGGAGCAAGGAGGAGCACTCGGGGTTCGGCCGCGGCGGAGTGGGCACCGGACGGTCACCGCTCCGGGTGCCATCCGTGGCGAGCTCGCAAAACCAGGCGCACGCGCGGACAGAGAAGCTAGGACGAGAAAGGCTGCAGTTTGTGTCGATGGAAAAGCGATGATGGAATGGTGGGCAGGCAGCTGCCGCCCAGGAAGCGAGACAGCGCCGCACCCTGGCGGGAGGAGGGCACCACAGCAGCACGCGAACGAAACCCGCCTGTCAGCAGGACCCCGTCGCCCGATTCCCCGAACGACGGAATCGGAAAGAGGCATCAATATTTGTGTTTTTTTCAAATAAAATGAAAGCGCAGGGAGAACCAACGTGGTTGACGATAAGTTGTTTGGGCTAACGGCTAGGGCTCCGAGTGCTCCATGAGAAACATCTACCCGCGGCCTGCTGGAATCCAGACTTTACTGGCGTCCAGGCTCTGACCTTATCGGCGTCGAGGCCGATAGCATTCCGTAGGGAACGCACACACACATGACAAGTGCAAGTTCCCATCACAATAAAATGCGTCGGGGTGGGGCCGCAAAGTGGGAAGTGAGAGACATCTTGTACATGTTGGAGCAGGAGAGGTGTGCGCGTTCGGAGCGACATCCATCAGAGATGCGCTTCCGACTCTGTGATTGGCGACGCCCGCAGCGATCGATGCCGCGCCTCCTTCACCCCCGCTTGCTCACCCTGCGTCTGGTCAGGCATGCCTCTGTTGATCCCCCGCGCAGGCGTGGCTGCCGCGCCTGGGGGCGGCGCCGGCTGCCATGGCGCGTGCTGCCTTGGCGCCCTTCTGTCTCTTGGGCTTGGCGGCGGCCGCGAAGCCCAAGAGGAAAAAGCCACCAGCCCAGGCGCCGCAGTGGCTCGTGGACAACCTGAACAAGTGCATGGACCAGGCCCCCCCGCCACGGCCCTCGGAGAGATGACGGCGACGACCACGACGGCGACGACGACAACGACAACGACGATAATGATGATGGTGACGATGGTGGTGCTGATGATGCTCATGATGGTGATGATGCTGATGATACTGATGATGATAAGGATGAGGATGTTCAGGATTATGGCGATGATGGTGCTGCTGATTTCGAGGATTAGGATAACGTTGATGATGATAACGGTGCAGACGATGGCGTTTATGGTGATGATGGTGATGAAGATGACGACGATGATGATGATGATAATGATGATCATGATGATGATGATGATGATGATGATGATGATGATGATGATGATGATGATGATGATGATGTCGAGGATGCCTATGTTGATGATGATGCTGATGATGATGGGTGGGATGATGATGGTGCTGGTGATTGTGATGGCGCTGGTGATGGTGCTGATGATGATGGTGATGTTGATGGCGATGATGATGATGGTGATGATGTTGGTGATGGTGGTGGTGATGATAAGGCTGAGGATTATGAAGATGCTGATGGTGATGGTGACGGTTATAATGATCACGATGTGGTGTGATATTGGTGATGATGTTGGTGATGAGGAAGATGATGAGGATGAGGATGATGATGACGATGTTGATGATGTTGATGATGCTGCTGGCGTTGCTGATGAGATGATGGTGTTGCTGATGATGTTGATTGTGGTGATTATGATGATGATGGTGATGATGATGATGACGAGACGCTGACGATGCTGATGATGATGATGATGGAAAGAGCGTGTTCTACCGCTGCTGGCGGAAAACCGGGGGGGGTCACTACCGGTTCGAAACCCCCCCCCCCCCACACCCCCCCCCCCCCCCCGGAAAAACGGGGGGGTCACTACCGGTTTCGAACCCTCCCCCCCCCCCCCCCCCCTGCTCATCATGAAAAGGGGGGGGGTCACTACCGGTTCGAACCCTCCCCCCCCCACCCCCCCCCTCTCCGCATCTGGAAACAGGGGGGGGTCACTACCGGTTCGAACCCCCCCCCTCGAAAACCGAGTGGGGGTGCGGACAGTGGTGGGGACGGTGTTGGTGGGGACAGTGGTGAGGGGATAGCGGGACAGTGGTGGGGACAGTGGGACAGTGGGACAGTGGTGGGGACGGTAGTGGTGGGGACAGTGGTGGGGACAATGGTGGGAACAGGGGGGGACAGTGGACAGTGGTGGTGACGGTGGTGGTGGGGACAGTGGTGTGGGGACAATGGGAATGAGGTGGAAACAGTGGGACAGTGGAGGGTACAATGGTGGTGGGGACAATGGGGTGGCGAGGACAGTGGGACAGTGGGTGGGGGTGGGACAGAGTGGTACAGTGGGGACAGAGGTGGGGACAGTGGGGACAGTGGTGGGAACAGTGGGACAGCTCAGTGGGACAGCGGAGGAGTCAGTGGGACAGTGGGGACAGTGAGGATAGTCGGGCAGTGGTTGGGGCCGTGGAGACAGTGGGGAGAGTGGAACCGTGGTGGGAACAGTTCTGGGGACAGCGAGGACAGTGCGACAGTGGTGGGGCCACTGGTGGGGACAGTAGGGGCGGTGGTGGAACCAGTGGGGACAGCGGTGGTGAGGACAGTGGTGCTGGGAACACCAGTGGGGGATGTGATGCGGACGGTGGTGGGGACCGGGAATCGTTTGCTGCGGCTGGGTAGGGGGGTGGGGGGGGGAGGGGGGGGGGGGGTTCGAACCGGTAGTGACCCCCCCCGGTTTTCCGGATCCGGAGGGGGGGGGGGGGGGGGGGAGGGTTCGAACCGGTAGTGACCCCCCCCCGGTTTTCGAGGGGGAGGGGGGCGGGGGGGGGGGAGGGGTTAGGGGAGGGGAGGGGAGGGGGGGTTTTTGCCGGGGGGAGGGGGGGGGAGGGGGGGGGCGGGGGGGGGGTGGGGGGGGGGGAGGGGTTCCAGCAGGGGGGGGGGGGGATTTTCGGAGGGGGGGGGGGGGCGACCCCCGGGCTCCGGAGGAAAAGTCTGGCAATTTTCCACAGTAAAGCGGCGGTGGATCACGCTCTCTCTGATGATGATGATGATGTTGATGCTGATGCTGTTGGTGATGGGGATGCTGATGCTGCTTCTGATGATGAAGCTGGTGATGAGGATGAAGATGATGCTGATGATGTTGATGATGATGCTGCTGTTGCTGGCGATGATGATGACGAGTACGTTGATGATGGTGATGGTGCTGATGCTGATGATGATGCTTATGCCGATGCTGATGCTGCTAACGATGATGATGACGATGACAATGACGATGACAACAAGTATGCTGACGGTGATGGTTACGGTGATGGTAATGGTTGCGATAGTTATTGTGGTGGTGATCATGGTGATGATGGTGGTGATGGTGACGCTGATGCTGATAGTGATGGTGACGGTGAGTGTGGTGGTGAGGGGGAGGAGGAAGATGAAGATGATGATGCCGAGGACGAGGATGCATTTGAGCAGCTGGACCATGGACCCGCCCTGCGCCATCGGCAATGCTTGCAATCAGCGGTGACGATTCGGACTCGCAGCAATGGAACACGCCCTCCGAGCCGACGTGCGTCGGCACGCGAAGGGCGGGCGGAAGACGGCGCACGCAGAGAAGGATGTGCGCCCCTGCGGCGGGCGTCTGCACGTTAGAGGCTGCCGACGAGCGCTTGTTGCGAGAGTCCAAGGTGCCATCGCCGACGGCGCAGCTGCGGAGCTCTCCTGGAAGGCCTCCAGGGCTTCTCCGGGGACAGGAGGAGGAGGAGGGGGAGGAGGAGGAGGAGGAGGAGGAGGAGGAGGAGGAGGGGGAGGAGGAGGAGGAGGAGGAGGAGGAGGAGGGGCAAGGAGGATAAGGAGGGGAGAGGAGGGGTGGAGGTGGAGGAGGAGGAGGAGGAGGAGGAGGAGGAGAGGAGGAAGGAGCTCGTAGGCCAGGGAGGGCAGCCTTTGTCAGGGTCGAATGCGCAATTTTGTCGCAGCGTGGGCCCGGCCCGTCGGCCCGCTGGGGTGCGGGGTAAAGGGAGGAGGGGGACGGAGGAGGGGGAGGAGGACGGGCAGGGAGGAGGAGGATGAGGAGGAGGACGGCGGGGGAGGAGGAGGAGGAGGAGGGGGGGGAGGAGGAGGCAGGAGGAGGAGGACGGAGGAGGAGGAGGAGGAGGAGGAGGAGGAGGAGGAGGAGGAGGAGGAGGAGGAGGGGAGGAGGAGGAGGAGGGGGGGGAGCAGGAGGAGCAGGAGGCAGGAGGGGGGGGGGGAGGGCCAAGGGGAGAGGACATCACGGCCAAGGCCACGATATTCAACATGCCCCCTAGGCCCCCACCCTGTCTGCGCGCGTGTCTCTTGCCGTGATGCGCTCAGCTCGTTTCTTCTCGGGTCGGCCGCAGGGGGTCTGGTGAAGGAGGGCGAGTTATGGAATCTGCTACGTGCAGCTGGTTTCGGTGCATTCCTTGGTACATGGGAGGCGCATGGGAAATCTGTTGAGGCAGCCGAGGCTCCCCCGCGAAGAAGAAGAAGAAGAAGAAGAAGGAGAAGAAGGCACATCTAAATGAATATCAGTTTTCAGAGGTCCGCGCAAATTTCCTTACTTACGCTGGCGCTGGACTCTCTCCCTGGCGCACGAAGCTCGCCACGGGCGGCATCAGATGCGCCGCCAGGGGGGTCCAGCGCCGGTCTAATCTCCGAAAGTTCATGTCACTGCCTCTTTTGGTTCCTCCCGTACCCCCCCCAATGTGATGAGCAGCAGGCTCGCAGCACGACGCGAAAGTGATGTAGACGTGAAGTGATATGATAGCTTTGTTTTTGTTGCTTCGTTGTCTTCGCCCTCGCATTCACGCACCCGACGTTGTGCGCCGGCCTGTATCTGATCTATCTTTTCTGTAGCCCAGCCCCTCGTGAGCACCTGCCTACAGCGTGTGATTGCGAATTCGGCTTTTGAGGTGATCTCGCCAGCCAAAGGTTAAGGCATCACGCTTGCGGACCGCTCTCGTGCAGAGGGAGGTGGACGTGGAGGAGCGGGGGGCAACATGAGTGCAACATCCGAAATTCAAGTATACGACACAATGTGATTGATCCATGTCTAAACGACGATAGCACGACCCGGACGAACACATCATAATCTCGGATCCGATTGGCGGTCGGACCTCGAGGAGGGAAGGGGCGTTCGTTCCTTGGTGCTCTATCATCCGAGCCCCCTGGACAAACAGGCTCTTTATGCGAGACTGGTGGCAAGGGGAGGGGAAATGGGGAAGGGGAACGATCCGAGACAAGAGTAAACACGTAGCAGGGTCTCGGGCCAGGTCGTAAGTGGGACGACGACAATAACAAGAACAAGTAAAAATAATGGCAACAACAAACTTGTGAATATGTGAATCGGAGGTTGGGGGGTGAGATCGAAGTGGAACGGAGAGCCCCCCTACCGGGAAATCGATTTCGGTTTCGTGCTCGTGCGTGCCGTGCGTGCGGGCGAGGCGAAGCTGCGTGGGCGGGCGAGAGGAAAGTCTCCTGTGGCTGAGGCGCGGCCGGACCAAATGATTCTCCACCGGGGCGCGGGGCCGCGCGGTGTCCCGCCGGTGTCCCAGTGGTGTCCTCTGTGGCTGAGGCGCGGCCGCACCAAATGATTCTCCACCGGGGCGCGGGGCCGCGCGGTGTCCCGCCGGTGTCCCGGTGGTGTCCCGTCGGTGTCCCGATACCGGGAAATCGATTCCGGTTTCGTGTTCGTGCGTGCCGTGCGTGCGGGCGAGGCCCCGTGCACCCACCAGTACAGGCTAGGCTTTGCCAGCCGCTCTCTCCGAGCGCGCCCCGTTCCTTCGGGCGGCCGCGCGGGCTCGCCGCCGCGGCTGGAAGCGAATCGAAAAACTGGGGCGTCTGGGCCCGTGGAGTTCGGCCGTCTACATAACAAGGGATACGCCGACAGGACGCCGGCGCGGGCCCCTGGGAGGGGTTCCGGTTCCGTTTTGAGGTTGGCGCCGAGGTTTCCTGGCCCTCGGAGGCCCTGCTCGCCGCCGCGGCTGGAAGCGAATCGAAAAACTGGTGCGTCTCGGCCCCTGGAGTTGGGCCGTCGACGTAAACAGGGATACGCCGACAGGACGCCGCCGCCGTCGCTGTCGCAGCAGTTCTCATCAATTGCATTTGCACCATGTGCAACCCGACAAAGGGAGGGAGAGGAGCCTCAGCAGGCCTCCGAGAAAAAAATCTCCACTGGCATCGTCAGGAGAACAATCACCACTGTTGCCGATTGCTCGGCCCCTCCACCCCCCCAACCTCCTTATCACCCACAGGGTGGTCGCATAGGTATATGTTTAGGTGTGTATATATATATATATATACATATATCGGAGGTAAGGGGGTGAGATCGAAGTGGAACGGAGAGCCCCCCTATCGGGAAATCGATTTCGGTTTCGTGTTCGTGCGTGCCGTGCGTGCGGGCGAGGCGAAGCTGCGTGGGCGGGCGAGAGAAAGTCTCCTGTGGCTGAGGCGCGGCCAGACCAAATGGTTCTCCCTTACGGTGCCGTGCGCAGGCACGCGGTGTTACCGCTGGTCGGTTGGACCACTGGTGTCCGTCGATGGCTGAGGCGCGGCCGGACCAAATGTCTCCCTTCCGGGCGGCCGGGGCCCCGCGGTGTCCCGCCGGTGTCCCGTCGGTGTCCCGTCGGTGATGATGATGATGACGATGATGATGATGATGTTGACAACGATGATGATGATGATGATGGTGAGTTCGGTAGTGAGACCGAATGTGAGATCGATTGTGAGATCGATTGTGATATCGATGGTGAGGTCGATAGTGAGACCCAATGTGAGATCTATAGTGAGATCGATAGTGAGTTCGATAGTGAGATCGATAGTGAGACCGAATGTGAGATCAATTGTGATATTGATTGTGATATCGATAGTGAGGTCGACAGTGAGATCGAACGAGAGGTCGATCATGACTTCGATAGTGAGTTCGATAGCGAGATCGACAGTCATATCGATTGTGAGTTCGATTGTGATGTCGGTAGTGAGATCGATAGTGAGACCGAATGTGAGATCGATTGTGAGATCGATTGTGAGATCGATTGTGAGATCGATCGAATGAGATCGATACTGATATCGGTAGTGAGATCGATCGTGAGACCGAATGTGAGATCGATCGTGACATCGATAGCCAAATCGATTGTGAGATCTATTGTGAGATCGATTGTGATATCGAAAGTGAGATCGTTAGTGAGATCGAGTGTGAGATCGATGGCCAGATCGATTGCGAGATTGATCGAATGAGATCGATAATGAGATCGATAGCGAGATCGATAGTGAGATCGATCGAGTGCGACGGTGGTCCCCCCCCCCTCGCCTCCTTAGCACCCGAAGGGTGGTCTATGCGGTGTATATATATATATATATATATATATATATATAGCTCGCTTCGGCTCCGGGGCCAGGCACCTTTTCCATCTGGGACAGCACAGGGCCAGGCGTTAACGGAGCTAGAAGCGCGAGAGCAGCAGAGGCCAAGCTGACGAGGAGCGCGACCGCGCTCGAGAGGACCACCTGTGCGACCCTCACCCGAAAAGTAGTGGCGAGAAGGCAATTCGGGATGACCACGGGAAAAACTTCGAGCCAGACATGAGTACGTCCGACCTGTTGCCTCTGCTCAGCCCTCAGTTGTGAAAACTACCAGCTCGCTTCGGCTCCGGGGCCAGGCACCTTTTCCATCTGGGACAGCACAGGGCCAGGCGTTAACGGAGCTAGAAGCGCGAGAGCAGCAGAGGCCAAGCTGATGAGGAGCGCGACCGCGCTCGAGAGGACCACCTGTGCGACCCTCACCCGATCCCGAAGGTTCAACTGGCCGCAGGCCGTATATATATATATATATATATATATGGAATAAAACATTCTTCAATGCAGGCAAAATGGGCTATCTCATGGCAAAAGACTGGAGGGCAAGACCAGGCTGAATGTGCAAAGCCTCAACGATATAGCGCGAGGCAGCCAGGGCGAGGAGACGGGGATACACCGCGGCGACAGCAGTACGCTTTCGCCCTTGCTCGTCGTTGCCCTCCAAGATCACATGACGATTGCCCGAGCGACTGCAAATGCCTCTTTTTCCAGAGCAGATAAGTCGTAAAGGGTGCATGGAGCCTGCGCCCCAGGACATGATGGTCGTAGCTTTCTTAAAGTCGGCGCCGTACTGACACTGGTGCATAACTGATTTTTGGCAGGACGGCAGGCGACGCAGACGAGCTAGGGGAGGGCACGACCAGATCTGCGAGGTCTGCGGATTCTCAAGAAAGACGGGCACACGGGCAGATATGCACTCACGAATTATGATCACTGTCATGCGCAGCGTGGCATTGCCTGCGGCGGCGCGAGCCTGCTCAGACGATGAGAAGCCGGGCCGCCCGAACGGGTAGCGATCCAACCTGAGCGGGCGCCGCAACGCTCGCGTCCAGCTGGTGCATGGTGTGCCCAGCCAGACGGCGCCCACCGCACGCGACCGGATCCAGCCGACGACGGTGGCGATGAAGGCAGGCAGCACGTGATCCTCCAGTGGACTGCGCTGCCAGTCGAGCCCAAACGCGGCGACGCCGCGGGCAAGCAGCGCCCCGGCGATCCTGCCGGCACCGCAGAAGAGCTCCAGCACGGGGCGGCGCCTGAGGGCCAGGCCTGGCGCGGCCGCGCGGCGATGCTGCCGCTGCAGGTGCCGCTTCACCGCGTCCGCAGGCGGGCAGCCGCCGTCGCCGCCTGGGCCGCGGGCCGCCTGCGTGGGCGGCCTCTGCCGGCCGGCTGCCTTCCCTGAGGCAGCGGGCGGAAGAGCGACGCGGCGGCGGCTGGGACGCGGCCAGTCGCTAGCCAGTTGGGCAGGCAGCCGCCGACCAGCGCCTCCAGGTTGCTCTCGACGAAGGCCCCGAGCTCCATCACCTCGGGCGGGATCCAGGCGAGCTCGTCCAAGAGCTTGGTCTCCTTCGTGTAGCGGTTCAGGCTCTTGGCTGTCCGCCAGCGGCCGCGCCGCTGGATCTCGCCCAGCTGGCGCCTCTGGGAGAGCATGTCGTCCGAGGCTCCCCCGTGGCGCAAGCTGTACAAGTGCGGGCGAAGCCGATCCAGCGACAGCCGACGGCAGGCCTGAGCGAACAGCACGCTCAGTCGGTCCACCTCCTGGCCCCGCAGCGGCTCCGACGGCGCCGTGGACTGCTTCAGAGCGTGCAGCAGCGGGTTGAGCCATGCCTCGCGATCGAAGAGGACGCTCTCGTCGTTCACGCCCGTCTTGCCTGGCTCCTGCCCGCTCTCGTGCAGGAGCAGCCCGAAGAACTGGTAGCCGGCGCCCGCCGCCTCCGACGGCGGTATCAGGTGCCGCCCGCGCAGCTTCGCTGCCTCCCCAGGCCTGAGGTACGAGGCGAGCATGGCGAGGATGCAGATGGCCAGCCGTGGAAACCCGTCGTGGACCAGGAGGCCAGCCAAGGCGAACACCACGCGACGCGGCAGTGGCAGCCGGGTGCGCCCTGGCGCGCGCCGCGCCCACGCCGCAGCCGCGCGGTGAGCCCTCGGCAGCAGCAGCGCAGTCCGCTTGTGGAACGAGCCGAGGAAGTGCGCCACCGCCGCCAAGAGGACGTTCCCTTGGTTGCCGCCGCCGCCGAGGAGGAACTCGTTGTCCATGTACCTCACCAGCGTGTCGTCCAGGCCCGAGTGGGTCGCCCAGTCCAGGCGGCGCTCGACACAGAAACCGACGAAGCTGGTGAGAGCCCCCCGGTAGAGGCGCGCCGTCGAGCTCCTCACCGCCAGCCGCTCGAGCAGCGACAGCCCCGCCACCGCGGCCGTCTCCGCCGCTGGCGCCTTCGCATGGCTCGCCCGCTCGGCCCGAAGCGCCAAGGGCGCCGGGACGGCCGAGCGGCGAGCCGCTGCCGAGGCCTGGGCCAGCGCCAGCACCAGCACAAGCCGCCGCATGGGCGAGCAGCCCGCCACCAGGGGGCAGCGGTGCAGGCCGACTGCCAGAGAACCAGCCAGCGCGCCCGCGGCTGAGCGCGTCGGAGGGGTTGGCCTCTGAGGGTATCCATCTCACTGCCAAGGTTGAGCCAGTGGCCACGGAGAGCGCGCAGATCTTGCGAAGCGTGCTCTGGAGGTGCTTACTGCGGGCCCGGCCCTTCCCGACGGACAAGACGAGTGGCAGGTTGTCGGAGAGGATGAGGAACCGAGACCCGAATGCGGATGTGGACCTCAGGAGGTGCCGATACCCAAGGACGAGCGCTTCCCCCTCCAGGGCCAGGATGTTGGCCCTCCCCTTGATGTGCACGGCGGCGACGGAGCCCCAGGCGGGCCCACGGATGAAGTGGGACGGGACCTCGTCGAAGTCCACCACGGGCCTCATGTCCATGATCGACTTGTCGGTGGCCGACCGGGCCCTCAGAGGCCTCTCCCAAGACGCCCTCGAACGGCAGGCCCTCGGTGATGACATCCCCGACGAGCTGAGTACTGACCCCGAAGTCGCCCTCGAGGCCCCCGAACTGCTCGGACGAGTTATCACCGTTGATCCCGATCGTCCTACGCCTTGCCTGCGCACCTCCCTCGACCTTGTACCTCCATCTTTCAGCAACTCTACCAATGGTGCCCACGCAGTCCTTTGGGGCGCGGCGAGCGACGACGCCCAGCCCAAATGGCGAGGCGTCCGTGCAAGCAACTCGCCCGTGCCACGGGGCACCAAGGTCAGCAGTGCAGAGCGGCAGCAGGTCGTGGACTAGCTGCAGCTCACGGCGGACAGCGGGCCAAAGCGGTGACGCTACTGGCCCAGTGGCCTCGACGTAGGCGTAGGTGGCCCCGAGGATGCACAGCAGCTCCCTTCGCAGCAGCAGCGCCCAGGTGATGTGGCCGGTCAGGACACGCAGCAAGAAGCCGCTGATGACCTGCCTCCGAAGCGTGGCGCGGATGGCCGCGCGCAGCCGCCAGATATTGCGCGTCCTGAGGCTGAGCCAGCGCCCCTCGCGCAGCGATAGCCCCAGAAAGTCGCGGTCCTGGGAGGGCGGCTCGAGCTCGTGCACAGTGAGCCCGTGGCGCGTCAGATCGTCGGCGATGGCCTGCAGCCGCTCGCTCACAACCTTTGGGGGGCCGCCGAGGACGAAGTAGTTGTCCACATAGCCAGCGCCCGCGACCGAGTCCAAGTCGCTCGTGAGCTGGCAGCCGCAGCGGCCGTCGAGGATGAAGTCACTCTGAGGGAACCCAGCACGGCCCAACGATGCCTCCAGCACCGTCTGGCAGAGGTGCAAGGCCCAGCTGAAGCCCACCGGCAGCACCACCACCCGGGGCAGCAGGAGCGCCTCGCCCTCCACCCCGCCCAGCGCGACCCCGTACGGAGCGAGGTGCTTGGCGGGGATGGGCGGCAGCACGAAGAACTCCTCCATCCCGTCCGGGACCCGCATGTGGTAAAAGGCCACGTCGAGATCCGCCGAGGCGATGGAGACCCGCACGTCGCCCGTCTCTAGCCGCCCCCAGGCGGAAGCAGACGGCAGCTGGGTGCGAGGCGCACCGACGAACGCGCAGTTGGCGAGCCGCGTGTCGAAGATGACCCTCAGACGACCACTTTTCTTTGGCACGAAGAAGATCCCCATGTTGCCCCGGCGCCCTCGCGCAGGGGCGAACGTCAGCATGCTGCGCTCCATCATGGCGCTGAGGAAGGCGGCGTAGTCGGGCAGCGAGCGCAGCAGCGCAGGGTCCGTGTACGGGCCGTGCGGGCGCGCCTCCGCCCGTAGCTGCCGCGCCTCCTCGGGCTCGCGGAGCATTTGGCACCTCCACTCCCGCAGCGCGGCCGAGTCACGCGCGCCCAGCAGCCCAAGAAGCGGCGCGGGTGGCTGCGAGACATCAGGCCAGGAGACAAGGTCTGGCACGCAGGGAGTGGTGGGCCCACCGCCGTCAAGGTACAGCGCGGACCCAGCAAGGAGCTCCCTCAGGGCCGCGTTGTTGTCGGAGACGTCGTCGCGATACTCGGGGGGTTCAGGGCCCCGAGCAGCGACAGAGTCCCAAATGTGAGCGGCGGCACAGCGCTGCCCGGCAGACGGCGTCGGCGCGGGCGAGGACTGGTCGCCGTAGAGGTCATTCAAGGCATGCACGGCGGCATTGGCGCGGTCCAGCGCGTGCGTGAAAGCATGGCCGGCCCGAACACGCCGCCGAGCCCCGGGCGCGCGGGGCGTCACGTCAGCAGCAGCCAGCGGCGGGAGCGGAAAGATGTCCCGCTGCCGGTCGTCGTCCTGCAGCCGGCGCCCTGCGCCGCCAGGGGGGAAGCCCACGCTGTTGGCGGGCTCCGCGGGGGCCGAGGGGGACAGGGGCGGCGGCTGGCCAGGCCCTCCGCCCCGGGGCGAGTCAGCCATCGCCCCCTGCGGCGTTGGGCCCGCCGCCACGGCCGCCGCGGCCGCCGCCGCGCCTCCCCCTCCCGCGCCCTGCGCCAGACTGGACGGGCACGCCCCCGGCGAGGGCGAGCTCCTCTCGTGTCTTGCGCCTCTCTTTCGCCACCGCCATATCCCGCTGCAACTCCTGCGTGAGGTAGCCGCGAAGGGCCGGGAAGACGCACACCGACCCGTCGAGCTTCAGATCGTACGTCACTGCCGACCCCAGCACCATGCCGCCCATCTGGTGGATGACCACGCCTGGCGACTCGGGGACGTGCTCAGTCTCCGCTAGCCACCGGTGGCGGTGGGCCGTCGGAGTGCCCGACTTCTGAGACAGGCACTGCGGCACCCACAGCAGCGTGCGCATCCCGTGCGCTGGCCAGTCATGCCACAGGAACTCGACCACATGGGTGACCATGCTCCCGAAGTCGGCACGCCGCACTCCTTGCAAGTTCCCCACGACGGCGAAGATGCGCGCGTAGCCGCAGGGGCTGGCAGGGCCGCCGCCAGCTGGCCCGCCCGCGGGCACAGGCACTGCGGCAGGCACCGCCCCGCCGGGGGCGGCGACACCGGCGAGCCCGGCTGGCCGAGGGGCCAACGCGCCGAGCCCAGCGGACGGCGCTGGGGCCCCCCCTGCGACGGGAGCCGCCAGCGCGACCGCCGACGACACTGGCGCTGGCGCCGGTGCGAGTACGCCTCCGACAGCGTCGCCTGCTGGACCTCCGAGCGCAGTCCCGAGCGCGGCCACTCCGCCGCCCTCTGGGCCTGGCGCACCGCCAGCATGCAGCGCTAGGGCGCCCGCGGGCGCCGCCCCAGGGGCGGCCGCAAGGGGGCCCCGCCCCGCGACGTTGGGCACCACGGGGCCGACAGGCGCCGCGGGGCCCGGGCGGACGCGGGCGCGGCCAGCGGCAGCGGTGGGCGCCGTGGCTGTGGGGATCGCCCCGAGATGGAGGTACCGTGCCGCTGGCGACCACAGGAAGACCCCGCCTAATGCCCCTCCAGGCAGCAGGTCCCAGTGGAGCGTGTCCGCGCCGCCGACCACCAGCTCGTCGCACCCCTCGCCGTCGACCGCGACGACCGCGGCAGTGCCAGGAGTGCCTGGGTTCAGGGCGACCACGACGCGCTCATGCACGAGCTCCCTCCCTCCACCCCTGTGCTGGATGCCGAGGAAGTTCCCGACCGCGACGCCCGCCGCGGCGAGCGAGCAGAGGGCACGAGGACCAGCCGCCGCCATCACTGGGCAGCGAGAAGCCGCTGGCGCAGCACCGTCACCTGTGCGCGGGCTGCGGCGCCCAGATCGTCGATCTCGAGGTCGTGCCCAGGGCGCAGCCACACGCCCGCGTTGCCCGCGAGCCGCCGCAGCGCCTGCAGGACCACCGCCGCCTCCGCCGCCAGCAGCGCGCCGGCGAGCAGGCCAAGGGCGAACCCGCCTGCGAGGCCCCGGCACTCTGCCGAGGCGGGCGAGCGGCTCGCCGCGGGCGTCGACCGCTGGGCAGGCCGGGCAGGGTGGGCACTCCAGTGGCCGCACCAGCCAGGCGGCGCCGATCGGCCCCGGCCACGGCGCGGTGAGGCGGACAGCGCCGAGCACTTGCGGCGGGGAAAGGGGCGAAGAGGCGCGCCCCCTAAAAACTTCGAGCCAGACATGAGTACGTCCGACCTGTTGCCTCTGCTCAGCCCTCAGTTGTGAAAACTACCATATATACATACATATATATACACTAGAACCATCGCGCGCGCTTCCCGCGCGCTCAGGTTCTAGCAGGCCCCAGGCCTTGACGAACTCACTGCTGCTCCACTGAAGTAGTGGACCACAGTCCACGCATGCCAATCTGCATTCCGAAAGGCATTCGAGGAAAATGGTTGTGTAGGGGAGCGGAGGCCGTGTGAATCGGGTTCCCAGAAGGCCTTCTGGGAGCATGGGTTTGGGGCGTCTTGGGGGGCCTGTTGGGGCGTGCCGTCGTCGTCCTCGTCGTCGTCGTCGTAATGTTGTCGTCGCCTATTGGGGCGCGCCGTCGTCGTCCTCGTCGTCGTCGTCGTCGTCGTCGTCGTCGTCGTCGTCGTCGTCGTCGTCGTCGTCGTCGTCGTGGTCGTCGTGGTCGTCGTCGTCGTCTCGTCGTCGTCGTCGTCGATTCAAGAGGGCACTTGGGGCAACTTTGTGCGAAACGATCTGCGGAGGGCCGCGAGAAGGCGATCAGTCATGTTCCCAATCAACTTCCCAGACAGCTCTCCTGTAGCATGGTGGTACTTCGAAGCCTCCGGAGACTCGCGGGCCCATGATGAACCATGTCCCCAGAATTCTTTCTGGGGACATGGTTTGTTGGGGTGTGTTGGGGGGTCTCTTGGGCGTTCCCTGGGGGCCCCTTGGGGGCCTCCGAGAACTCTCGGCCCCATGATGAACCATGTCCCTGGAAGGTTTTCTGGGGACATAATTTCTTGGGGTGTGTTGGGGGGCCTCTTGGGCGTTCCATGGGAGCCCCTTGGGGGTCTCTTGGGGCTTCCTGGGGGCCTCTTGGGCGCCTCACGGGGCTTCGTGGGAGCCTCTTGGTGGCCTCCGGGGGCCTACAGGCGGCCTCGAGGGCCAGAGACCTCGAAATATCGGTTGGCGGTCCCCCTCTGGGCCCTCTCTTGGGGAGCTCTTGAGGCACAGTTGGGTTGTCTGGGGAGCCTCCTGGGCCGTCTTGGGGCCCTCTTCGGGGCCTCCTAGCCCGTCTTGGAGCGATCTGAAGGGCCTCTGAGCGAGGCCGTGAGGGAGCGCTGGGAAGCGGGGAAAGCGAGAACGCCTAAATCCTTCAAAAACCTTCGGAAAATTAGTGAATCTTGCCTTCCAGGGCCCTCTTGGGGAGCCTCTCGAGTCCGTCCTGGAGCGTGTTCGAGTCCTCGTCGGCCGTCTTGAGGGCAGCTTGGTCGTCTTCGGGGCCTGTTGGGACCGTCCAGGGCCCTCTCGGGACCTCCATTCGCCTGTCGTGGCCTGCTTCGGGGCGGGCCCTGGCCGCCTCGGGACCCCTCTGGACCTTCTCTTGGCGCACTCTTGGGGCACACTTGGGTTGTCTGGGGAGTATCCTGGGCCGTCTTGGGGGCCCTCGTCGGGGCCTCCGTGGGCCCTCTCCTCGGAGCGGTCCGACGGTCCTCCGAGGCCGTGGAGGGAGCGCTGGAGAGCGGGAGAAGCTCGATCCCCCTCGATCCTCCTCCTCCTCCTCCTCGATCCTCGATCCTCGATCCTCGATTCTCCTCCTCCTCCTCCTCCTCCTCCTCCTCCTCCTCCTCCTCCTCCTCCTCCTCCTCCTGCGAGAACGCCAAAATCCCAAACACTCGGAAAACGAGTGAATCTTGCCTTCCAGGGCCCTCTTGGGGAGCCTCTGGAGTCCGTCCTGGAGCGTGTTGGAGTCCTCGTCGTCTTTCTTGAGGGCATGTTGGGCGTCTTCGGGGCCTCGTGGTGGGACCGTCCAGGGCCCTCTCGGGACCCCCTTAGCCTGTCGTGACCTCCTTCGGGGCGGGCTCGGGCCGCCTCGGGAGCTCTGGACCCCCCCCCGCAACCCCTGGTGGGCACCGATGGGGGGAACAGGCAGCGGCCCGCCCCCCCCCCCCCCCCCCCGGGCCTACTCCGAGATAGAGAATCATGTTCCCGGGAAGCTTTCTGGGAGCATGATTTGTTCGGCTCTCTAAGAGGGGGGCCTCTGGGGCTTACCGAGGGGCGCCTTTTGGCCTTGTCGGGCAAGCCTATTGGAAACATGGTTGGGGCGGTGGGCGGAAGCCCAAGGAATCATGTTCCCGGAAAGCTATCTGGGAAATACGATTCACCGAAATGTCTTGGGGTCCCGCAGGGGGCTTCCCTGGGGGTCCCTTTGGAGCCTATTGGGGCTTCCAGGTGGCCTCTTGGGAGCCTCACGGAGCTTCTTGGGAACCTCTTGATGGCCTCCAGGGGCGTCCTAAAAGCATCTCAGGCGGGAGACCTCGAAATGTCGCGCTCTTCGGGCCCTCTTGGGTCGCTCTGGGGGCTCTCTCGGGGCGCTCTCGAGGCCCTCTTGACTTATCTGGGGAGCCTCCTGGGCCGTCTCTGGGCTTTCTTGGGAGCCTCTTCGGCCGTCTTGGAGCGATCTGACGGGCCTCTGACGCGGTCCGGGACCGTTGGGAGGCGGAACATGGGAGAGCGCAAGAATGCTTCAAAAACCATTGGACAATTAATGATTTTCGGCTTCTGGGGCCCTTTGGAGGGGCCTCTGGAGGCGCTCCTGGGGCGTTTTGGCGGCGTCGTCGGCCGTCCTGAGGCCATCTTCGGCGTGTCCGGGGCCTCTGGAGCTGTCTTTGGGCATCCTGCAGGGAACCCAGGAATCATCTTTCCGGAGAGGCTTCCGGGAACATGATTTCGAACGAGGCCCTCTTGGGCCTCCCTGAGGCCGTCTTGGGGGCCTCCTGGGCTGGCTTTGGGGCCTCTTGTGCCGTCTCGGGGGGTTTCGTGAGCCCCACATGACGACCCTTTTGGGCCGTCTTGGGCGCTCTTGGGTCTCTCTTGGGCTGTCTTGGGGCTCCTCGGGGGCGTCTGGGGCACTGTGAAGACGAAGCAAGGGAGTATGCTGAAAATGTACGTTTTACTACGGGGACGGGCTGAACTTTGCCTCTTGAAGGCCCTCTTGGGGTCCTCTTCGGCCATCTTGAAGCCATCTCGGGCCCTCTTGGGCCTCGCTGAGGCTGTCCTGGGGCTCAGTGGGGGGCCCTGGGAGCCCGGAAGTCATGTTCCTGGAGAGGCTTCCGGGAACATGATTTCGAACGGGGCCCTCTTGGGCCTCCCTGAGGCCGTCTTGGGGCCGCCTGGGCCGGCTTCGGGGCCTCGTGGGCCGTCTTGGGGGCCTCCTGGGCTGGCTTTGGGGCCTCTTGGGCCGTCTCGGGGGGTTTCGTGAGCCCCACATGACGACCCTTTTGGGCCGTCTTGGGTGCTCTTGGGTCTCTCTTGGGCTGTCTTGGGGCTCCTCGGGGGCGTCTGGGGCACTGTGAAGACGAAGCAAGGGAGTATGCTGAAAATGTACGTTTTACTACGGGGACGGGCTGAAATTTGCCTCTTGAAGGCCCTCTTGGGGCCCTCTTCGGCCATCTTGAAGCCATCTCGGGCCCTCTTGGGCCTCGCTGAGGCTGTCCTGGGGCCCTCTAGGGGTCGAAGGGGCCCTGGGAGCCCAGAAGTAATGTTCCCAGAGAAGCTTCCGGGAACATGATTTCGTCCGAGGCCCTCTTCGGCCTCCCTGAAGCCGTCTTGGGGGCCGCCTGGGCCGGCTTCGGGGCCTCTTGGGCCGTCTTGGGGGGGTCCGTGAGCCCCACATGACGACCCTTTGGGCCGTCGTGGGCCCTCTTGGATCTCTCTTGGGCTGTGTTGGGGCTCCGCAGGGGCGTCTGGGGCACTGAAGACGAAGCCAGCGAGTAAACCGAAAATGCACGTTTTACGAAGGAAATGGGCCAGAGTGTGCCTCTTGAAGGCCCTCTTGGGGCCCTCTTCGGCCATCTTCAAGCCATCTCGGGCCCTCCTGGGCCTCGCTGAGGCTGTCCTGGGGCTCAGTGGGGGCCCCTGGGAGCCCGGAAGTAATGTTCCCAGTGAAGCTTCCGGGAACATGATTTCGTCCGAGGCCCTCTTCGGCCTCCCTGAAGCCGTCTTGGGGGCCTCCTGGGCCGGCTTCGGGGCCTCTTGGGCCGTCTTGGGAGGTGCCGTGGGCCCCACATGCCGACCGTTTTGGGCCGTCTGGGGCCCTCTTGGGTCTCTCTGGGCTGTGTTGGGGCGCCGCGGGGGCGTCTGGGGCACTGTGAAGACGAAGCAAGGGAGTGTGCCGAAAATGCACGTTTTACAAGGAAATGGGCCGATGTTTGCCTCTTGAAGGCCCTCTTGGGGCCCTCACGGACCCTCTTGGGGCGCTCTTGGGCGTCTTCGGGGCCTCTTCAGGCTTTCGTGACTATCTGTACGGCCCGAGTGGCCTGTCGTGGGCAATTTGGAAGCGGCCCGGGGCAGTCCCGGGGGGTCTGTGACCCCCCAAAGGTTCGGGGGGGATGACGGCACCGATTTTCTCTCCCCCCCCCCCCCCTCCCGCCCTCCCCCCCCCCGGCCTACTCGTTTATATATAATATATATATTATATATATATATGTATATGTATATGTATATATGTCTATATATATATGTGTGTATGTATACAAAACTGCATTTGTGCTTCGCGCCATGCACCTTGGTCCCTGAAGTCTGGTGTGCAGGCGGAGTGGCAGGAAAGACAAGCCGACAATTTAGTGATAACTTCTTGTTGTCTTTTCCGGCATCGCCGTTATAATAGTGTTATTCGTTCTCCTTCCTCCATGTGTCTTTTTCCTCATTCTCGCCATGCCCTGCGTATTCTCCCCATCCTCCTCAGCTCTTTTCGCAGAGGCTCCTCCTTGGAGAGCCTCTGGGGGCCCTCACAGCAGTTGTTCAGGCCTTCTTAGAACCTTCTAGAAGCCTCCTGGGCGTATTCTGGGGGCCTCTGGGGGGTTCCTCATGTTTCTTTGGGCCCCCCTGCCTCCAACCGCGGTCTCCCTGAACGACCGGGTCACGATTCGGAATGCTTCGGAGGGTGTCTTGGGGCCATCTTGGGCCGTCATGGGGCTCTCTTAGGCCATCTTGGAACCCTGCTGTGCCGTCTTGGAGCTCTCTTGGACTGCCTGGAAGCTCTTTCGGATGGTTGTGGGGCGATTTTCGAGCCTCCCAAGCGGCTTCGGACACCCAGAAGACCGCCGTCTTGAAGCGTCGGGAAGCCGAAAAGAGGAGAACCCCCAAATTCATCCCAAACCACCAGAAAATCAATGAATCTTTCCACTTTCCACTTGGGGCCTTCTTGGGAGTGCTCCTGGAGGCCTCTTGGGACGTTTTGGACCGATCTTTCAGCGTATGGCGGCTTTTTTGGGGTCGTCGTGGACCGTCTTGGGGCTCTCTGGGGTCGTTTCGGGAGCGCGCCAGAACGCCTGGAGCCCTCTGGGGCCGTCTTCGGGCTCTCGTGGGGTTCTCCTGGGTCGTCTGGAGGGTTTGCACGAGAGGCCCGGGGTGGCCAAATTCGTTAGGGAGGGCACTTTTTCTGGGGTCCCTGGCCCTGGAAATAGATAAAAAATAATATGTGTACATATCCTTATATTCTCTCCTCCCCCTCCTCCTGCGGCTGTTCCTCCTCCTCCTCCTACTTTTTGTGCTCTGTATCGCTTCTTCTCATTCTCATCCCCCGTTCCTCACTCCTTCCTCCCCCCTCTTCCACCCTCACCAAACCTTCGGCCGGGCATGTCCTCCTACAGGCGGGTTTTGGGCAATGAATAAAAAATCCAGTCACACAACATACAGAAAAATCTCCCTCATACTATTTTGTCGACTACTTTTGTATGTTCCTCCTGTAGAGGGACACGCCCGATTTCAGCCAACCCTCCTCCCCCACGCCTGCAAATTCTCGGGCCCGCACACTTTCAGCAGGGGCTTGCGCGCCGGCATGGCCGCCACTGCGCGGGGGGCCGAGGCCGAGAGGCAGCGGTGATCGAGAGGCACGATGAAGGCAGCTCTGCAAGGTGTTCGCGGCGGTGGTTCGCCCGTTTCGAGGCCGCGGCATGTGTTCCAACAATAGAGGGCAGAAGCTCCCCCAATATAATCGCCCCGACACGCGAAGCCGTTTAGCAAACGCACCTACAGAAGGAATCAACCAGGGCAGGGCCGTTTAATAAACGCCCAGAGCCGTTTAGTAAACGCCACTTGTCGGGTCCGGGTGGTTTTTCCTCCCTTGAAACAAATACGCCTCGTCGAGGGCGGTCTGAGAGCACTGGGTCGCCCCAAGCATCCGCGCGAAGCCCGAGCTGAGGCCCCAAGGTGCCCGCTGGTGCTTGTGCACACCTCGTCGGACATGCACGCCGACACTCCTCCCAGCCAGGGCCCGCTCCCGACTCCGGTGTGGACCCCAAACAGCACCTGAAAATCCTCGCAGCCCCGCGCGCAGCGCGTGGGCGGGACCCTACGGCAGCACCAAGTCCTCGCGGGACTGGCCACATGAAATCCCCGAAGCCTCAAGCACAACCCGTAGGCACATTGCGAGCCCCTTGGACGCAGCAAGTGGCCACGACTGATCACTGCACATCCAGGCGCATAGGGGGGCAACGAATGGCAACCCAGAGTCCTCGCAACCCCAAGCGCAACCACTGGGCACAGCTCACGGCCGCAACCCGTGGGCGCAACCCATGGCCACGCGGAGTCCGCACCGTCCCGAGCGCAACCTGTGGCGCGACCCAAGGGCGCTGAGCTCAAGGCCACGAACGTCCGCGCACCCCAAGGCGCAACACACGGGCGTAACCAATGGCACAAACCATGGGCGCATCAAATGGCCGCGCAGAATCTTCGCCCCCCCCTGCCCAGCTTCTCCTTGCATGGCGAAGCAGAGCGCTGAGTGGTGCAAGCACTGCTGGGGCAAATCGTTCCCCACGCTCCTCGCAGGCAGAATCTGCGTCAGTGTATCGACCCGCGGCGGACAATGGAGGCGCGAGTAGACTATCAAGAACGCTGTCAGGGACCCTCCAAGAAAAAACAGCTACAACAACAACACCACCACCACCACCACCACCACCACCACCACCACCAACAACAACAACAACAGCACCACCAACAACGAGCCTGGCGAAGGACCCGACCATATGCAGCTATATGCAATTATGCGTACCGCAATGATGCGTATCCTCTTCGGTGGAGCTCCCTATGAGGCCACGAAGCGTGTGAGGGGTGTGCCGAAATGAAAGACGGGGATGCATGTGGTCACAACCACTGGGGCCATCGGAGGAGCTCTCTATGGGGTCACGAACCGTGTGAGGAATGAACAACACAAGCGTTGGGAGCATGCGGGCCCTGCCACTGGGGCCTTCGGTGGATCTCCCTATGGTGCCACGGGCCGTGTGATTGGTGTGCTAAAGAGGGCGTCGGCTGCATGCGGACCCTGCCACTGGGGCCTTCGGTGGAGCCCCCTATGGGGCCACGAACCGTGTGAAGAGTGTGCCAAATTGGGCGTCGGGCGCATGAGGATCCTGCCACTGAGCCTTTCGGTGGAGCTCTCTACGGGGTCACGGACCGTGTGAGGGGTGTGCGGGCGTCGGACGCATGCGGACCCTGCCAATACTGGGGCCTTCGGTGGAGCTCTCTATGGGGCTACGAACCGTGTGAGTGGTGCGCTCAAATGGGCGGCGCATGCGGACCCTGCCACTGGGGCCTTCGGTGGAGCTCCCTATGGTGCCACGAGCCGTGTGATTGGTGTGCTAAAATGAGCGTCGGCCGCACGCGGACCCTGCCACTGGGACCTTCTGTGGAGCCCCCACCATATGGGGCCACGAACAATGTGAGGGGTGTGTCAAATTAGGCGTCGGGCGCATGCAAACCCTGCCACTGAGGCCTTCGTTGGAGCTCCCTATAGGGCCACGAACCGTGTGAGGGGTACAAAATTGGGCGTCGGGCGCATGCGGAATTGGAGAAGGGAGGATGGGGAAGAGGAGAGGAGAGGAGGAGAGGAGGAGAGGACGCGGGGCGCTGTCTCTTCAAAATGAGGACCCAACACCACATAATGGTTGGGAACAACAGCACTTATAGTTTTAGATATGTTCGCTCTTATCTGCTAGTGTCACTTAACATGTGCAACCCAAACCCTCGATACCCGCTCTCTTCGTCTTCGATCGTGCCACCCTTGGTGGTATATCTTCATTACATGCCACATGTAGTTGGCGCAGCCCCTAGCACAAGAAGAGAAAGGCGACGGGACCAAACATATAGCGAGGAGAAAAAGTGCGGGAAGGGAGGGAGGAGTGACGGGGCAAGGGGGAGGGCGAAGGATGGAGCACGAGAAAGATTAGCAGGAGATGGGTTAGGAATTAGGAACAGGAAAACAAACGGCAGAACCAGACGGGCGGGTCGGGCGGGCGGACCCTAACGGGCGTGTCGGGCGGACATTGTGTTGTAAACTGGGGGCCGACACCACAGTTTGACCCTCAAGAGTTCCCCTGAGGGTGCGAGCCCCGAGAGGGGCACCTCAATTGAAAAACACGAAATGGGTAACAGAGGGGGGATTAGCAATAAGTGGCTTGTTCCGGAAACCCTGAACTGAAAAACGTTGCCATCTCTTGGGGAGCCGCTTTCTACTCTCGTCGGACTTCCGCCAGCGGAGGCGGCCCCGATTTACTTCCGCCGCCTTCCGCCGACTTTCCGCTGAGGCAGGGATAGGAACTTCTCCTTTCCGGACGCCTCAAACAAGTCTTCAAAGCAAAAATCCCACAGCCGTCCCCACGCAGGCCTTCTCATCTCCCATGCAGGCCTCGGACAAATAGCGAACCTGCATGCCACATTAATCGGTCAACGCCTCCCCCTTCCCTCAATGTTCAAAGTTAGCGGTGGGTCTGATGAGTTGCACTTCGACTGCAGTCTCCCCCGCGCGTGCCAACGTTGAGCTTAGAGGAGAGGGGGAGTGTCTAGAAAATTCCTTCCCTGTGCCGCACTGCTCCGCGCAGGGCTCTTTGCCATCCTCTTCTTGCCCATCTCCACTACGCTCACGTATAGCCCTTCTCTCGGCGGCGACGATACGGGCGAATAGCCCAAGGGTGGGCATTACACGTATCCCGCAGTGGAGCCTCGCCGAGAGCGTGGACCATCGGCGCCCCAGGATACGTGTTATTGCTCCCCCTTGGGCTGTTCGCCCCCCCTCGTCGCCTCCGGTTCGGCCTCCTTCACTTTTGCTCTTCAGCTCCCTCCTCCTCCTCCGCACGGAGCGCTAAACATTAATGCTTATGGCGTTTTTTCTTCTTCGATGCGCGTACAGGCCGGTCGGAAGAAGTAGGTAGGAACATGAAGTAGGAAAGCGGGAGAAATAGATTGGGTTCGGGGCCGCCCCACAAAAAAACAGACAGACAGACAGTCCCGCGGAAGGCACCTACGCGGGTGCAGCGGGTTGGCGCCGGGGCGCCCATGTTGGCCTCTCAGACTCTGGAGTTGGTACTTTGAGCAGCCGGGATCAGAAGAGCCGGAGTCGGAGACGGAGAGGCGCCAGACGCTAGAGTCGGACAGAAGAGAATCTGCTATCTGGAAATGGACCTTGACCACTCATTGTCTTGTATGCCCAGACTCCAAGCTGTTCCATATGGCAGTACCTGCGAGTCGTAGTAACCCTGCAACGTGCTGCGGCGCGTCCTCTACACACCGTCCAATAGAGGATAATATATCGTCCCACCACCTGGTCTTCTGCCGCCCAACACGTCGTTGTGTACGTATGTGCGTGTCACCTTGTGGTTCTCATTGTAGCACTCGTAGTGGCCATTGTTTGGCACTGTTTGTAGCAATTTCCCGTGCCCATCCATGCCCATTTGCGTTGTTTGAGTGTGGTGGCCCAGTCATCGATTCCAAGCTGCGAATTGCGATGCTCAGCCTGCTGCGTCGCACGCTTGATCCATTCCGGCCAGGGTTCAAGGTCGTCATCCACTGTGCCGTCGATGGAAATGTCCACTCCACGGTCGCTCCCAGAAGAAATATCAGCGTCATCTGCTGTGCCATCGTGGTTGTTTCGGTTAGTGTCGCGTGGTAGCAACTCTCCTGTCATATTCCGATTGTTTCGCCGTGGGGTCCTGATAATCATTCAAAGCGTTTGTCTTTGTGTTCTGCGAACTCTATTTTCCAGTTCCTGTGTGGCCGTCCACGCTTCGCACCCGTATAGCATGGTTGATGTAACCGTCCCCGGGAAAAATCGGATACGATTATTCATGGAATAACTCTTCCCCGTAAGCTCTTCTTTGAAGACAAAGAACTTTTTCCGTGCCGCGGCAATCCGGTTTTCGATCGTCATCTTGTGGTACTCGCTGAACTGGAGCTTTCGCCCCAAATATTTCGCGCCTTGGAATGGCGGCAACACCTCAATCTTCATGCCGTTCACGGATACTAAGTTCGGTGGCTGTCGTGGTCGATTTTGCTGGTGTCCATTGTGTAATACTTTGGTCTTGTCTGGATGAAAGTGGAGACCCGTTCTGGCCGCTTCGGTACTGAGGTCGGACAGCATTGTCGTAATGTCGTTGCATGAGTGTGCCATCAGAAGGATATCGTCGGCGAAGCGTAGATTGTTCAATAGACCCGTTCCGCATGGAAGCAAGACGCTACCACGTCGATGCGTTGCCCATCTTCCCTTCGCCAACCGCATAACATGTTCAGAAACAGCATTGAAAAGGAGTGAGCTTAGAGGGTCGCCTTGTTTCGTCCTTTCTCGACGTCGAATGTGTCGCTGCGCCGGTCGGTCTGGATGGACCCAGTCTGCTCGCCGTGCAGCTTTTGAATCAAAACGATGTATGATGTCGGGACTTGTTGTTCTCTGAGAGCTTCCCGCATGCTCGCGTGCGTCACGCTGTCGAATACCTTCTTAAAGTCGACGGCCGCTATCCATATCGGCACCTGCCACTCGTCTGAGACCTCCCGCAAAATTGTCGCGGTGAACAGGTGGTCGGTCGTGCCGCGCCGGGGTCGGAAACCTGCTTGGTCTGAGCTCTGTTGGCAATCTAGTGCATCGCCCAATCGGTTACACAGTAATTTCGAACATAGTTTGTAGAGCATCGGGATGCTTACTATGGGTCGGTAGCTCTCTGGCCTCATTGTGTCGCCACTCTTGTGTAATACCTAAATCAGCCGCGATAGTGACAAAAAGTAGATTGCGATTTCTGGGCCCTCTCCTAGCGGCGCACAACAGCCCAAGGTCGCTCGGCCCCATCGGCCGCCCCTCCCCTCGTTGGTTTTGATTGTTTTCGGTTGTCCGTCGGTTATCCGTGGTCGCGCCAGGCCCTCGGCTGGCCCTCGGTCGCTCAGCCCCTCGGCTGCCTCTCCCCTGGCTGCTTTTGGTTGTTTTGGGTCGTCCATCGGTTGTCCGTCGATTGCTCTGGTCGCGCCTGCCCCCTCGGCTGGCCCTCGGTCGCTCGGCCCATCGGCTGCCCCTTCCCTAGCTGATTTCGGTTACTTTTGATTGTCCGTCGGTTGCTCTGGTCGTGCCTGGCCCCTCGGCTGGCCCTCGGTCGCTCGGCATCTCGGCTGCCCCTCCCCTTGCTGGTTCTTTTCGGCTGCCCGTCGGTTGTCCGTCGGTTGCTCTGGTCACGCATGGCCCCTCAGCTGGCCCTCGATCATTCGGCCCCTCGGCCGCCCCTTCCCTAACTGGTTTTGGTTGTTTTCTGGTTGCCGTTGGTTGTCCGTCGGTTGCCCTTGTCGCGCATGGCCCCTCGGCTGGTTCTCGGTCGCTCGGCCCCTCGGCTAACCCCGTCCCTGGCAAGTTCTGGTCGTTTTCTGGTTGCCTCTGGCTGTCAGCCGTGCGCCCTGGTCGCGCCTGGCGCCTCGCTTGGCCCTCGGTCATTCGGCCCCTCGGCAGCCGCCCCCCTAGCTGGCTGTGGTTGTTTTCTGGTTGCCGTTGGTTGCCGGCCGTTTGTTCCGGTCGCGCGCGGCCCCTCGCCTCGCCCTCGGCCGCTCGGCCCTTCGGCCCCCCCCTCCCTGGCTGGTTTTGGTTGTTTTCTGATGGGGGCCGAGCGACCGAGGGCCAGCCGAGGGCCAGGCGCGACCACAGCAACCGACGGACAACCGACGAAGAGCCGAAAAATGAAGGAGCTGACGAGGAAGGGGCTGACGAGAGACCGAGCGACCGAGGGCCAGCCGAAGGCCAGGCGAGACCACAGCAACCGACGGACAGCCGACGCCCAACCGACAAACAAAATCAACACCAGCCAGGAAGGGGCTGGCGAGACACCGAGCGACCGAGGGCCAGCCGAGGGCCAAGCGCGACCACAGCAACCGACGGACAACCTAGAAATAACCAGAAACAGCCCGGATAGGGCAGACGAAAGACCGCGCGACCGAGGGCCAGCCGAGGACCAGGCGCGACCACAGCAACCGGCAGACAACCGACGGACAACCGATAAATAACCAAGACCAGCCAGGAAGGGGCAGACGAATGACCAAGCGACCGAAGGTCAGTCGCGGGCCAGGCGCGCCACAGCAACAAGCGGACGACCGACGGACAACCGAACAAATACCCAAAACAAACAAGCAAGGGGCATGCGAGAGACCGAGCTACCGAGGGCCAGCCGGGGGCCAGGCGCGACCGCAGCAACCGACTGACAGCCGAAAACAAACAAAACAAACCAGCGAGGAAGAGGCAGACGAGAGACCGAGCGACCGAGGGCTAGCCGAAGGCCAGGCGCGACCACAACTACCGACGGAAGACCGACGGAAAACAAACAAAAAAACCAACGCCAGCCAGGAGGGGGCAGACGATAACGCGAGCGACCGAAGGCCAGCCAAGGGCCAGGCGCGACCACAGCAACCGACGGACAACCGACGGACAAACGAAACAACGCCCAATGCCGGCCAGGAAAGGGCAGACGAGAAACCAAGCGACCGAGGCCCAGCCGAGGGCAAGGCGCGACCACGGCAACCGACGGACAACTGGCGGACAGCCGAAAAAATAACCAAAATCACGCAGGAAGGGGCAGACGAGAGACCGCGCGACCGAGGGCCAGCCGAGGGGCCAGGCGCGACCGCGGCAACCGACGGGCCACCGACGGACGCGCGAAGAACAACCAAAACCAGCCAAGGAGCGGGAGGCGGGAGGCCGAGCGACCGAGGGCCGGCCGAGGGCCAGGCGCGACCGCAGCAATCGACGGACAACCGACGGACAACCGAAAAATAGCCCAAACCAGCCAGGAAGAAGCAGACCAGAGACCGAGCGACCGAGGGCCAGCCGAGGGCCAGGCGCGCGCGCAGCAACCGACGGACCACCGACGGACCACCGAAGACAAAAAAACAAAACTAGCTAGGAATAGGCAAACGAGAAAGCGAGCGACCGAGGGCCGGCCGAGGGCCGGGCGCGACCGCAGCAATCGACGGACAACCGACGGACAACCGAAAAATAGCCCAAACCAGCCAGGAAGGGGCAGACCAGAGACCGAGCGATCGAGGGCCAGCCGAGGGCCAGGCGCGCACGCAGCAACCGACGGACCACCGAAGACAAAAAACAAAACTAGCTGGGAATAAGCAAACGAGACAACGAGCGACCGAGGGCCGACCGAGGGCCAGGCGCGACCGCAGCAATCGACGGACAACCGACGGACAACCGAAAAATAGCCCAAACCAGCCAGGAAGGGGCAGACCAGAGACCGAGCGACCGAGGGCCAGCCGAGGGCCAGGCGCGCGCGCAGCAACCGACGGACCACCGACGGACCACCGAAGACAAAAAAACAAAACTAGCTAGGAATAGGCAAACGAGAAAGCGAGCGACCGAGGGCCGGCCGAGGGCCGGGCGCGACCGCAGCAATCGACGGACAACCGACGGACAACCGAAAAATAGCCCAAACCAGCCAGGAAGGGGCAGACCAGAGACCGAGCGATCGAGGGCCAGCCGAGGGCCAGGCGCGCACGCAGCAACCGACGGACCACCGAAGACAAAAAACAAAACTAGCTGGGAATAAGCAAACGAGAAACGAGCGACCGAGGGCCGACCGAGGGCCAGGCGCGACCGCAGCAATCGACGGACAACCGACGGACAACCGAAAAATAAACAAAACCAGCCAGGAAGGGGCAGACCAGAGACCGAGCGACCGAGGGCCAGCCGAGGGCCAGGCGCGCACGCAGCAAGCGACGGACCACCGACGGACCACCGAAGACAAAAAACAAAACTAGCCAGGAATAGGCAAACGAGAAAACGAGCGACCGAAGGCCAGCCGAGGGCCAGGCGCGATCACAGCAACCGACGGACAACCGACGGACAACCGAAAAATAACCAAAACCAGCCAGGAAGGGGCAGACCAGAGACCGAGCGACCGAGGGCCAGCCGAGGGCCAGGCGCGCGCGCAGCAACCGACGGACCACCGACGGACCACCGAAAACAGAACACAAAACGAGCCAGGGGTAGGCAAACGAGAAAACGAGCGACCGAAGGCCAGCCGAGGGCCAGGCGCGATCACAGCAACCGACGGACAACCGACGGACAACCGAAAAATAACCAAAACCAGCCAGGAAGGGGCAGACCAGAGACCGAGCGACCGAAGGTCCAGCCGAGGGCAAAGCGCGACCACAGCAACCGACGGACAAACGACGGACAACAAGAACAAAAAAACCAAACCAGCCAGGAGTAGGCAAACGACAAAAACGAGCGACCGAAGGCCAGCCGAGGGCCAGGCGCGATCACAGCAACCGACGGACAACCGACGGACAACCGAAAAATAACCAAAACCAGCCAGGAAGGGGCAGACCGGAGTCCGAGCGACCGAAGGTCCAGCCGAGGGCAAGGCGCGACCACAGCAACCGACGGACAAACGACGGACAACAGGAACAAAAAACACAGCCGGGAAGAAGCAGGCGAGAGACCGAGCAACCGAGGGCCAGCCGAGGGCCAGGCGCGACCACGGCAACCGACGGACAACCGACGGACCAAAGAAACATACCCAGAACGAGCCAGGAAGTGTCAGACGAAACACCGAGCGGCCGAAGGCCAGCCGAGGGCCAGGCGCGACCACAACAACCGACGGACAACCGACGGACGACCGAGAAATAACCCAAACCAGCCAGGACGGAGCAGACGAGCAACCGAGCGACCGCGGGCCAGCCGAAGGCCAGGCGCGACTGCGGCAACCGACGGACCACCGACTGACAACCGAAAAAAAAAAAAAATGCCAGGAAGGGGCCGGCGAGAGACCGAGCGACCGAGGGCCAGCCGAAAGCCGCGCGAGACCACAGCAATCGACGGACAACCGACAGAAAACCGAAACAAACAAACAAAAACAAATAGGAAAGGGCAGACGAGAAACCGAGCGACGAAGGGCCAGTCGAGGGCCAGGGGCGACCGCGGCAACCGACGGACAACCGAATAAATACCCAAAAACAAACCAGGAAAGGGCATGCGAGAGACCGAGCTACCGAGGGCCAGCCGAGGGCCAGGCGCGACCACGGCAACCGACGGACAACCGAAAAATAACCAAAACCAGCCAGGAAAGGGCAGACCAAAGACCGAGCGACCGAGGGCCAGCAGAGGGCCAGGCGCGACCACGGACCGCGGCAACCGACGGACACCCGACAAAAAACACAAAACCAGCTAGGAAGGGGCAGACGAGAGACCGAGCGACCGAGGGCCAGCCGAGGGCCAGGCGCGACCGCAGCAACCGACGGACAACCGACGGACAAAACAAAAAAAAAACAGAAAGGGGCAGGCGAGAAACCGAACGACCGAGAGCCAGCCGAGGGCCAGGCGCGACCATGGCAACCGACGGACATCCGAAAAATAACCTAAACCAGCCAGGAAGAGTCTGAAATGACTCTGGTAGGTCATATTGCATCCAATTCCATGTCGAAGGAATGCGATATGGGGTGTGGATGAGTAAGATAGGATGAGATCGATGTAATGATCTTTCCAGAACGTAGCGAATACCAAGTCAGGTATCCGGGCAAATAGGGCGCGCGTGCCTTGAGCCATAAGACAGCGACGCGCAGGCTATACTCCCGATTATCTATAACATCTCCCAAAGAGCTACCCTTAAAGTCGGGGAGGGGGGGGGGGAGACGGAGAGTAAAGCCGCGCGGTCGCTAGGCTCTCGACAGGCGCGCAACTCTGTTTGCAAGGAAAACGATATGCGCAGTCTGGCCAACCACCAGACTGAAGGGCGAGATGATTCGCCGGCGAGTTTCCTCGCACAACTTTTCCACGCATGCACAGGATAGCCCCTCGGATAGACAAGGGCTATCGGCCCGGCTAGAGGTAAGCCAAACAGGCTATTCCCCTCGGGGCAAAAGGGTATTAAGGCAAAGAGCCTGAACCAACCTGAACAGGCTCGTTGCCAAGCGTGAAAAGTATGGCTCGCTTCCGAGCAGGAAAGAGGGCGCCTCCGTATTAGGCGCCCGCGCTGGCAAACTGGACCGCAGGGGCAACAAGGACAGACTAAAATTGATTCGACTTAGGTTTGGTTTTGTCCTCGGGGCCCCGAAAGGGAACAAACTGCTTCACGTCATACTGAAATGACTGAGCGCCTGACATCACTTCCAAAAGCAGCTCCCGATCGATACTCCCCTTTGTATGCCCGTCTGCGGTCATGTCTCTAGTGTCACACCACTGTACGTTATGCACTATACCTATATCCATGAGCTCACGTTTCCAGCTGATATGTCCCAGCAAAGTACGTGTCGTCGGTACCTTAAGGTCTTTGCGGGATAACGATTTGTATACAGACTCAGCGTCTATAGTAAGGGATACTTTGATAGCTAGGCCTCCAACTTCACGCATATCTCGTAGTTGTCGTGGGGTAAGTGCTCCGGCCTTGAGCTCGTGGGGAGTGATGAGCGTGGGGTAGCACTCATCAAGATTATGTGCAGCTGCACGTGCCTCAGCGGCATAGCTGGACCCCACCTGCAGTCGGTGTGACTCGCATAGTCCGTCGCAAAGGTGAACGACGGATTTGCCTTGGGGCGAGTTTCCTCGCCGTAATACGTTAGCCCCACGAATACCGTAGCCCTTGGTTTTATCGCCCTCCTCCCCGGTGAGTTTCCGATACCCCGAATCACTATGTATGTCCACTTCATTCGTCGGTTTCATCCGAGGGAAGGTGATGCGTTTCGGGCTGCTGATCAGCTTTCGTGTCACAGCATTCAGTCGTCTGACTTGTAAGTTGGTGGGCTCTTGGATCTTCTGGAGAGATACCACATGCACCATGAGCCAGACTTGAGTAAGAAGGGCATAAGCGAAAGCTCCTCGCAGGCTAACGAATATGTCGGTGATGAGCTTGGTAGCCTTGGCGTCTGCCGCTGCTCCCGTAAGCTCAGGATGTGTGATCGGGCGTAGTTGTTTAATATACTCGTCGTGGTCCATGATCACATCCCCTTGGTCATTCTTCGTGTAGCGAACGGCGCAGTTGGTGTAAGAATGTTTGTTGAGCTTACATTTACCAAACACCTTTTCGACACGTTGTACATAGTCGTCTACGTTTTTCTCTAGGCCTGTCATATTGATGTCGTCGGTTTTTTGCTGTTAATAGATCCTGACTGAATTCAAATTCAGGATCGTAGCTTGTCGGTGTAAGGCCGATAGCTCGAGTAGTCGTACGAAGCTTGAGGGAGAGCGCTCTCGGGGCGTCCTGTATACCCGTTCCTGGCTTGAGGCACCTGAGGCAGTGTCGGCTTTCATCATAGGAAGAGAAGCCTGGTAAGGTGCGAAGCACCTGGGCACTTCCTGGTGGAAGGGCGAAGCAAACCATGCGAGTCTCCTCGCCGGTGGCATGAGCAAGTTCATCATATGTCAGTCCTTTGAGGAACGCTTTGTCGATATCCATAGATGCTAAGATCCATTCTGGATGACATGCCACCTCACTTGCCAGGAGCCTCTGGGACTGTCGGCGGGCAGTTCCCGAGAAGGTTCCTACATCGAAAGCCTCCGTGTCCATGAATCCGCGGATGACAAGTCTAAGACGGACAGTTTTAACATTCTCGGTGTCTACTTTCACAAACTTCCACTTGTACACATATCTTGATGTCATGATATTGGAAGCTTTTGATCGGTCATACATCTCAAAGCATCGGTTGTCAAGCCAGATCTTGAGTTCGGTGTGAAAGGATTCACTAACCTCTTTAGGATGTGCTGCTATGTCGGCTTTGGTGAGTAGGTCGTCTTCCTTGACTACCACGGCAGGTTTAGCAGCCGATGGTACGTATACTCTCATCGTTGCGACCATGTTTGGTTCGAGCTGTGCGAGTTGGGTCTGATCCAGCACGGTCTTTGACATTTCTGGCTCGAAACATAGCTCGACATAGGGACCATGTTCATCGCTGTCAAGAGCATAGCCCTCGTCAGGTGTAGTCGAGCATAAAGAGACAAGGCAGGGCTCTTGTTGTTCAGGCTCGTCTCCGAGCATCTCGGACACAACGGCATCTTCCTCGTCCGCAGCTGCTGAAACCAAGACACATTGGTCGGGCAGCATGGTTGTTGGGACGCAGTAGAGATAGTCGTCGATAACCATTGTGGGATGAAGGTCCATACGCAACTCATCGTACCACTCCTCCATCATCATAGCCTCGATGTCGTGTTCCTTGCTTTATTCGTAGATTGTAGACAGGCGACCTTCACTTGGTGATGAAACACCTGGGGTGTCTGGAGGAGGCCTGTCTCCAGGCTGGTCGGGTCCTCCAGACGGTGTGCCCAAGTGTGGATACTTGGCAAGGTCGTCATGGAATCCTAGTGAAGGAACTTGTGACATCAGGCACTGGATGATGTCTGGAGTGAGTGCTACCAGTGATTTGAAAGATGTTCAGGCCGGTGCCTACACACTCATAACAGTGGAAGGCTGGGTTGACATCGTTGTCGTAGTGGATCAGTGTAGACCCGGTGACGTACTTCACTGCAGGTAGATTGAGCACGCTCTTGGCCAATCTCACGGCTACTACGCGCTCAACTCGGAAATAGTTTCGCACGAGATACTGCAGTGCAAGGTGTACGCGCGGGTGAAACTTGCTGTCGTCGGAAAGAGTGAGGTTTCCCTTGTAGTCTGGAATATAGCCAAAGACTTTGGCAGGTTTCCCTGCATCAAGGTGTGCCACATATGTAAAGGCGGTTTGCATGGCCATGTTGTCCATGCCAAGTTCCCTGGTGAGAAGGCATGTGTAGCGTGTGGCGAGCACCAGGATACATTGCAATTGCCTCACGCGTTCCTGCCTTGACGACTACGTGTCCTCGTTCAGGCACGTTACGAATCACAGGGAACGGGCCATTCCAGCCTCCATGCTCGTCCTTAGTGGCCGTAGGTCGGTGATAATCGACCAAGTCCCCAGCTGAGTATAGGCGAGCACCATCTGGGGCTGTTTTAGCCCTGAGGGCACGGTTCGTCTTCGCTACCGCCGTGGCTTGAGTTATTGCTTCCAGGCTGACTTCCCTCACGCGGCGTTCGCTTTCGTGGCCTGACGTCTCGGGTCCCTTGGGGAAGTCAAGGGTGTCGAGGTCAGGAAGGAAAGAGGGCTGTCGCCCAGTGTGTGCTCGGTATGGCGATACTCCGCTGTGAAGCGTGAAAGCGTTAGTGACGAAGATGCCTTCGGCCAGTACTCTAGTGAATACAATGGGGATGTTGTGTCTGTTCAGCTCTTCCTCAATCATGTGGAGAGTGCCCCTAAGAATGCCATTGCGTGACTCGATCGAGGTCGCGTGCTGGCCAGGCGCTCGGATACGAAGTGCCGTACCCTTATTCGCCATCATGGCCTTGGCAGTTTCATGATTGAGGGCGCCTTCTCCATCTGAGTACAAGACTTTGAAGGGTCCATGATAGGCGATCCAGCAGTAGTGGTAGGCGTCGAGTATAGTGTCACGTTCTCTATCGGGAACTGCTTGGCCTGCTGCCAGGCGAATACATCGGTCCATAATGTGGAATATTGTCCGTTTCTGGTAAAACATGAGATCTACTTCGCCTTCGTCAAGCCAAGTTCCAGGAAGGCTTACGGAAGGTAGCGTAGAGTTACCTGGGCGCTCCCATGCTCTACACTCCCGACAGGTGTCGCAGATTTCTTTGATCATATTTAATCGAACATTATCCAGCCCCACTTTATCTAGGATCAGCCTCATCTTGGGTTCCTTCGCATGATACCACCGTAGGTGCAGTTTGCGGAGTTCCTTTGACTGCGTGAGGTTCATGACTACGGAGGTTTTGCAGACTGTGTTGGATGTCAAATCTCGCCCAGTCGGGCAGTCGTGGAGCCCCCGAGCCGGTTGAGGCAAGAGGGTTCCTCGTAGCTCTCCGCAGTCGGTCTCCTTCATCAACTGCATCTGGTGGTGGAGGTATGCCTTGCAAGCGACCGCGGCGGACCGCTACCTTTGGTGGTTCGCCCGACGACGCGGAAGGCGTGTTTCCACGCTCGGGCGCGTCTCGCAGCATGTCATAACTGCTAGCGCCAGATGTAGGATCAGCGTTCCCAAAGGCGCGTGGTCGTGGTGGCCTAGCATGAGCACCCTGACGGCCACCCGATGCCGAAGCTTGGCCCTCACCAGGCTTGGGTAAGGGTTTCCACCAAGCTGGCACAATGCGGCCCTCGGGATCATGATCATCTGGGAGTTTGAATGGCTCGGCAAAGCGGCATTTGCCGGGCTCAGTGTCGAGGTGGTTCTTAACACCCTTGCTTCTCGTAAGATCCCTCTGGCATGCAGGGCATGGCCAGTACACAGAGATGGAGTCATGATACTTACACTGTGTAGGGTCTCTGTTGTGGCTGGGACTGTCCTTACGGACGTTGTCGATACATGCTGGGCATGTGGCCACTTTTGGGATGAGACGGTCACCGATGCGTCTCATACCCTCTCCTGGTTCAGCTTGATCAGGGAGGTCGGTAGGATAAGCATGAGCAGTTCGTGCAGGCGCGTTTCCGCGCGCATTATCGATGGTTTTCGCCAGATAGACGGCTTCCACAAAGACAGACTGCAGTCGTCGAGTGTATTTTTGTGCCAGTGAAAGCTCCTTGTCGCACGGCTGTGCATGCACATGCTGACCGTTGCACTTGAGTCGCTCAAAGGGTTTAAGAATTGTCTCGTCGTTGCTGGTGATATTTGTCGGCCTCTTGACATAGTCACCAGCCGTATCCTTAAGTCCCGTCGCACATTGGTCGATGCGTACGGTCGTGATATGAGGTCGGTCGGCAAGTTCTTTCCATGGGGGAATATCAGCCACCCATGTCCCTGTGGGTTGTTCGCGTATAAACCACCTCCGTGCCTTATCTTGTGTGACAGCTATTATACCACAGTAAGGTATGTGTGGCAAATCTTATTTGTGGTGCTGTTCCCAAGTGTTATCGGAGGTGAGGGGGTGAGATCGAAGTGGAACGGAGAGCCCCCATACCGGGAAATCGATTTCGGTTTCGTGTTCGTGCGTGCCGTGCGGGCGAGGCGAAGCTGCGTGGGCGGGCGAGAGAAAGTCTCCTGTGGCTGAGGCGCGGCCGGACCAAATGATTCCCTTCCGGGCGGCCGGGGCCCGCGGTGTCCGTGTGGCTGAGGCGCGGCCGGACCAAATGATTCCCTTCCGGGCGGCCGGGGGCCCGCGGTGTCCCGCCGGTGTCCCGCTGGTGTCCCGTGTGGCTGAGGCGCGGCCGGACGAAATGATTCCCTTCCGGGCGGCGGGGGGCCCGCGGTGTCCCGCCGGTGTCCCGTCGGTGTCCCGATTATGATGATGATTGATGCTGATGATGATGGTGATGATGATGGCGATGTTGATGTTTTATTTTGATGATCGATAGTGAGATCGGTAGTGCTATCGAGTGTGAGATCGAACGTGAGATCGAATGTCAGATCGCTTGTGAGATCGATTGTGAGATCGATTGTGAGACCGAATGTGAGATCGATAATGAGATCGATAGTGAGATCGATTGTGAGACCGAATGGGATATCGATTGTGTGATCGATTGTGATATCGATAGTGAGATCGCTAGTGAGACCGAATGTGAGATCGATTGTGGAATCTGTTGTGAGATCGATAGTCAGATCGATTGTGAGATCGATCGATTGAGTTAGTAGTGAGATCACTATCGGTAATGAGATCGATAGTGATTTCGATAGTGAGATCGATGATGATACCGAATGTGGGATCGTTTGTGAGTTCGGTTGTGATATCGATAGTGAGATCGATAGTGAGATGGATAATGAGATCGACAGTGAATTCGATAGAGAGATCGATAGTGAGGCCAAATGCGAGATCGATTGCGAGATCGATTGTGATAGCGATAGTGAGATCGATAGTGAGACCGAATGTGAGATCGATAATGAGATCGATAGTGAGCTTGATCGTGATATCGATAGTCAGATCGAATGCGAGATCGATTGTGATATCGATTGCGAGATCAATAGCGAGACCGAATTTGAGATCGACTGTCGGATCGATTGTGAGATCTATCGGTTGAGATCGAATGTGAGATCGGTAGTGAGTTCGATAGTGAGATCGATCGAGTGCGACGTTGGTCCCTCCCCCCCCCCTCACCTCCTTATCACCCGAAGGGTGGTCTATGCGGTAGTTGGCTTTGTAGTTGTAATAGGATGGTGGTCCTGTGGTGCGGCAGTTAGGCTGTAATACGGCTACTCGTACATAGCATACTGCAGAGTAGTGGTCTACAGCTCGCTGCACCGAGGGATCTCCCAGGTCGACACACGTGGCCTTGTCTAGATTGCCTCCTGAGGAGAGACCCCTTGAGAAGGCAAGCTCTGAAATGCCACCCTCGCCTCCGCACAGCTCCACCATATCCACGCAATTGTTGTTGCCATAGCATAAAGTAGCCACTATGCTGTATATGTCGGCGTGTGTGTCGGGCATAGATGTGGGGAGGGTAAGAAACAGGTCATCTTCCTCGTCAGAGCTAATCAGCTCGACAGGGACGTCAGTGCTCCAGGTCGCCATAAGATCCTGTCCGAGTCCTGACAGGTCATCGCCGCAGTCGTTGTTTCCATCTTCAACGTGCTTTTCGATACGGCGAGGCTTGATGCCTGCTTCCTTTTCGGCTGTAAGCCTTTCCTTCTGTTTGATACGCGACTCCGCAGGTAAGACTTGCTCGCCCTGTTCACCGGTCTGTGCGCCCATCGTCGTTGATGAATGGGTACCTGGAATAATCGCCAGAGTCGGGAGGGGGGAAGGACAATCATCTATGATGACGCGTCTGGGTTTCTGTGGTGATTGAGTTGGCTCGTTGCCGAGCATGACCGGTTCCTCGGGCTGCCAGTACATCCGTGTACTGGTGTTGGCAACCTCTGCAGGTAAAGGTGCATGCCAATCATATCCCGTCGGTTGATCGGCTACTGCGATATCCTGAATAACCGTATTGGTATCCAGGTTATTCGTTACACGTCGGATAACGTCGGACCACTTCGGTCCCCCTTTGTTGGTCGCCACATAATGATATATGTTGTGATCCGTACGTGTGTAGGTATTTAAGTATACCGGCACGTTTCCGTGCGTAGTGTTGCCTTTCCCCAGGATCCTATCGTTGAGGTGACGAATGAGTGTGATGCGTGTCTCTGATCTCCATTCGGCATGTCGTACTGTTTGGCCATACCAATCCAAAATATGTTGTTGTATCGCCAGTTTGCACGTACATGCCCATAGCTTCGAGCTAATCGGTATTGATTTGGCGACCTGCATATATGTACCACTTGGTGTATTGTCTTGGGTATTAAATCTGATACCGAAATGACACAACCGGATCCGTACTACCGTCAATTTAAGATCCTCCAGAATATCACGTATTGGAGACAACTTCCAAACGTATCCTGGGGGACCAAACGCTATAATTGTCATGCGGGGCTTCCTGGCCTTCGTCAGAAGGTTCTGAATGCGCGACCAGTGTGGGGCTACTCTTTTACCTGGGGTCCGTGCGTACCAGTCACCCGGAATACTGACCCATATTAGAGCATAGTCCCCACTGATCACCGCACCCAGATACTCTGTGCCCACAGTTGTCATGAGCTCGTTGTGGGAAATGCGGTCACAGGTATATCCTCGGGTGCGGAGGTCAGCGCAAGCTTCTCTCGTATCTTCGATAATGAAAGCTCTTTTCTTATGGCAGGTTGCCCCGCTGTCCTTGTTACCCCCTGGCCTCTCGGCCATCAGGCAAGGCGACGAGGGGGCAGGGTCGCCCTGCCATCTTCAAGATCAAGAAGATGCGCCTGCCACATCCGCCACCATCTGAGCTTCTCTCAAATGCTGGAGCTCTGCACTGCAGCGCGCGGTAGCCTCAGAGGCGGATTGCTCCGCAAACGTGTCCAGCATGGATGGATTATCCATCGGCTGCTTCAGGAGGCCCTTCGACCTTGCGTCGTTGACCGTCTGCAGCTCGTGGTTCGTGTACCCCATCACTATCTTCCGGCGTGTCCTCACAGCATCCATGGGTGCAACTCCACCATGCTGGGCCAGTGTCCTGGCTACGAAGCAGTCGAACGTTTCCAGATCGTCGATGCTGTCACATTTCACCGTCGCCTTGGCGAGTATCGCGAGCAGCCCCTGAGGCAGGTTTCCCTGCAGTTGTTGGCGCTCTTGCGCGGGGGATGGCTCGCCTGTCAGCACCGGCTGGAACGATGTCGTACTCGTACTTGAGGCGGGTTGCCCCGCGGCTCCGAATAGATCGCACCTGATTGACAGATGTCCTGATGGCAGCTTCGTTGTCGGCATGATCTTGGAGCCCTCGGGGAGTTCCATCTTGACCTGTCCCTTCCCAAGGAAGATCAGCTTCTCCTAGCCTCGTTCGAGCACAATAATGGCGCGCTTGTCCTGCATACTGTCGAGGCCCAGGATCGCAGGCAGGTCCCTGCCGCAGCCTGACACAATATTAGTCTTGTACGAGTCGAGCTGGGTCGAGCCCTGGTACTCGCAGGCAATGCTGAAAGTGCCCGCGGTATCAGCTGGGGCCGACCCCATCGCCTACCCCGTTGATGTTCAATCGAGAATGGGGTTCAAACGTACACGGACGATGGTGTGCCTCAGCAGCCTGGACGAATTTGCGGCTCGTGTTTTCTCCCATTATGCTGATCTTCGAGCCCGCATCTATGAGGATCGAATTTCCACCATCCTCCAGAAACGTCCTGCTCGGCTGCTTGATATGCACCGTCTCTGATATGCCGGCTGCGCTGTCCGGCGGGTTTCCCCGCATCTCGGTCGCACCTCCTGTCGGGTTTCCCCGCATCGTGCTAGCACTTGGCCTTCCTGCGGCCATACGTGCCAGGTCGATGTACTGGAAGTACGACACGTCCTGGGCGTGAGCGCCCGGTTCCTCCCGCCAATTAGCATACTCATCGCGTATGCTGGTGTACTGTTCACGAGTGGTGCGTCGCGTCAGCGACAGATATGAATGAAGGGTAATATCTTGTAATCCCTCATTTGTAAGGTGATCCCTGTACTGCAACCACTCGTCGAACTCAGTATTCGTGGCTGAGAGTTCAACGGCCCTGACTACCGTTGCCGCTGTCGCCACTGAAGAATCTGAGAGGTCGAACGACTCGCTCTCAGGATTATCGGCGTCCAACATGAACGTGGTGTGTGCATTGTCCATCTGGGTCTGGAAATGGCGAACACGGAGCTCACGCAGCTGTTCAGGGTCCAGTGGCAGCTCGGCCCCACCCCCCCTCTGGGGTGACATCGGAGGAGCCACCTGCCCGACTCCAGGCTCGCAGTGAGCTGGGAGGATCGGCACAGGTGGGGTAATGGCAGGTTTCCCTGCTGAGGCGCTGTCATCGGGATAAGCTGGTCGAAGTATCCCGTCTCCATCGGCGCCCTCACCTCCTCCGGCGGGTTTCCCCGCTGCTGGGGCAGTGCTGCCTGCCTGTCTAGCATACTGGCCGTCATTTCCTCCACCGTGCTCCTCAATTCTCGCAGCCCCCTCGCTGCCTGTTCAGGAGCCTGAGTGACGGAGCTGGTCCAGGGGAACGACGACGCTATGATGCCTGGCGCTCGGCAGATAGCACATACTGGTTGCTGAGGATCTCCTTCTCGCTGATTCGTAACATGGCCCACCACATTCGAGTTCCAGCACTCCTCGTGGAACAAATGGTTGCACCTCAAACGGTAGATACTCTCCCTCGGCATAAACTCCTCGAGACATACCGCACTGGTGTCTTCCATCCCAGCATAGATTTCCACGTCTGCCGCCCTAGGGTACACTCGCCGCTGCCGCTCCAGAACTGTTTCAGAGTCCAGGAAGGCAGCTGGAGGATCTCCTGCGGGTGTCTGTGCCTCCGGCGCTGTGGCGGCCACTGCTGGAGTAGCTGCCGCTATGGAGGCTGCGGGCGACACGGCTGGCGAGTTCCCTCGCATGGGTGAGCCTCTGCTCCTCATGACTTCAAGTGCTGCTGCGCGTGCTTGGTCACGTGCACCCTGCACCGCCTGCTGGCGTCTGAAACACGCCTGTTGAGTGTGGTACGTCTGCCTGATGTCATCTGGCACTCCCCTACTGTCTGATGATATCGAATGGGCAGTAGGCTGGACGGCCACCTCTGGCGTCGTCGGTGCAGGCATGAAGGCCATGTGCGGGTGCATGGACTGAACGCTGCAGCGCACATTCGCGAGGCTATGAGACTGATCCGCCATCTCGCGAACAAATCAGTTCGGGACTCTAGACCCGTCTGGGTACAGTGGCGGATCCATTGGAGAAGGTGCTGGCCTCTGGCCTTGGGCCATGCTCGGATGAGCATTGAAGGCCGGGATACAGGCTCGTTGCCGAGCAGGGCCGAGTGGATTCGGACCCTCCGGCTCCCAAGACCAGGCTGGTCTCCACCTCTGACCGCTCGGGTGGGGCAGGTTATGGCTCTGCGCCTGTTGTGCCGCGGCCGCCACCCGTGTGCGGTAGTCATCAGGCACTCCAGCAGCGATGTTCTGGTCGGCTAGAGGTCGGTGGTGTACTGGAGTACCAGGCGGGTTCCCCCGCAAACTCGATGGCGTCCCCGGTGGCATCATGCCCAAAAGAGCTGTACCATGCTCAGCTCTGGCCGCAGCAATTCGCTCCATGAGAGTGCCATTCGTGGCAGACCGACCAGGAGTCCCGAATGGAGACTGTACTGGCGTTGTCGCTACTGGGGTCATGCCCCTCGGCGTGTGCATGCTGTGCGAGGGGCTCCCTGGCATCTGCTCGAATCGAGCGGGCTCTCCGAAGATGCGGCCGAACGTTTGCGGGTCTCCCTGCGGCTCGGGCATGTCGCTCCTGGGTCCGTTAACGGGCAGGTTTCCCTGCACGGCCTGGCGGTTGCGTGTCACCATGGCGGACATAGCTCCCTGACCTGCGGCCACGGGATCTTGTTGGCACAGTCTGTCCGCTAGCTGTTCCACCTGCTCAGGGTTTATAGCAGCCGCAATCTGCTCCAGATCTGAGGTGCTGAGGACCTGCCAAGACATGGCACTAGGCCCTTGGCTTGGAGCACGGCTTGGAGCCGCACTCCCCGCCTCACTCTCGTTGATCATGAGGATCTGGTGGGTCTCGGGCTGGTTTCCCAGCACTGTTGGGTTGTAGTGGTCCCCCAACTCTCTCTGACAACAAGCCGCAGGAGGCTCATCATCACGCCAGGGAGACATTCTGTGCCCAATACTCGCATTGCCCACAGTTTTCCACCTGCTTGGTGCCATCATCGTGGCAGTGGAACAGCGTGCACGGCGACTACCCAAGTAGTATGGGTTCCGCCACTGTTTACCTGTGGAGATTTCCTCCACGTAGTTGATATAATACGGCTCAATAATGCCGTCGACCCCTTCCGATAGCAGCACCCCGTTGTCGGACCAGCAGAACTCGACCCCGTCCTTCAAGCCTGGTGCCAGTCCACCGAGATGATGATCTCGGAATCGGGGTCCCATCCACTCTGCACGTCACGACGCTGAAGCGTTGGAACAAAATGGATGTGTGAACGGCCAGCTCCTTTCTTCTTGGTGTTGTGCTCTCTGCGGCAGGAAAGCCCTATCCACATGATGCCCTCGAAGGCTGCCCACCGTGTGCCGTGAATGGCAACATCGGGGTACGGGGCAGGTCTCCCGGCAGGACTGTCGTGCAGTACAATGTACTTGTACAGCGACCAAGGGGCCTCGAGCGTCCACGAGTGCCCCTGCGAAGCACGGATGAACAAATCGGCCGTGCCAGAATCTCGCATCAGGACCTTGAACTGCAGACGCTGCTTCCCCTCACCGTCCGCCTCGCGGACGCGGACGATCGCCATCATGATTGCAGCCATATGATCGACCGTTCTGCCGTAGAAGGTCTCGGCGATGATCTTGGCACCGTTGCACTTCGGGTTGTGCCCGTCGGGCCGCGTACCGTCGTTCCAGGGGAACTCGTGTGCGAGCTCGTGGAGGTTGATCCATCCATCGTGGTCGTCGAACGTCCTCAGCCTCCACGCTGGATTGTGCGGTCTGTCAGGCGCGTGCCTACAGATCTTGCTGAGGCACTTACTGAGCTGCTTGATATTGTAGTTAGTGCTTGGAATGATGTTCTTCTGCCTACGGCTCTCCATAAGCGCCTCGTCAACCGAACGTACCAGTGGTAACTTCCGTAGAGCACGACGATCGTTGATCAACGCCTGGCTCCCGTTCGTGAAGGAGGTATCGCCTGGGTGGCGCAGCTTGTCCTCTGGCGGGTTTCCCCGCAATGGAGCCTCTGCCGCTGACGAGGCTGCAGCTACTGATGATGAGGATGCTGCGGCTGCAGCGCCTGGCGGGTTTCCCCGCGGCGTCTCTCGGCTGGCGCTGCTCCTAATCCGCCGACCCCTTGTGGGTCTCTAGGCGTGTGAGATAGTTCCCCCCCCCTAACCCCCCCCCTGGGACCCCAAACCGGAGATTTGACCCCCCCCCCCCGGGCCGCAGACGAGCGCACCACGGGGCTCTTTTGGGCCCAAAAGGGGATCAAGACGGGCCAAGAAGGCCCCAAGACTCCTCCAAGACGGCTCACGAGAGCTCCGAGGCGCCAAACGAGCGCTCCCAGACGCCCAAGATGCCCCCAAGACGAGCCTAGAGGCCTCCAAGACGGCCCAAGACGCCTCCAAGAGCAGTCCTCAGAAGGGCCGAAGCGCCGAAAATCGTCAATTCCTATGGGAAAACGTACATTTTGATCACATACTACTTCTCGGCCTTCACGGCGTTGAAGACGGTCCCAGAGCACCCCAAGACCGCCCCGAGAGGCCCCCAAGAGGCGCCCAAGTCGGCCCAGGAGGGCGCCAAGACGGCCCAAGAGGCCCCCAAGACAGCCCAAGAGGGCCCCAAGACGGCCCCAAGAGGTGCCCAAGAGGGGGAGCCCGAACCGACAATCCGAGCCTTCCGCCCCAAGGCGGCCCCAGAAGGCCCCAAGAGGCCCCAAGAGGCCCCCAAGACGCCCACAAGAGGCCCCAAGAGGCCCCCAAGAGGCTCCAAAAAGGCCCCCAAGAGGCTTCGAAACTGCCTCCAAGAGTCCCGCGAAAAGCCCCCCAAGAGATCCCAACGATCACCGCACAAGTCTCATATCAACAACCCAGGCACGGTGGCGGGGTTGCGTTTGCGCACAAAAAAATGATTCGCGCTCTCGAGGCCAAGAGTGCTCCAAAACGGCCCAGGATGGCTCCAAAACGGCCCAAGATGGCTCCAACACGGCCCAAGAACGTTCGAAGACGGCCCAAAATGGCCTCAAGATGGCCGACAAGGCTTTCACTATCGCCCACGAAGTCTCCAAGAAGACCCCCAGGACATCTGAAAGAGGCGCACATTACGCATTTCATTACATTTCCATTGCGTTGTTGAACATGTTTGCAATTGTTGCCTTTCCCGGCTTCCGTCGGCTCACGTAGCCCAAAGAGCCTCCAAGATCGCCCCACGGCGCCCCAAGAGGGCCTCAAGACGGCCCCAGAGAATCCCAACACGGCCCAGGACGCCTCCCAATTCGGCCTAAGACGACCCCAAGACGGCAAAACCTGTCTCCAAATTGGTCCCAAGCTGGTGCAAGACGGCCCTAACCCAAAACCCATAACCCAGAGCCTTGTTTCTGTGTCCCCTTCCTCCTTCTCCTCCTCCTCCTCCTCCACCTCGGCCGCCAGGTGGGTTCAAAACTGCTTTCCAAAGGTCCCCGAGAGGCGTGCCGCGAGATCCCTATACACATACAACAAGTTTCTAACCAATAGCACATATCCCAGAGTTTCGTCTCTGTGTCCCCGTCCTCCCCCTCTTCTCCTCCTCCTCCACCTCCTCCTCGCCCACTCCTCCTCTTCCTCCCCCGCCTCCTCCTCTTCCTCCCCGATTCTTCTCCCCCCATCCTCCGCCTCACCCCCCATCCCTCTCTCCCCCTCCCCCCTGTCCTCCCCCGCACGCGCGCCCCCGATTGGGCATCATTTGCAGGTCTTGCATATCAGGGTGCCCTTTTTTGCATCGCGTGCGACGTTGGCAGGGTTCCCGGAGAACGCCGACGTCGGTAGTCTTCTCTTGCACGCGCCGCCGCACTGATACGCCTGGCAACTGCGGGCTGTGAACCCGAGGTTCCGGCAAGACCGCCAAGATGAGGGGTCGGCGGATGTGGCGTAAGCCTATAGAATCTTAGGCACCCAGGTACCCCGGGACAGCGCGCCCTCCTCGGACGCCTTGGAACGTGTCGCCACTGGCGAGGCCAGCGTAGGGGTATACCCTGTACGATCGAACGCCGTGGCCTTGCTGGCGATGGAGCCACTCCGGCTAGGCTGTCGCCTGCGGATCTCCAGGGAGTCCTGAGGCTGTTGCCTGGGGTCAGGTCTCTGTGCAGGCATTGCTCGAGTCGGTGACTTCGGCACTTCGGAGAGGGCCCCCCCCCATCTGCACATCGGACCCGAGCTCCTCTGAGCGGGTAGAAACTTTCTGTATTTCGCCCGAAGGCGTCCTATGTTCACGAGTCTCGCCTTTAGCCTTTGGGATCGTTGGTGGCTTCTTTGCTTCAGCTTGCGACTCCAGCAACATTCGGCGAGTTGCCTCGCGGTTGCGCTCTTCTGCCACTCGCTTGCGCTCTGTCTCTGCTGCGGCTCGTTGGACCTCATTCTCGTCGTCATTCGTCATCTCGTACGTTTGAGTCTGACTGGAGACACCAGGCGAGTTTCCCCGCGGAGATCGAGTCTCCTGAGCAGGAGGGCTGTTGTGGCCTATGGTTCCGAGACGGCGATTGATCGCATCGATCTCTTCTTGGGTCATAGGCACAAGAGGTGGATGACCCCCCTTTGCAGGAGTGCGGCCCCCATTCGGGCTTAAGACGTCATTGAGGCCTACAGGACAACCAGGTCTGTGTTCCTGGAACTCCTGCGAGCACGGGCCGCAGGCCGCGTTGGGCCTGTAGCGGCGGCGCTCCTCGATGATGGCTCTCAGCTGTCTCCGCACTGCCTCTTTATCAGGACGTCGAATGTTCGTCGCGAGCTGATAGCCACCCCGTATGGACCTGCCTTGGGCGCCCCTGTAGATCGGGTTGCCCTGTCCAAAGGCAGAGTGCTCACCCGTTTGGCGCCTAGGGTCGTTGTAGGCGAGCAGCTGACCCCCCCGTCGAGCGGCATGCTCTGATGGGGCTGCCTGCCTCCATTCACGTGGGAGCCGCCCTTGGGGGTGCGGATCGCCCCTGAGACGCGGATGTGAGCGGGACCTCCTGGCCTGTTCATCGGATGATGCTGCTGACATAGCCTGAGCAGGGGCTGACGGGGTTTCCTGGGTAGGCGTAGGCAGCGCATCCTGGGCAGGCAGGTCCCCCTGCTGACTGGAGTCTGGCATGATTGGCTCTTGTGCGGATGGTTGTGCGTCAGGACTGTCTGGATCGAAGTCCACCTCCTCGTCTTCGCCATTGACGTCCATCATGAGGGTGGTGGCCTCGTCCTCACGCAATCCACATCCGTCATCATCTTCAACTTCTAAAGTAGGATTGCCAATGACAATGGTCATTGGCCCAGCCGGGACGGGCAGGTTCCCCGCTGTAGAGGCGTCCGTGCAGCGCTGGGCTGTCCCGGCGTCGGCGGCACGGTGGTCGGCTCAGGCTCGTTGCCGAGCACGGCGTGCGCCTCAAGCTGAGCATAGTCATGGGAGGGCTGCCCGATGACGTTTCGCACGGCCGCATGGCTGGGCTGCAATCCCACCGCCTGGAGACCCCATCCCGTCGGAGGAAGCGCCTGTCCACGCATTGTGATAGCCCTCTCAAGGGCTTGGCGCCAACGCCCCTTTGCATGCCATACGTGTCGCTGCAAGTCGTCAGGGAGCACGCTGTCGATGAGAGTGAGGGCCGCCAGCAGCAATTCCGAGTCGTCACAGACATCGGAGTCTTGCAGCATCATGTGGCCGCTCTCCACGCTCTGTTGACTATCAAGATACTCTTCAGCTTGAGCAGCGTGCATATGCATGAGGGTCTGCAGCACCGTGCATGGTCCGTACTCGCCCGGCGCGAGCATGCCAGGGGGCTCGTGAGGATTGCCTGGCACGCCCACGGTGAAGGCTTGAGCCTCCAATTCCATCAGTCCGCAATAGTTCGGCGGATACACTGGAGTAGGCCTGTTTCCAGGCATGAAGTCAGATTGCCGTCGAAGGTTGTGCTCGACCTCCGAAGGTGAGGCCTCAACGGTGACGTCCTCGCCACTGCTCTCGTAGGCCATGACGTTACCTGGATTGCCGAACATCCAGTCGAAGAAGGAAAGGGGCTGGTTTCCCAGCGTTCCGTTCTCCACAGGCGTGAGCTCGATGGCTCCGAAGACGAACCTGCGGAGGTACTCGAGGTAGCGCGCGTAGAGCCCATGGCCGTGCGCCTCGATCTCGCCCAGAGTGTCCATGTTACTGACCCAAGTGAAAAATATCTGCCCCGCAGCCTCGAAGTCTTGGAGGCCCAGATACTCAACAGCAGGCTCACTTGAGCCTAAAGTGACTTCGGACGATCTACCCTTTCCATTCCCTTTCACTGGACAATCCTTCACAAGGTGATCGGCGCTATCACATTCATGGCACTTCAAGATCTGGCCGTCTCTACCTCGCGGGTTTCCCCGCCTGCCTTTGCCTTTGCCTGAGGTTTCCCTGCGGCCTTTTTTTCCACTGCCTTTTCCCCCGAAGAATATCTCATCATACTGATCATCCGAGAGCCTCTGGAGGAAAGCCGTGATGCCTCGGCCCTTCAACCTTCGGCGACCCCGTTTGCCTTTGCCTTTTTCATTTGAAACTCCTCCGTATCCTCCTCCTAACACGACGCACTGGTTTTCGTGTAAACCTCCTCCACCTGCGCTTTGCTTGTTGTAGTAACCAGAACAGATGCTCGGCACGCTGCTTATCACCTTCCATTTGCATGATATCTGACCGGTCTAGTGGTTCGATGCAATCTGGTGATATCGCGTCGGCGTCGGTGCCTGAGTCGAAATCTTCGTTACCTAGGTAGGTGGCTACATCCCCATAGAGAGCGGCGAGGCTGAAGTTCTCTGGGAGGAGGGCTGGTTGCCCAGCTTGGTTGTGACCAATCCCCTGCTAGTGGGGCAGTAGATTCTCCAGGATCGTCGGCCCATATGTTTGAGGGCCCGTTGCCAGGCCGAGCTTCAGTGGTTAAGGTAGTATAGCAATTTCCACTGCCAGTTCCCCATCCCCCTTCCAAACACTGATCCTATGTTACCAGGGGACCGTTCTGACAGATGGCCTACCGAGCGCAGCCTCTCACACAATTCTTCATATTGTTGTTGTGTTCGGGGCGTTTGGTGATTGAGTGGTTGTAAGAGTTGCGTGGCTCGCTGGTTACCAAAGCCTAGGGCGCGGCATAGGATAGCCGTGAGCTGTTTGAAGTCGGGAAGGTCAAAGCCCACCGATTAAGCCTCGAGACGGGCCATTTCGAACCGAGTAAGGGTTGCGTCGATTCGTTCTCCGTGAGGCACATGAAAGTCGATGAACTGAGTGCCTGAGGTGAACTGGCGCTCATCTTCCAGGCGTTCGAACTTCGTGCTTAGGAGGAACATAATGTATGTTACTGGGTCGGCGTGGACACCGTCGATGTCCGCGCCATAGTTTACGATGTCAGGTGGCACCCTCATGGCGAGTGTCCTCGCTAGGCCGCCCAGGCCACGTTGTATGGCGGCTGCTTGGGCTTGTGGCGTCATGCGTCCACTCGTGACGTTAAGCCACGCGTTGACCTCGTAGACGTACTCGCGAAAGGGTACGTTGCCTTGGGGGTCCCAATATGGGCCATGTGTTTGCCCATCGGTGCTATTATCTCCTCGGCGCATGTGTCCGATTGCCGCTCCCAGCGCAAACCAGATAATGGCGAAGATAACCAACCCTAAGCTGTGGAGGTATGGGTGGTTATCGGGCGCGTTGCCGCGCTGGGGCAGGGCTTGTAGCGCCTTGTCAAGTCTACGAGGCGCTTTATCTTGCGGGTCTCCCCGCCTACGCTTCAAGTGCTGCGCTTTTGGCTCGTTGCCGAGCGGTTGGTAGTAGCGTAGTGGTGAAGCGTGTATGGTACCAATGTTGTTGTCTAGACGTCGTACCTCTCGTGTTGCTTCTTGCTCTTGAATTGATCCTCGTAGATGTCGGTGGAGCGGTGGCACAGGGTAGAGATTGGTCACGAAGATCGTGCTGGGTAGCGTGAGGATAAGAAGAGCAAGAGCTGACCACACGAGAGTGCGGCCAGCTCCGCTACCAAGTCTGAAACGACTCTGGTAGGTCATATTGCATCCAATTCCATGTCGAAGGAATACGATATGGGGTGTGGATGCGTAAGATAGGATAAGATCGATGTAATGATCTTTCCAGCACATAGCGAATACCAAGTCAGGTATCCAGGCACATCGGGCGCGCGTGCCTTGAGCCATAAGACAGCGACGCGCAGGCTATACTCCCGGTTATCTATAACATCTCCCAAAGAGCTACCCTTAAAGTGGAAGGGGCAGACGAGAGACCGAGCGACCGAGGGCCAGCCGAAGGCCAGGCGCGACCACGACAACCGACGGACAACCGAAAAATAACCAACACCAGCCCGGAAGGGGAAAACGAGAAAACGAGCGACCGAGGGCCAGCCGAAGGCCAGGCGCGACCACAGCAACCGACTGATAACCGACGGACAACCGACAAATGACCAAAACCAGCCAGGAACGGGCAGACGAGAGATCGAGCGACCGAGGGCCAGCCGAAGGCCAGGCGCGACCACAACAACCGACTGACAACCGACGGACAACCGACAAATAACCTAAACCAGCCAAGAACGGGCAGACGAGAGACCGAGCGACCGAGGGCCAGCCGAGGGCCAGGCGCGTCCTCAGAAACCAACGGACCCCGGACGGACAACCGAAACAAAAAAAAAAAAAACAGCCAGAAAGGGGCAGACGAGGAATCGAGCGACCGCGGGCCAGCCGAAGGTCAGGCGCAACCACGGCAACCGACGGGCAACCGACGGCCAGCCGAAAGATAACCAAAACGAGCCAGGAAGGGGCAGACGAGAGACCGAGCGACCGAGGGCCAGCCAAGGGCCAAGCGCGACCACAACAACCGACGGACAACCGGCGGAAAACCGAATCATAACCAAAAACACCAACGAAGCGGCAGACGAGAGACTGAGCGACCGAGGCCCAGCCGAGGGACACGCGCGACCACAGCGACCGACGGGCAACCGGCGGGCAACCGAAAAATAACCAAAACCAGCCAGAAGGGGCATGCGAGAGACCGAGCGACCGAGGGCCAGCCGAAGGCCAGGCGCGACCGCAGCAACCGACGGACAACCGGAATTTAACCAAAACCAGCCAGGAAGGGGCAGGCGAAATACCGAGCGACCGAGGGCCAGCCGAGGGCCAGGCGCGACCACAACAACCGACGGACAACCGACAAACAACCGACACAATAACCAAAACCAACCAGGAAGGGGCAGACCAGAAACCGAGCAACCGAGGGCCAGTCGAGGGCCAGGCGCGACCGCAGCAACCGAGGGGCAACCGAAGGACAACCGAAAAACAACCAAAACCAGCCAGGAAGGGGCAGACGAAAGACCGAGCGACCGAGGCCCAGCCGAGGGCCAGGCGCGACCACAGCAATCGAAAGACAACCGAAAAATAATCAAAACCGGCCAGGAAGGGGCAGACCAGAGACCGAGCGACCGAGGACCAGCCGAGGGCCAGGCGCGACCACAGCAACCGACGGACAACCGAAAAATAACCAAAACCAGCCAGGAAGAAGGCAGACGAGAGACCGAGCGACCGAGGGCCAGCCGAGGGCCAGGCGCGACCACAGCAACCGACGGACAACCGACAGCCACCGAAAAATAACCAAAACCGGCCAGGAAGGGGCAGACCAGAGACCGAGCGACCGAGGGCCAGTCGAGGGCCAGGCGCGACCACAGCAACAGACGGACAACCGACAGACAACCAAAAAATAACCAAAACCAGCCAGGAAGGGGCAGACGAGAGACCGAGCGACCGAGGGCCAGCCGAGGGCCAGGCGCGACCACAGCAACCGACGGACAACCGACAGACAACCGACAGACAACCGAAAAATTACCAAAACCAGCCAGGAACGGGCAGACGAGAGACCGAGCGACCGAGGCCCAGCCGAGGGCCAGGCGCGACCACAGCAATCGAAAGACAACCGAAAAATAATCAAAACCGGCCAGGAAGGGGCAGACCAGAGACCGAGCGACCGAGGCTCAGCCGAGGGCCAGGCGCGACCACAGCAACCGAAAAACAACCGAACAATAACCAAAACCAGCCAGGAGCGGGCATGCGAGAGACCGAGCGACCGAGGGCCAGCCGAGGGCCTGGCGCGACCACAGCAACCGACGGACAACCAAAAATAACCCAAACCAGCCAGGAAAAGGCAAACGAAAGACCAAGCGACCGAGGGCCATCCGAGGGCCAGGCGCGACCACAGCAACCGACGGACAACCGAGAGCCACCGAAAAATAACCCAAACCAGCCAGGAAGGGGCAGACCAGAGACCGAGCGACCGAGGCCCAGCCGAGGGCCAGGCGCGACCACAGCAACCGAAAGACAACCGAGAAAAACCCGAACCAGCCAGGAACGGGCATGCGAGAGACCGAGCGACCGAGGGCCAGCTGAGGGTCAGGCGCGACCACGGCAACCGACGGGCAACCGACGGACAAATAACCAAAACCAGCCAGGATGAAGGCAGACCAGAGAGCAAGCGACCGAGGCCCAGCCGCGAGCCATGCGCGACCAGAGCAAGCGACGGACAACCGACGGACAACCGAAAAATAACCAAAACCGGCCAGGAAGGGGGCAGCCGAAGACCAATGCAACCGACAGGCAAGCGACAACAAGCCCGAGCAACGAAAATCAGCCCGGAAGGGGCAACCATAATGTATTGCGCGACCACGGGGCAAGAAACCGAGCGCAGAAGAAACTGGCAGGGGCTAGCACGCAAAACCAGCTTTCTTACTGACCGCCGTGGGCGTACGGACAGTCATCTGGGGAAGGGACAGCCAAACCCAAGAAGCAGATTAGGGTTAGGCTGGCCCACCAAAAACATACAAAAATGTCAGCTCTTGAGATAGGAAGGCGCTGGAAGTGGATTGGGATCTGGAAATCCAAAAATACCTACCTTCAACGACCGGCGTGTAGCCCCTCACCCTCCCGGCCTTGCTCCTCAGCCCCCCCTTCCCCCGCACGGGCGGAGCCCCCCACCGCCCTGCACCGAGGACATCTGGGGACGTCTTGGGGCCATCCTGGCGCGCCCGAAGCCGCGTGGGCAGGTTGTGGCCGTCTTGCGCCGTCTTCCGCCGCCTGGCGCCGTCTTCCGCCGTTCTTCGCCCGTGCCCGGGGCCCCAATCGCGAGGGGCTCCTCTCCTGGACCCCCCTCAGCACACAACGGGAACCCATCCGCAAGGTCGGGGAACAACGACTTTGAAGGGGCCCTGGGGTACACAAATAAGTACACACAAATAAAAAGATTCCCCATATTTTCCCATACTTTCTGGGTTTCTGTCTTCCCCCCCACTTCCCATATTTTCCTATCTATTCTGGGAGTCGACGATTAATTGTGTCTGTGTGTTTTTTTCCCTCCTGAGACTTCTCATAATTCACCCAGCATCAGTCCCACGGCCCCGCCCTGGCAAGGTGGCCCAAGACGCCTCCAGCAGGTGGCCCCTCCGAGCACCGAGAGAAAATTCACCGAAAGGACAAGCTAGCATGCGGGCAACCGCATCGCCGCTTGCCCCACCCGCGCAGTTGATCCCGGTAGACCAATACCCAGAGACAGAACTCTGAAGAATGGCCCCATCCAGCCGCCCACCCCTCCTCACCCTTCCGTCGTGCCCCTCCTCCTCCTCCCTCTTTGGCTCGAGCTCCCGCTGGGCGCAAGCCTTGGGGCTCGGGCCGGCGCCCCAGGCCCCCACCGCTCGAGCGCGAGAGGCCGCACGCAACTGTGGGTCGGAGCGCCGGAGCTGCTGGAGAGCATCCCCAGACCCCCGACGCTGTGCTTTTTCCACAACGTTGATCCCCCAGAGGTCTGGATCCCTTCCCCGGGCCCGGTTTTCCGTCCGGAGTCGTTTCTTCACGGTCCCGAGGCCCGGTGGCCCGGAGGCCGAGGATAGCGAGAAACCTCCCGTCGTGTTTTTTCCGCAGCGCGAGGAGGTCAGGGTCTGGGTCGCAGAGCACGAGGCCCTGGCCGCGCCTCAATCGAAGCAGCGCCCCAGCCCGTCCCCGAGCCGCACCCCGGCCATCATCCGGGGGGGCGAGCTCGACCGCGGCCGCAAGAGCGCCTCTGGGAGGCCCCAGCCTGGGGCCCAGCTTCGAGGGGGCAACGAAACGGGGGGGGACTCCAGGGATCGACCTGAGCCATTCGTGCCACGTTGAAGTTGAGCCTGACGAAAAAGGCCCGTGGAGCCCGCGCGAGCCTGCTGAGCTCGCCTCTCCTCCTCCTCCTCCTCCTCCTCCTCCTCCTCCTCCTCCTCCTCCTCCTCCTCCTACTTTCCTCCTCTGTGCAAGTCCGGCTGCGCCCTGTTCTGACTGGGCTCGAAGATGCCACAAGAAGGATCGACCTGAGCAGTGGTCTTTAATCCACCCTGGCCGCAGAACAAAATCGACGCGACAGCGGGCCGCGAAATCGCCCAGACACTGCTTGGGTCGACCCTGGGGGGGAACTGGCACCGGGGGGGCGCATCGGCCTGAAATCGGCGATGCCTCGCCGACAGATCGGCGCTGGGCCCCCGATGGCGAAGCCGCACCTTCCTGAGCGGGGTGCGGCCATCAGGCCCCAGTCGGCGATCAACGTGCCATTGGGGGTCGATGCGTCCCCCCCGCTGTGCCGATCCCCCCTCGTCTCGGGGGCGGCCAAGAAGAGGGGCGTCCCAGACGGGGGGCGCAACTCGTAGCCGAGTGCGCGGCCCAGGGGGGGGGCCCGGGGACGTGCTGAAATCAGAAGGGGCGCCCTGAAATCTGGCGAGGCCTCATGCCCCCCGCCATGGCATCCCCCCCCCCCCTAGTCATCACCCCCCTCTCTGCCGCCCCCGAGAAGCTTGGGGGGGGGGGCGACCCCCCAGGCCCGCAGGAGCTCAGGCGCGCGCCGGAGGCGGAGCGGCGCGAACGCCGCGTCGCCGACCTGTGGCAGGCGGAGCTGGGCGAGAGGCGGGCGCTGGGCCCCCCCCCCCCACCCGGGCGGGCCCGGACCCGCCCCCGATGGTACGAAGAACGGTGGGGCGCGGGCCATCGCAGTTTTCAGCATGCTCACGCGCATCTGGAGCGTGGCCCGCGAAGCGGACGTGCAGGAAAGGGCGCGCCAGGCGGCGCCAGTCTGAGACGCCGCCGTGGGCGGCAATGCGGCGCTGCTGGAGACCCTCGTCCGCGCAGTCGAGGAGGAGGCCTACGTCGCGTGGGGTGCAGCGTACGGCCACGGCATGATGGACGTCCAGACGTTCCTACGACGCCATGAGGGGGCAAGCGCCGCTGGGGCGGGCGGCGGCGCGTCTTCCTGCGGGAGTCTGCCGCGTCGCTGGTCCTCCAGCCCTTGCGGTCCATCGTGCAGGGCCTGCGGCCGGGCACGAGGTTCGCGAGGTGCCTCACCTGTCACACCGTGCACCAGATGGTGTCGCGATCGCCGCGCATGCTGATGCCGCGGATATGGGTTGACGAACTGTGGCTGTCGAAGACTGGCCCGCATGCCGCCGTCGTCGACGACGTGGGCACCATCATCATCGAGCTCAGCCAGTTGTTGCAGCAGGAGGGCCTCACGGTCTCGCCCGAAAGCGTGGTCTCCTGCACCCACCACGCCGACGCAGCGGAAATATAATATTGACGTCCACCTTCTGAGGTCAGGCCCGCCGTGGCCGCTAGACGTTTTTCCACCTGATGGGGCAGGCCAGTCTGTCCCCTCCCACCCCCGTGCTTGCTCTCCTTCCCCCATCCACTCCCCACACGCCCTCCCGCTCCCTCATCCCCACTGCGGCATGGGGGAGGAGGAGAACGGAATCGGCTTGCGCTTTCCCGCTAATGTTCCCCGCCCCTCCCCCAGTGGAGCTCCGACGTTGTGATTTGCTCGTAACGCTGACCCTCAAAAGCCTGTGCCCCGTCCTCGGGGCTGATTTCTCATCCGGGGGGCCGCTTTCGACGGTCCCGAAGCCCGGTGAGGGCCCCCAGAAGGCCGAAAAAAGCCCAAAGCCTCGCGTCGCGATCTTGCTCGCCACGAGAGGGCCGCCATGTTCCCCCTTCCACGCCACCTCGTATCATTCTCACTTCCCCCCCCCCACTCGCCGCCGATCCACGCCGGCTCGTCCGCTCCCTCTCTCAGGCCCGCAGGGGCGGCGCCAAGATGCCTCCGCAGCGCTGGCGCCCGCCCACCCACGCCCGCTGCAGCGGGCGGCCGCCGCGCGCCCCGCCCAACATGCGCGCCCTGAGCCGGTGGAGCCGCGCACGGAAAGGGCCGTAAAGGGACTTTCCGGGAGGGAGGAAGAGGAGGAGGAGGAGGTAGGAGGAGGGGGGGGGAAGGAGAGGAGGAGGAGGAGGAGGAGGGAAGGAGGAAAGGATGCGGAGGACGGAGGAGGAGGACTCCTCCCCCTCCTCTCCTCTCTCTCCTCCTCCTCCTCCTCCTCCCCCCCTCCTCCTCCTCCTCCTCCTCCTCCTCTTCCTCCTCCTCCTCGGAAAGTCCCTTTCCGGCCCTTTCCGTGCGCGGCTCCACCGGCTCAGGGCGCGCATGTTGGGCGGGGCGCGCGGCGGCCGCCCGCTGCAGCGGGCGTGGGTGGGCGGGCGCCAGCGCTGCGGAGGCATCTTGGCGCCGCCCCTGCGGGCCTGAGAGAGGGAGCGGACGAGCCGGCGTGGATCGGCGGCGAGTGGGGGGGGGGAAGTGAGAATGATACGAGGTGGCGTGGAAGGGGGAACATGGCGGCCCTCTCGTGGCGAGCAAGATCGCGACGCGAGGCTTTGGGCTGTTTTCGGCCTTCTGGGGGCCCTCACCGGGCTTCGGGACCGTCGAAAGCGGCCCCCCGGATGAGAAATCAGCCCCGAGGACGGGGCACAGGCTTTTGAGGGTCAGCGTTACGAGCAAATCACAACGTCGGAGCTCCACTGGGGGAGGGGCGGGGAACATTAGCGGGAAAGCGCAAGCCGATTCCGTTCTCCTCCTCCCCCATGCCGCAGTGGGGATGAGGGAGCGGGAGGGCGTGTGGGGAGTGGATGGGGGAAGGAGAGCAAGCACGGGGGTGGGAGGGGACAGACTGGCCTGCCCCATCAGGTGGAAAAACGTCTAGCGGCCACGGCGGGCCTGACCTCAGAAGGTGGACGTCAATATTATATTTCCGCTGCGTCGGCGTGGTGGGTGCAGGAGACCACGCTTTCGGGCGAGACCGTGAGGCCCTCCTGCTGCAACAACTGGCTGAGCTCGATGATGATGGTGCCCACGTCGTCGACGACGGCGGCATGCGGGCCAGTCTTCGACAGCCACAGTTCGTCAACCCATATCCGCGGCATCAGCATGCGCGGCGATCGCGACACCATCTGGTGCACGGTGTGACAGGTGAGGCACCTCGCGAACCTCGTGCCCGGCCGCAGGCCCTGCACGATGGACCGCAAGGGCTGGAGGACCAGCGACGCGGCAGACTCCCGCAGGAAGACGCGCCGCCGCCCGCCCCAGCGGCGCTTGCCCCCTCATGGCGTCGTAGGAACGTCTGGACGTCCATCATGCCGTGGCCGTACGCTGCACCCCACGCGACGTAGGCCTCCTCCTCGACTGCGCGGACGAGGGTCTCCAGCAGCGCCGCATTGCCGCCCACGGCGGCGTCTCAGACTGGCGCCGCCTGGCGCGCCCTTTCCTGCACGTCCGCTTCGCGGGCCACGCTCCAGATGCGCGTGAGCATGCTGAAAACTGCGATGGCCCGCGCCCCACCGTTCTTCGTACCATCGGGGGCGGGTCCGGGCCCGCCCGGGTGGGGGGGGGGGGCCCAGCGCCCGCCTCTCGCCCAGCTCCGCCTGCCACAGGTCGGCGACGCGGCGTTCGCGCCGCTCCGCCTCCGGCGCGCGCCTGAGCTCCTGCGGGCCTGGGGGGTCGCCCCCCCCCCCAAGCTTCTCGGGGGCGGCAGAGAGGGGGGTGATGACTAGGGGGGGGGGGGGATGCCATGGCGGGGGGCATGAGGCCTCGCCAGATTTCAGGGCGCCCCTTCTGATTTCAGCACGTCCCCGGGCCCCCCCCCTGGGCCGCGCACTCGGCTACGAGTTGCGCCCCCCGTCTGGGACGCCCCTCTTCTTGGCCGCCCCCGAGACGAGGGGGGATCGGCACAGCGGGGGGGACGCATCGACCCCCAATGGCACGTTGATCGCCGACTGGGGCCTGATGGCCGCACCCCGCTCAGGAAGGTGCGGCTTCGCCATCGGGGGCCCAGCGCCGATCTGTCGGCGAGGCATCGCCGATTTCAGGCCGATGCGCCCCCCCGGTGCCAGTTCCCCCCCAGGGTCGACCCAAGCAGTGTCTGGGCGATTTCGCGGCCCGCTGTCGCGTCGATTTTGTTCTGCGGCCAGGGTGGATTAAAGACCACTGCTCAGGTCGATCCTTCTTGTGGCATCTTCGAGCCCAGTCAGAACAGGGCGCAGCCGGACTTGCACAGAGGAGGAAAGTAGGAGGAGGAGGAGGAGGAGGAGGAGGAGGAGGAGGAGGAGGAGGAGGAGGAGGAGAGGCGAGCTCAGCAGGCTCGCGCGGGCTCCACGGGCCTTTTTCGTCAGGCTCAACTTCAACGTGGCACGAATGGCTCAGGTCGATCCCTGGAGTCCCCCCCCGTTTCGTTGCCCCCTCGAAGCTGGGCCCCAGGCTGGGGCCTCCCAGAGGCGCTCTTGCGGCCGCGGTCGAGCTCGCCCCCCCGGATGATGGCCGGGGTGCGGCTCGGGGACGGGCTGGGGCGCTGCTTCGATTGAGGCGCGGCCAGGGCCTCGTGCTCTGCGACCCAGACCCTGACCTCCTCGCGCTGCGGAAAAAACACGACGGGAGGTTTCTCGCTATCCTCGGCCTCCGGGCCACCGGGCCTCGGGACCGTGAAGAAACGACTCCGGACGGAAAACCGGGCCCGGGGAAGGGATCCAGACCTCTGGGGGATCAACGTTGTGGAAAAAGCACAGCGTCGGGGGTCTGGGGATGCTCTCCAGCAGCTCCGGCGCTCCGACCCACAGTTGCGTGCGGCCTCTCGCGCTCGAGCGGTGGGGGCCTGGGGCGCCGGCCCGAGCCCCAAGGCTTGCGCCCAGCGGGAGCTCGAGCCAAAGAGGGAGGAGGAGGAGGGGCACGACGGAAGGGTGAGGAGGGGTGGGCGGCTGGATGGGGCCATTCTTCAGAGTTCTGTCTCTGGGTATTGGTCTACCGGGATCAACTGCGCGGGTGGGGCAAGCGGCGATGCGGTTGCCCGCATGCTAGCTTGTCCTTTCGGTGAATTTTCTCTCGGTGCTCGGAGGGGCCACCTGCTGGAGGCGTCTTGGGCCACCTTGCCAGGGCGGGGCCGTGGGACTGATGCTGGGTGAATTATGAGAAGTCTCAGGAGGGAAAAAAACACACAGACACAATTAATCGTCGACTCCCAGAATAGATAGGAAAATATGGGAAGTGGGGGGGAAGACAGAAACCCAGAAAGTATGGGAAAATATGGGGAATCTTTTTATTTGTGTGTACTTATTTGTGTACCCCAGGGCCCCTTCAAAGTCGTTGTTCCCCGACCTTGCGGATGGGTTCCCGTTGTGTGCTGAGGGGGGTCCAGGAGAGGAGCCCCTCGCGATTGGGGCCCCGGGCACGGGCGAAGAACGGCGGAAGACGGCGCCAGGCGGCGGAAGACGGCGCAAGACGGCCACAACCTGCCCACGCGGCTTCGGGCGCGCCAGGATGGCCCCAAGACGTCCCCAGATGTCCTCGGTGCAGGGCGGTGGGGGGCTCCGCCCGTGCGGGGGAAGGGGGGGCTGAGGAGCAAGGCCGGGAGGGTGAGGGGCTACACGCCGGTCGTTGAAGGTAGGTATTTTTGGATTTCCAGATCCCAATCCACTTCCAGCGCCTTCCTATCTCAAGAGCTGACATTTTTGTATGTTTTTGGTGGGCCAGCCTAACCCTAATCTGCTTCTTGGGTTTGGCTGTCCCTTCCCCAGATGACTGTCCGTACGCCCACGGCGGTCAGTAAGAAAGCTGGTTTTGCGTGCTAGCCCCTGCCAGTTTCTTCTGCGCTCGGTTTCTTGCCCCGTGGTCGCGCAATACATTATGGTTGCCCCTTCCGGGCTGATTTTCGTTGCTCGGGCTTGTTGTCGCTTGCCTGTCGGTTGCATTGGTCTTCGGCTGCCCCCTTCCTGGCCGGTTTTGGTTATTTTTCGGTTGTCCGTCGGTTGTCCGTCGCTTGCTCTGGTCGCGCATGGCTCGCGGCTGGGCCTCGGTCGCTTGCTCTCTGGTCTGCCTTCATCCTGGCTGGTTTTGGTTATTTGTCCGTCGGTTGCCCGTCGGTTGCCGTGGTCGCGCCTGACCCTCAGCTGGCCCTCGGTCGCTCGGTCTCTCGCATGCCCGTTCCTGGCTGGTTCGGGTTTTTCTCGGTTGTCTTTCGGTTGCTGTGGTCGCGCCTGGCCCTCGGCTGGGCCTCGGTCGCTCGGTCTCTGGTCTGCCCCTTCCTGGCTGGTTTGGGTTATTTTTCGGTGGCTCTCGGTTGTCCGTCGGTTGCTGTGGTCGCGCCTGGCCCTCGGATGGCCCTCGGTCGCTTGGTCTTTCGTTTGCCTTTTCCTGGCTGGTTTGGGTTATTTTTGGTTGTCCGTCGGTTGCTGTGGTCGCGCCAGGCCCTCGGCTGGCCCTCGGTCGCTCGGTCTCTCGCATGCCCGCTCCTGGCTGGTTTTGGTTATTGTTCGGTTGTTTTTCGGTTGCTGTGGTCGCGCCTGGCCCTCGGCTGAGCCTCGGTCGCTCGGTCTCTGGTCTGCCCCTTCCTGGCCGGTTTTGATTATTTTTCGGTTGTCTTTCGATTGCTGTGGTCGCGCCTGGCCCTCGGCTGGGCCTCGGTCGCTCGGTCTCTCGTCTGCCCGTTCCTGGCTGGTTTTGGTAATTTTTCGGTTGTCTGTCGGTTGTCTGTCGGTTGTCCGTCGGTTGCTGTGGTCGCGCCTGGCCCTCGGCTGGCCCTCGGTCGCTCGGTCTCTCGTCTGCCCCTTCCTGGCTGGTTTTGGTTATTTTTTGGTTGTCTGTCGGTTGTCCGTCTGTTGCTGTGGTCGCGCCTGGCCCTCGACTGGCCCTCGGTCGCTCGGGCTCTGGTCTGCCCCTTCCTGGCCGGTTTTGGTTATTTTTCGGTGGCTGTCGGTTGTCCGTCGGTTGCTGTGGTCGCGCCTGGCCCTCGGCTGGCCCTCGGTCGTTCGGTCTCTCGTCTGCCTTCTTCCTGGCTGGTTTTGGTTATTGTAGTGGCCTTCGGCCAGTGCCGCCGATCCGGGTCGCTCGGGGTTATTCTCCAGACGCAGAAATTATGGGCGCACACTCAAACGCACACACACAGTCACACCACTTAACCTGCGCCGCAGACATGCGCACACAGCATCACCCACACACACATACTAGTTGGGAAACGCTCCTGTAGTACTAGTAGTAGTATTAGTAGTAGTAGTAGTAGTAGTAGTAGTAGTAGCAGTAGTAGTAGTAGTAGTAGTAGTAGTAGTGGTAGTAGTAGTAGTAGTAGTGGTTGTGGTAGTAGTGGTAGTAGTAGTAGAGGCCTCGTTCCGCGGCTTCTCTCGACTTCCCGCGGTCTCTCTCAAGTTTCGAGCACGCGGTGAGTTTCACGATATATGTGTGTGTATGTACGCGTGCATGCATGTATGCATGCATTGATCATGTGTGCCTGTGTGTAGGTACGTATGTATGTATGTATGCTTGTGCGCGTATGTATGTATTTAGTTTGTATGTATGTTTGTATGTGTGTATGATAATATGTGTGTATGTGTGTGAATGTAAGTATGTATGTCTGGAAGATTGTTTTTCTATGTATGCAAATGTGTTTAAATGTAGGTATGTATGCATGTGTGTATGGATGTGCGTTTGAAGAGCGAGGATGTTTCAAAGAAGAGGCACTCGGTGACGCGATCGTTGAGGGATAGGAGTGAGGTCGCAGAGGAGGAGGAGGAGAATGAGGAAGAGGCGATAACTTGAAGGAAAACGATGAGACGGAGGACATCCTGCCGGTGGCGCCCTGGGCGGTGCCGCGGAAGAAACCGGGGGCCTGCCGGAGGCAGTCTGGAGGCCTCTGGGGAGCTGTTTTGGGGCCTCTTGGAACCTCTTTTGGGCCTCTTGTGGGCTTCTTGGGGCCCCTTGGGGGTCTCTTGGGGCCTCCTGGGGGCCTCTTGGGGCGGAAAGCTCGGTTCTTTCGGTTCGTGGTCCCCCTCTTGGGCCCCTCTTGGGGCTCTCTTGGGGCCTTCTTGGGCTGTCCAGAGGCCCTCTTGGGCCGTCTTGGGGCCCTCTTGGGCCGTCTTGGGGCTCTCTTGGGCCGTGTTGGAAGCATCGTGGGCCGTCTTGGGACGGACTTGGGGGCCTCTTGGGCCGTCTTCGAGCGTCGGACGCCCGAAAAGGCAAGAACGCTAAAAACCCTGAGAAAACCAATGAAAATCAACGATTCTGGCCTCTTGGGGCCCTCTTGGGAGGCCTCTTGGAAGCTTCTTGGGGCGTCTTGGAGACACCTTGGGCCGTCTGGAGGCCATCTCGGGCGTCTTGGAGCGATTTTTCGGCGACTCGGGGCCCTCTTGGAACCCCTTGGGGGTCTCTTGGGCCCCCCCCCTCCTCCAAAGCGCCGGAAAAAGCGGAGCATGGCGCCCCCCCCCCCCCTATCTTCCACTCCCCCGGAGCGGCCCCGGGGTTCGCCGGAAACTCGCACCCCCCCCCCCCCCCCCCACCCCCCCTTCCCCGGCAGAGCCACCCCGGCGACCCCCCCAGAGGCTGAAGCTCAGCCTCGAGGCTGTAGCTGAGACTCCTTGAAACTCACACGCCGGATCGGCGGATTTTTCGGTTGTCCGTCGGTTGCTGTGGTCGCGCCTGGCCCTCGGCTGGTCCTCGGTCGCTCGGTCTCTGGTCTGCCCCTTCCTGGCCGGTTTTGATTATTTTTCGGTTGTCTTTCGATTGCTGTGGTCGCGCCTGGCCCTCGGCTGGGCCTCGGTCGCTCGGTCTTTCGTCTGCCCCTTCCTGGCTGGTTTTGGTTGTTTTTCGGTTGTCCTTCGGTTGCCCCTCGGTTGCTGCGGTCGCGCCTGGCCCTCGACTGGCCCTCGGTTGCTCGGTTTCTGGTCTGCCCCTTCCTGGTTGGTTTTGGTTATTGTGTCGGTTGTTTGTCGGTTGTCCGTCGGTTGTTGTGGTCGCGCCTGGCCCTCGGCTGGCCCTCGGTCGCTCGGTATTTCGCCTGCCCCTTCCTGGCTGGTTTTGGTTAAATTCCGGTTGTCCGTCGGTTGCTGCGGTCGCGCCTGGCCTTCGGCTGGCCCTCGGTCGCTCGGTCTCTCGCATGCCCCTTCTGGCTGGTTTTGGTTATTTTTCGGTTGCCCGCCGGTTGCCCGTCGGTCGCTGTGGTCGCGCGTGTCCCTCGGCTGGGCCTCGGTCGCTCAGTCTCTCGTCTGCCGCTTCGTTGGTGTTTTTGGTTATGATTCGGTTTTCCGCCGGTTGTCCGTCGGTTGTTGTGGTCGCGCTTGGCCCTTGGCTGGCCCTCGGTCGCTCGGTCTCTCGTCTGCCCCTTCCTGGCTCGTTTTGGTTATCTTTCGGCTGGCCGTCGGTTGCCCGTCGGTTGCCGTGGTTGCGCCTGACCTTCGGCTGGCCCGCGGTCGCTCGATTCCTCGTCTGCCCCTTTCTGGCTGTTTTTTTTTTTTTTGTTTCGGTTGTCCGTCCGGGGTCCGTTGGTTTCTGAGGACGCGCCTGGCCCTCGGCTGGCCCTCGGTCGCTCGGTCTCTCGTCTGCCCGTTCTTGGCTGGTTTAGGTTATTTGTCGGTTGTCCGTCGGTTGTCAGTCGGTTGTTGTGGTCGCGCCTGGCCTTCGGCTGGCCCTCGGTCGCTCGATCTCTCGTCTGCCCGTTCCTGGCTGGTTTTGGTCATTTGTCGGTTGTCCGTCGGTTATCAGTCGGTTGCTGTGGTCGCGCCTGGCCTTCGGCTGGCCCTCGGTCGCTCGTTTTCTCGTTTTCCCCTTCCGGGCTGGTGTTGGTTATTTTTCGGTTGTCCGTCGGTTGTCGTGGTCGCGCCTGGCCTTCGGCTGGCCCTCGGTCGCTCGGTCTCTCGTCTGCCCCTTCCACTTTAAGGGTAGCTCTTTGGGAGATGTTATAGATAACCGGGAGTATAGCCTGCGCGTCGCTGTCTTATGGCTCAAGGCACGCGCGCCCGATGTGCCTGGATACCTGACTTGGTATTCGCTATGTGCTGGAAAGATCATTACATCGATCTTATCCTATCTTACGCATCCACACCCCATATCGTATTCCTTCGACATGGAATTGGATGCAATATGACCTACCAGAGTCGTTTCAGACTTGGTAGCGGAGCTGGCCGCACTCTCGTGTGGTCAGCTCTTGCTCTTCTTATCCTCACGCTACCCAGCACGATCTTCGTGACCAATCTCTACCCTGTGCCACCGCTCCACCGACATCTACGAGGATCAATTCAAGAGCAAGAAGCAACACGAGAGGTACGACGTCTAGACAACAACATTGGTACCATACACGCTTCACCACTACGCTACTACCAACCGCTCGGCAACGAGCCAAAAGCGCAGCACTTGAAGCGTAGGCGGGGAGACCCGCAAGATAAAGCGCCTCGTAGACTTGACAAGGCGCTACAAGCCCTGCCCCAGCGCGGCAACGCGCCCGATAACCACCCATACCTCCACAGCTTAGGGTTGGTTATCTTCGCCATTATCTGGTTTGCGCTGGGAGCGGCAATCGGACACATGCGCCGAGGAGATAATAGCACCGATGGGCAAACACATGGCCCATATTGGGACCCCCAAGGCAACGTACCCTTTCGCGAGTACGTCTACGAGGTCAACGCGTGGCTTAACGTCACGAGTGGACGCATGACGCCACAAGCCCAAGCAGCCGCCATACAACGTGGCCTGGGCGGCCTAGCGAGGACACTCGCCATGAGGGTGCCACCTGACATCGTAAACTATGGCGCGGACATCGACGGTGTCCACGCCGACCCAGTAACATACATTATGTTCCTCCTAAGCACGAAGTTCGAACGCCTGGAAGATGAGCGCCAGTTCACCTCAGGCACTCAGTTCATCGACTTTCATGTGCCTCACGGAGAACGAATCGACGCAACCCTTACTCGGTTCGAAATGGCCCGTCTCGAGGCTTAATCGGTGGGCTTTGACCTTCCCGACTTCAAACAGCTCACGGCTATCCTATGCCGCGCCCTAGGCTTTGGTAACCAGCGAGCCACGCAACTCTTACAACCACTCAATCACCAAACGCCCCGAACACAACAACAATATGAAGAATTGTGTGAGAGGCTGCGCTCGGTAGGCCATCTGTCAGAACGGTCCCCTGGTAACATAGGATCAGTGTTTGGAAGGGGGATGGGGAACTGGCAGTGGAAATTGCTATACTACCTTAACCACTGAAGCTCGGCCTGGCAACGGGCCCTCAAACATATGGGCCGACGATCCTGGAGAATCTACTGCCCCACTAGCAGGGGATTGGTCACAACCAAGCTGGGCAACCAGCCCTCCTCCCAGAGAACTTCAGCCTCGCCGCTCTCTATGGGGATGTAGCCACCTACCTAGGTAACGAAGATTTCGACTCAGGCACCGACGCCGACGCGATATCACCAGATTGCATCGAACCACTAGACCGGTCAGATATCATGCAAATGGAAGGTGATAAGCAGCGTGCCGAGCGTCTGTTCTGGTTACTACAACAAGCAAAGCGCAGGTGGAGGAGGTTTACACGAAAACCAGTGCGTCGTGTTAGGAGGAGGATACGGAGGAGTTTCAAATGAAAAAGGCAAAGGCAAACGGGGTCGCCGAAGGTTGAAGGGCCGAGGCATCACGGCTTTCCTCCAGAGGCTCTCGGATGATCAGTATGATGAGATATTCTTCGGGGGAAAAGGCAGTGGAAAAAAAGGCCGTAGGGAAACCTCAGGCAAAGGCAAAGGCAGGCGGGGAAACCCGCGAGGTAGAGACGGCCAGATCTTGAAGTGCCATGAATGTGATAGCGCCGATCACCTTGTGAAGGATTGTCCAGTGAAAGGGAATGGAAAGGGTAGATCGTCCGAAGTCACTTTAGGCTCAAGTGAGCCTGCTGTTGAGTATCTGGGCCTCCAAGACTTCGAGGCTGCGGGGCAGATATTTTTCACTTGGGTCAGTAACATGGACACTCTGGGCGAGATCGAGGCGCACGGCCATGGGCTCTACGCGCGCTACCTCGAGTACCTCCGCAGGTTCGTCTTCGGAGCCATCGAGCTCACGCCTGTGGAGAACGGAACGCTGGGAAACCAGCCCCTTTCCTTCTTCGACTGGATGTTCGGCAATCCAGGTAACGTCATGGCCTACGAGAGCAGTGGCGAGGACGTCACCGTTGAGGCCTCACCTTCGGAGGTCGAGCACAACCTTCGACGGCAATCTGACTTCATGCCTGGAAACAGGCCTACTCCAGTGTATCCGCCGAACTATTGCGAACTGATGGAATTGGAGGCTCAAGCCTTCACCGTGGGCGTGCCGGGCAATCCTCACGAGCCCCCTGGCATGCTCGCGCCGGGCGAGTACGGACCATGCACGGTGCTGCAGACCCTCATGCATATGCACGCTGCTCAAGCTGAAGAGTATCTTGATAGTCAACAGAGCGTGGAGAGCGGCCACATGATGCTGCAAGACTCCGATGTCTGTGACGACTCGGAATTGCTGCTGGCGGCCCTCACTCTCATCGACAGCGTGCTCCCTGACGACTTGCAGCGACACGTATGGCATGCAAAGGGGCGTTGGCGCCAAGCCCTTGAGAGGGCTATCACAATGCGTGGACAGGCGCTTCCTCCGACGGGATGGGGTCTCCAGGCGGTGGGATTGCAGCCCAGCCATGCGGCCGTGCGAAACGTCATCGGGCAGCCCTCCCATGACTATGCTCAGCTTGAGGCGCACGCCGTGCTCGGCAACGAGCCTGAGCCGACCACCGTGCCGCCGACGCCGGGACAGCCCAGCGCTGCACGGACGCCTCTACAGCGGGGAACCTGCCCGTCCCGGCTGGGCCAATGACCATTGTCATTGGCAATCCTAATTTAGAAGTTGAAGATGATGACGGATGTGGATTGCGTGAGGACGAGGCCACCACCCTCATGATGGACGTCAATGGCGAAGACGAGGAGGTGGACTTCGATCCAGACAGTCCTGACGCACAACCATCCGCACAAGAGCCAATCATGCCAGACTCCAGTCAGCAGGGGGACCTGCCTGCCCAGGATGCGCTGCCTACGCCTACCCAGGAAACCCCGTCAGCCCCTGCTCAGGCTATGTCAGCAGCATCATCCGATGAACAGGCCAGGAGGTCCCGCTCACATCCGCGTCTCAGGGGCGATCCGCACCCCCAAGGGCGGCTCCCACGTGAATGGAGGCAGGCAGCCCCATCAGAGCATGCCGCTCGACGGGGGGGTCAGCTGCTCGCCTACAACGACCCTAGGCGCCAAACGGGTGAGCACTCTGCCTTTGGACAGGGCAACCCGATCTACAGGGGCGCCCAAGGCAGGTCCATACGGGGTGGCTATCAGCTCGCGACGAACATTCGACGTCCTGATAAAGAGGCAGTGCGGAGACAGCTGAGAGCCATCATCGAGGAGCGCCGCCGCTACAGGCCCAACGCGGCCTGCGGCCCGTGCTCGCAGGAGTTCCAGGAACACAGACCTGGTTGTCCTGTAGGCCTCAATGACGTCTTAAGCCCGAATGGGGGCCGCACTCCTGCAAAGGGGGGTCATCCACCTCTTGTGCCTATGACCCAAGAAGAGATCGATGCGATCAATCGCCGTCTCGGAACCATAGGCCACAACAGCCCTCCTGCTCAGGAGACTCGATCTCCGCGGGGAAACTCGCCTGGTGTCTCCAGTCAGACTCAAACGTACGAGATGACGAATGACGACGAGAATGAGGTCCAACGAGCCGCAGCAGAGACAGAGCGCAAGCGAGTGGCAGAAGAGCGCAACCGCGAGGCAACTCGCCGAATGTTGCTGGAGTCGCAAGCTGAAGCAAAGAAGCCACCAACGATCCCAAAGGCTAAAGGCGAGACTCGTGAACATAGGACGCCTTCGGGCGAAATACAGAAAGTTTCTACCCGCTCAGAGGAGCTCGGGTCCGATGTGCAGATGGGGGGGGGCCCTCTCCGAAGTGCCGAAGTCACCGACTCGAGCAATGCCTGCACAGAGACCTGACCCCAGGCAACAGCCTCAGGACTCCCTGGAGATCCGCAGGCGACAGCCTAGCCGGAGTGGCTCCATCGCCAGCAAGGCCACGGCGTTCGATCGTACAGGGTATACCCCTACGCTGGCCTCGCCAGTGGCGACACGTTCCAAGGCGTCCGAGGAGGGCGCGCTGTCCCGGGGTACCTGGGTGCCTAAGATTCTATAGGCTTACGCCACATCCGCCGACCCCTCATCCTGGCGGTCTTGCCGGAACCTCGGGTTCACAGCCCGCAGTTGCCAGGCGTATCAGTGCGGCGGCGCGTGCAAGAGAAGACTACCGACGTCGGCGTTCTCCGGGAACCCTGCCAACGTCGCACGCGATGCAAAAAAGGGCACCCTGATATGCAAGACCTGCAAATGATGCCCAATCGGGGGCGCGCGTGCGGGGGAGGACAGGGGGGAGGGGGAGAGAGGGATGGGGGGTGAGGCGGAGGATGGGGGGAGAAGAATCGGGGAGGAAGAGGAGGAGGCGGGGGAGGAAGAGGAGGAGTGGGCGAGGAGGAGGTGGAGGAGGAGGAGAAGAGGGGGAGGACGGGGACACAGAGACGAAACTCTGGGATATGTGCTATTGGTTAGAAACTTGTTGTATGTGTATAGGGATCTCGCGGCACGCCTCTCGGGGACCTTTGGAAAGCAGTTTTGAACCCACCTGGCGGCCGAGGTGGAGGAGGAGGAGGAGGAGAAGGAGGAAGGGGACACAGAAACAAGGCTCTGGGTTATGGGTTTTGGGTTAGGGCCGTCTTGCACCAGCTTGGGACCAATTTGGAGACAGGTTTTGCCGTCTTGGGGTCGTCTTAGGCCGAATTGGGAGGCGTCCTGGGCCGTGTTGGGATTCTCTGGGGCCGTCTTGAGGCCCTCTTGGGGCGCCGTGGGGCGATCTTGGAGGCTCTTTGGGCTACGTGAGCCGACGGAAGCCGGGAAAGGCAACAATTGCAAACATGTTCAACAACGCAATGGAAATGTAATGAAATGCGTAATGTGCGCCTCTTTCAGATGTCCTGGGGGTCTTCTTGGAGACTTCGTGGGCGATAGTGAAAGCCTTGTCGGCCATCTTGAGGCCATTTTGGGCCGTCTTCGAACGTTCTTGGGCCGTGTTGGAGCCATCTTGGGCCGTTTTGGAGCCATCCTGGGCCGTTTTGGAGCAATCTTGGCCTCGAGAGCGCGAATCATTTTTTTGTGCGCAAACGCAACCCCGCCACCGTGCCTGGGTTGTTGATATGAGACTTGCGCGGTGATCGTTGGGATCTCTTGGGGGGCTTTTCGCGGGACTCTTGGAGGCAGTTTCGAAGCCTCTTGGGGGCCTTTTTGGAGCCTCTTGGGGGCCTCTTGGGGCCTCTTGTGGGCGTCTTGGGGGCCTCTTGGGGCCTCTTGGGGCCTTCTGGGGCCGCCTTGGGGCGGAAGGCTCGGATTGTCGGTTCGGGCTCCCCCTCTTGGGCACCTCTTGGGGCCGTCTTGGGGCCCTCTTGGGCTGTCTTGGGGGCCTCTTGGGCCGTCTTGGCGCCCTCCTGGGCCGACTTGGGCGCCTCTTGGGGGCCTCTCGGGGCGGTCTTGGGGTGCTCTGGGACCGTCTTCAACGCCGTGAAGGCCGAGAAGTAGTATGTGATCAAAATGTACGTTTTCCCATAGGAATTGACGATTTTCGGCGCTTCGGCCCTTCTGAGGACTGCTCTTGGAGGCGTCTTGGGCCGTCTTGGAGGCCTCTAGGCTCGTCTTGGGGGCATCTTGGGCGTCTGGGAGCGCTCGTTTGGCGCCTCGGAGCTCTCGTGAGCCGTCTTGGAGGAGTCTTGGGGCCTTCTTGGCCCGTCTTGATCCCCTTTTGGGCCCAAAAGAGCCCCGTGGTGCGCTCGTCTGCGGCCCGGGGGGGGGGGGTCAAATCTCCGGTTTGGGGTCCCAGGGGGGGGGTTAGGGGGGGGGAACTATCTCACACGCCTAGAGACCCACAAGGGGTCGGCGGATTAGGAGCAGCGCCAGCCGAGAGACGCCGCGGGGAAACCCGCCAGGCGCTGCAGCCGCAGCATCCTCATCATCAGTAGCTGCAGCCTCGTCAGCGGCAGAGGCTCCATTGCGGGGAAACCCGCCAGAGGACAAGCTGCGCCACCCAGGCGATACCTCCTTCACGAACGGGAGCCAGGCGTTGATCAACGATCGTCGTGCTCTACGGAAGTTACCACTGGTACGTTCGGTTGACGAGGCGCTTATGGAGAGCCGTAGGCAGAAGAACATCATTCCAAGCACTAACTACAATATCAAGCAGCTCAGTAAGTGCCTCAGCAAGATCTGTAGGCACGCGCCTGACAGACCGCACAATCCAGCGTGGAGGCTGAGGACGTTCGACGACCACGATGGATGGATCAACCTCCACGAGCTCGCACACGAGTTCCCCTGGAACGACGGTACGCGGCCCGACGGGCACAACCCGAAGTGCAACGGTGCCAAGATCATCGCCGAGACCTTCTACGGCAGAACGGTCGATCATATGGCTGCAATCATGATGGCGATCGTCCGCGTCCGCGAGGCGGACGGTGAGGGGAAGCAGCGTCTGCAGTTCAAGGTCCTGATGCGAGATTCTGGCACGGCCGATTTGTTCATCCGTGCTTCGCAGGGGCACTCGTGGACGCTCGAGGCCCCTTGGTCGCTGTACAAGTACATTGTACTGCACGACAGTCCTGCCGGGAGACCTGCCCCGTACCCCGATGTTGCCATTCACGGCGCACGGTGGGCAGCCTTCGAGGGCATCATGTGGATAGGGCTTTCCTGCCGCAGAGAGCACAACACCAAGAAGAAAGGAGCTGGCCGTTCACACATCCATTTTGTTCCAACGCTTCAGCGTCGTGACGTGCAGAGTGGATGGGACCCCGATTCCGAGATCATCATCTCGGTGGACTGGCACCAGGCTTGAAGGACGGGGTCGAGTTCTGCTGGTCCGACAACGGGGTGCTGCTATCGGAAGGGGTCGACGGCATTATTGAGCCGTATTATATCAACTACGTGGAGGAAATCTCCACAGGTAAACAGTGGCGGAACCCATACTACTTGGGTAGTCGCCGTGCACGCTGTTCCACTGCCACGATGATGGCACCAAGCAGGTGGAAAACTGTGGGCAATGCGAGTATTGGGCACAGAATGTCTCCCTGGCGTGATGATGAGCCTCCTGCGGCTTGTTGTCAGAGAGAGTTGGGGGACCACTACAACCCAACAGTGCTGGGAAACCAGCCCGAGACCCACCAGATCCTCATGATCAACGAGAGTGAGGCGGGGAGTGCGGCTCCAAGCCGTGCTCCAAGCCAAGGGCCTAGTGCCATGTCTTGGCAGGTCCTCAGCACCTCAGATCTGGAGCAGATTGCGGCTGCTCTAAACCCTGAGCAGGTGGAACAGCTAGCGGACAGACTGTGCCAACAAGATCCCGTGGCCGCAGGTCAGGGAGCTATGTCCGCCATGGTGACACGCAACCGCCAGGCCGTGCAGGGAAACCTGCCCGTTAACGGACCCAGGAGCGACATGCCCGAGCCGCAGGGAGACCCGCAAACGTTCGGCCGCATCTTCGGAGAGCCCGCTCGATTCGAGCAGATGCCAGGGAGCCCCTCGCACAGCATGCACACGCCGAGGGGCATGACCCCAGTAGCGACAACGCCAGTACAGTCTCCATTCGGGACTCCTGGTCGGTCTGCCACGAATGGCACTCTCATGGAGCGAATTGCTGCGGCCAGAGCTGAGCATGGTACAGCTCTTTTGGGCATGATGCCACCGGGGACGCCATCGAGTTTGCGGGGGAACCCGCCTGGTACTCCAGTACACCACCGACCTCTAGCCGACCAGAACATCGCTGCTGGAGTGCCTGATGACTACCGCACACGGGTGGCGGCCGCGGCACAACAGGCGCAGAGCCATAACCTGCCCCACCCGAGCGGTCAGAGGTGGAGACCAGCCTGGTCTTGGGAGCCGGAGGGTCCGAATCCACTCGGCCCTGCTCGGCAACGAGCCTGTATCCCGGCCTTCAATGCTCATCCGAGCATGGCCCAAGGCCAGAGGCCAGCACCTTCTCCAATGGATCCGCCACTGTACCCAGACGGGTCTAGAGTCCCGAACTGATTTGTTCGCGAGATGGCGGATCAGTCTCATAGCCTCGCGAATGTGCGCTGCAGCGTTCAGTCCATGCACCCGCACATGGCCTTCATGCCTGCACCGACGACGCCAGAGGTGGCCGTCCAGCCTACTGCCCATTCGATATCATCAGACAGTAGGGGAGTGCCAGATGACATCAGGCAGACGTACCACACTCAACAGGCGTGTTTCAGACGCCAGCAGGCGGTGCAGGGTGCACGTGACCAAGCACGCGCAGCAGCACTTGAAGTCATGAGGAGCAGAGGCTCACCCATGCGAGGGAACTCGCCAGCCGTGTCGCCCGCAGCCTCCATAGCGGCAGCTACTCCAGCAGTGGCCGCCACAGCGCCGGAGGCACAGACACCCGCAGGAGATCCTCCAGCTGCCTTCCTGGACTCTGAAACAGTTCTGGAGCGGCAGCGGCGAGTGTACCCTAGGGCGGCAGACGTGGAAATCTATGCTGGGATGGAAGACACCAGTGCGGTATGTCTCGAGGAGTTTATGCCGAGGGAGAGTATCTACCGTTTGAGGTGCAACCATTTGTTCCACGAGGAGTGCTGGAACTCGAATGTGGTGGGCCATGTTACGAATCAGCGAGAAGGAGATCCTCAGCAACCAGTATGTGCTATCTGCCGAGCGCCAGGCATCATAGCGTCGTCGTTCCCCTGGACCAGCTCCGTCACTCAGGCTCCTGAACAGGCAGCGAGGGGGCTGCGAGAATTGAGGAGCACGGTGGAGGAAATGACGGCCAGTATGCTAGACAGGCAGGCAGCACTGCCCCAGCAGCGGGGAAACCCGCCGGAGGAGGTGAGGGCGCCGATGGAGACGGGATACTTCGACCAGCTTATCCCGATGACAGCGCCTCAGCAGGGAAACCTGCCATTACCCCACCTGTGCCGATCCTCCCAGCTCACTGCGAGCCTGGAGTCGGGCAGGTGGCTCCTCCGATGTCACCCCAGAGGGGGGGTGGGGCCGAGCTGCCACTGGACCCTGAACAGCTGCGTGAGCTCCGTGTTCGCCATTTCCAGACCCAGATGGACAATGCACACACCACGTTCATGTTGGACGCCGATAATCCTGAGAGCGAGTCGTTCGACCTCTCAGATTCTTCAGTGGCGACAGCGGCAACGGTAGTCAGGGCCGTTGAACTCTCAGCCACGAATACTGAGTTCGACGAGTGGTTGCAGTACAGGGATCACCTTACAAATGAGGGATTACAAGATATTACCCTTCATTCATATCTGTCGCTGACGCGACGCACCACTCGTGAACAGTACACCAGCATACGCGATGAGTATGCTAATTGGCGGGAGGAACCGGGCGCTCACGCCCAGGACGTGTCGTACTTCCAGTACATCGACCTGGCACGTATGGCCGCAGGAAGGCCAAGTGCTAGCACGATGCGGGGAAACCCGACAGGAGGTGCGACCGAGATGCGGGGAAACCCGCCGGACAGCGCAGCCGGCATATCAGAGACGGTGCATATCAAGCAGCCGAGCAGGACGTTTCTGGAGGATGGTGGAAATTCGATCCTCATAGATGTGGGCTCGAAGATCAGCATAATGGGAGAAAACACGAGCCGCAAATTCGTCCAGGCTGCTGAGGCACACCATCGTCCGTGTACGTTTGAACCCCATTCTCGATTGAACATCAACGGGGTAGGCGATGGGGTCGGCCCCAGCTGATACCGTGGGCACTTTCAGCATTGCCTGCGAGTACCAGGGCTCGACCCAGCTCGACTCGTACAAGACTAATATTGTGTCAGGCTGCGGCAAGGACCTGCCTGCGATCCTGGGCCTCGACAGTATGCAGGACAAGCGCGCCATTATTGTGCTCGAACGAGGCTAGGAGAAGCTGATCTTCCTTGGGAAGGGACAGGTCAAGATGGAACTCCCCGAGGGCTCCAAGATCATGCCGACAACGAAGCTGCCATCAGGACATCTGTCAATCAGGTGCGATCTATTCGGAGCCGCGGGGCAACCCGCCTCAAGTACGAGTACGACATCGTTCCAGCCGGTGCTGACAGGCGAGCCATCCCCCGCGCAAGAGCGCCAACAACTGCAGGGAAACCTGCCTCAGGGGCTGCTCGCGATACTCGCCAAGGCGACGGTGAAATGTGACAGCATCGACGATCTGGAAACGTTCGACTGCTTCGTAGCCAGGACACTGGCCCAGCATGGTGGAGTTGCACCCATGGATGCTGTGAGGACACGCCGGAAGATAGTGATGGGGTACACGAACCACGAGCTGCAGACGGTCAACGACGCAAGGTCGAAGGGCCTCCTGAAGCAGCCGATGGATAATCCATCCATGCTGGACACGTTTGCGGAGCAATCCGCCTCTGAGGCTACCGCGCGCTGCAGTGCAGAGCTCCAGCATTTGAGAGAAGCTCAGATGGTGGCGGATGTGGCAGGCGCATCTTCTTGATCTTGAAGATGGCAGGGCGACCCTGCCCCCTCGTCGCCTTGCCTGATGGCCGAGAGGCCAGGGGGTAACAAGGACAGCGGGGCAACCTGCCATAAGAAAAGAGCTTTCATTATCGAAGATACGAGAGAAGCTTGCGCTGACCTCCGCACCCGAGGATATACCTGTGACCGCATTTCCCACAACGAGCTCATGACAACTGTGGGCACAGAGTATCTGGGTGCGGTGATCAGTGGGGACTATGCTCTAATATGGGTCAGTATTCCGGGTGACTGGTACGCACGGACCCCAGGTAAAAGAGTAGCCCCACACTGGTCGCGCATTCAGAACCTTCTGACGAAGGCCAGGAAGCCCCGCATGACAATTATAGCGTTTGGTCCCCCAGGATACGTTTGGAAGTTGTCTCCAATACGTGATATTCTGGAGGATCTTAAATTGACGGTAGTACGGATCCGGTTGTGTCATTTCGGTATCAGATTTAATACCCAAGACAATACACCAAGTGGTACATATATGCAGGTCGCCAAATCAATACCGATTAGCTCGAAGCTATGGGCATGTACGTGCAAACTGGCGATACAACAACATATTTTGGATTGGTATGGCCAAACAGTACGACATGCCGAATGGAGATCAGAGACACGCATCACACTCATTCGTCACCTCAACGATAGGATCCTGGGGAAAGGCAACACTACGCACGGAAACGTGCCGGTATACTTAAATACCTACACACGTACGGATCACAACATATATCATTATGTGGCGACCAACAAAGGGGGACCGAAGTGGTCCGACGTTATCCGACGTGTAACGAATAACCTGGATACCAATACGGTTATTCAGGATATCGCAGTAGCCGATCAACCGACGGGATATGATTGGCATGCACCTTTACCTGCAGGGGTTGCCAACACCAGTACACGGATGTACTGGCAGCCCGAGGAACCGGTCATGCTCGGCAACGAGCCAACTCAATCACCACAGAAACCCAGACGCGTCATCATAGATGATTGTCCTTCCCCCCTCCCGACTCTGGCGATTATTCCAGGTACCCATTCATCAACGACGATGGGCGCACAGACCGGTGAACAGGGCGAGCAAGTCTTACCTGCGGAGTCGCGTATCAAACAGAAGGAAAGGCTTACAGCCGAAAAGGAAGCAGGCATCAAGCCTCGCCGTATCGAAAAGCACGTTGAAGATGGAAACAACGACTGCGGCGATGACCTGTCAGGACTCGGACAGGATCTTATGGCGACCTGGAGCACTGACGTCCCTGTCGAGCTGATTAGCTCTGACGAGGAAGATGACCTGTTTCTTACCCTCCCCACATCTATGCCCGACACACACGCCGACATATACAGCATAGTGGCTACTTTATGCTATGGCAACAACAATTGCGTGGATATGGTGGAGCTGTGCGGAGGCGAGGGTGGCATTTCAGAGCTTGCCTTCTCAAGGGGTCTCTCCTCAGGAGGCAATCTAGACAAGGCCACGTGTGTCGACCTGGGAGATCCCTCGGTGCAGCGAGCTGTAGACCACTACTCTGCAGTATGCTATGTACGAGTAGCCGTATTACAGCCTAACTGCCGCACCACAGGACCACCATCCTATTACAACTACAAAGCCAACTACCGCATAGACCACCCTTCGGGTGATAAGGAGGTGAGGGGGGGGGGAGGGACCAACGTCGCACTCGATCGATCTCACTATCGAACTCACTACCGATCTCACATTCGATCTCAACCGATAGATCTCACAATCGATCCGACAGTCGATCTCAAATTCGGTCTCGCTATTGATCTCGCAATCGATATCACAATCGATCTCGCATTCGATCTGACTATCGATATCACGATCAAGCTCACTATCGATCTCATTATCGATCTCACATTCGGTCTCACTATCGATCTCACTATCGCTATCACAATCGATCTCGCAATCGATCTCGCATTTGGCCTCACTATCGATCTCTCTATCGAATTCACTGTCGATCTCATTATCCATCTCACTATCGATCTCACTATCGATATCACAACCGAACTCACAAACGATCCCACATTCGGTATCATCATCGATCTCACTATCGAAATCACTATCGATCTCATTACCGATAATGATCTCACTACTAACTCAATCGATCGATCTCACAATCGATCTGACTATCGATCTCACAACAGATTCCACAATCGATCTCACATTCGGTCTCACTAGCGATCTCACTATCGATATCACAATCGATCACACAATCGATATCCCATTCGGTCTCACAATCGATCTCACTATCGATCTCATTATCGATCTCACATTCGGTCTCACAATCGATCTCACAATCGATCTCACAAGCGATCTGACATTCGATCTCACGTTCGATCTCACACTCGATAGCACTACCGATCTCACTATCGATCATCAAAATAAAACATCAACATCGCCATCATCATCACCATCATCATCAGCATCAATCTCATCATCATAATCGGGACACCGACGGGACACCGGCGGGACACCGCGGGCCCCCCGCCGCCCGGAAGGGAATCATTTCGTCCGGCCGCGCCTCAGCCACACGGGACACCAGCGGGACACCGGCGGGACACCGCGGGCCCCCGGCCGCCCGGAAGGGAATCATTTCGTCCGGCCGCGCCTCAGCCACACGGGACACCAGCGGGACACCGGCGGGACACCGCGGGGCCCCGGCCGCCCGGAAGGGAATCATTTGGTCCGGCCGCGCCTCAGCCACAGGAGACTTTCTCTCGCCCGCCCACGCAGCTTCGCCTCGCCCGCACGGCACGCACGAACACGAAACCGAAATCGATTTCCCGGTATGGGGGCTCTCCGTTCCACTTCGATCTCACCCCCTCACCTCCGATAACACTTGGGAACAGCACCACAAATAAGATTTGCCACACATACCTTACTGTGGTATAATAGCTGTCACACAAGATAAGGCACGGAGGTGGTTTATACGCGAACAACCCACAGGGACATGGGTGGCTGATATTCCCCCATGGAAAGAACTTGCCGACCGACCTCATATCACGACCGTACGCATCGACCAATGTGCGACGGGACTTAAGGATACGGCTGGTGACTATGTCAAGAGGCCGACAAATATCACCAGCAACGACGAGACAATTCTTAAACCCTTTGAGCGACTCAAGTGCAACGGTCAGCATGTGCATGCACAGCCGTGCGACAAGGAGCTTTCACTGGCACAAAAATACACTCGACGACTGCAGTCTGTCTTTGTGGAAGCCGTCTATCTGGCGAAAACCATCGATAATGCGCGCGGAAACGCGCCTGCACGAACTGCTCATGCTTATCCTACCGACCTCCCTGATCAAGCTGAACCAGGAGAGGGTATGAGACGCATCGGTGACCGTCTCATCCCAAAAGTGGCCACATGCCCAGCATGTATCGACAACGTCCGTAAGGACAGTCCCAGCCACAACAGAGACCCTACACAGTGTAAGTATCATGACTCCATCTCTGTGTACTGGCCATGCCCTGCATGCCAGAGGGATCTTACGAGAAGCAAGGGTGTTAAGAACCACCTCGACACTGAGCCCGGCAAATGCCGCTTTGCCGAGCCATTCAAACTCCCAGATGATCATGATCCCGAGGGCCGCATTGTGCCAGCTTGGTGGAAACCCTTACCCAAGCCTGGTGAGGGCCAAGCTTCGGCATCGGGTGGCCGTCAGGGTGCTCATGCTAGGCCACCACGACCACGCGCCTTTGGGAACGCTGATCCTACATCTGGCGCTAGCAGTTATGACATGCTGCGAGACGCGCCCGAGCGTGGAAACACGCCTTCCGCGTCGTCGGGCGAACCACCAAAGGTAGCGGTCCGCCGCGGTCGCTTGCAAGGCATACCTCCACCACCAGATGCAGTTGATGAAGGAGACCGACTGCGGAGAGCTACGAGGAACCCTCTTGCCTCAACCGGCTCGGGGGCTCCACGACTGCCCGACTGGGCGAGATTTGACATCCAACACAGTCTGCAAAACCTCCGTAGTCATGAACCTCACGCAGTCAAAGGAACTCCGCAAACTGCACCTACGGTGGTATCATGCGAAGGAACCCAAGATGAGGCTGATCCTAGATAAAGTGGGGCTGGATAATGTTCGATTAAATATGATCAAAGAAATCTGCGACACCTGTCGGGAGTGTAGAGCATGGGAGCGCCCAGGTAACTCTACGCTACCTTCCGTAAGCCTTCCTGGAACTTGGCTTGACGAAGGCGAAGTAGATCTCATGTTTTACAAGAAACGGACAATATTCCACATTATGGACCGATGTATTCGCCTGGCAGCAGGCCAAGCAGTTCCCGATAGAGAACGTGACACTATACTCGACGCCTACCACTACTGCTGGATCGCCTATCATGGACCCTTCAAAGTCTTGTACTCAGATGGAGAAGGCGCCCTCAATCATGAAACTGCCAAGGCCATGATGGCGAATAAGGGTACGGCACTTCGTATCCGAGCGCCTGGCCAGCACGCGACCTCGATCGAGTCACGCAATGGCATTCTTAGGGGCACTCTCCACATGATTGAGGAAGAGCTGAACAGACACAACATCCCCATTGTATTCACTAGAGTACTGGCCGAAGGCATCTTCGTCACTAACGCTTTCACGCTTCACAGCGGAGTATCGCCATACCGAGCACACACTGGGCGACAGCCCTCTTTCCTTCCTGACCTCGACACCCTTGACTTCCCCAAGGGACCCGAGACGTCAGGCCACGAAAGCGAACGCCGCGTGAGGGAAGTCAGCCTGGAAGCAATAACTCAAGCCACGGCGGTAGCGAAGACGAACCGTGCCCTCAGGGCTAAAACAGCCCCAGATGGTGCTCGCCTATACTCAGCTGGGGACTTGGTCGATTATCACCGACCTACGGCCACTAAGGACGAGCATGGAGGCTGGAATGGCCCGTTCCCTGTGATTCGTAACGTGCCTGAACGAGGACACGTAGTCGTCAAGGCAGGAACGCGTGAGGCAATTGCAATGTATCCTGGTGCTCGCCACACGCTACACATGCCTTCTCACCAGGGAACTTGGCATGGACAACATGGCCATGCAAACCGCCTTTACATATGTGGCACACCTTGATGCAGGGAAACCTGCCAAAGTCTTTGGCTATATTCCAGACTACAAGGGAAACCTCACTCTTTCCGACGACAGCAAGTTTCACCCGCGCGTACACCTTGCACTGCAGTATCTCGTGCGAAACTATTTCCGAGTTGAGCGCGTAGTAGCCGTGAGATTGGCCAAGAGCGTGCTCAATCTACCTGCAGTGAAGTACGTCACCGGGTCTACACTGATCCACTACGACAACGATGTCAACCCAGCCTTCCACTGTTATGAGTGTGTAGGCACCGGCCTGAACATCTTTCAAATCACTGGTAGCACTCACTCCAGACATCATCCAGTGCCTGATGTCACAAGTTCCTTCACTAGGATTCCATGACGACCTTGCCAAGTATCCACACTTGGGCACACCGTCTGGAGGACCCGACCAGCCTGGAGACAGGCCTCCTCCAGACACCCCAGGTGTTTCATCACCAAGTGAAGGTCGCCTGTCTACAATCTACGAATAAAGCAAGGAACACGACATCGAGGCTATGATGATGGAGGAGTGGTACGATGAGTTGCGTATGGACCTTCATCCCACAATGGTTATCGACGACTATCTCTACTGCGTCCCAACAACCATGCTGCCCGACCAATGTGTCTTGGTTTCAGCAGCTGCGGACGAGGAAGATGCCGTTGTGTCCGAGATGCTCGGAGACGAGCCTGAACAACAAGAGCCCTGCCTTGTCTCTTTATGCTCGACTACACCTGACGAGGGCTATGCTCTTGACAGCGATGAACATGGTCCCTATGTCGAGCTATGTTTCGAGCCAGAAATGTCAAAGACCGTGCTGGATCAGACCCAACTCGCACAGCTCGAACCAAACATGGTCGCAACGATGAGAGTATACGTACCATCGGCTGCTAAACCTGCCGTGGTAGTCAAGGAAGACGACCTACTCACCAAAGCCGACATAGCAGCACATCCTAAAGAGGTTAGTGAATCCTTTCACACCGAACTCAAGATCTGGCTTGACAACCGATGCTTTGAGATGTATGACCGATCAAAAGCTTCCAATATCATGACATCAAGATATGTGTACAAGTGGAAGTTTGTGAAAGTAGACACCGAGAATGTTAAAACTGTCCGTCTTAGACTTGTCATCCGCGGATTCATGGACACGGAGGCTTTCGATGTAGGAACCTTCTCGGGAACTGCCCGCCGACAGTCCCAGAGGCTCCTGGCAAGTGAGGTGGCATGTCATCCAGAATGGATCTTAGCATCTATGGATATCGACAAAGCGTTCCTCAAAGGACTGACATATGATGAACTTGCTCATGCCACCGGCGAGGAGACTCGCATGGTTTGCTTCGCCCTTCCACCAGGAAGTGCCCAGGTGCTTCGCACCTTACCAGGCTTCTCTTCCTATGATGAAAGCCGACACTGCCTCAGGTGCCTCAAGCCAGGAACGGGTATAAAGGACGCCCCAAGAGCGCTCTCCCTCAAGCTTCGTACGACTACTCGAGCTATCGGCCTTACACCGACAAGCTACGATCCTGAATTTGAATTCAGTCAGGATCTATTAACAGCAAAAAACCGACGACATCAATATGACAGGCCTAGAGAAAAACGTAGACGACTATGTACAACGTGTCGAAAAGGTGTTTGGTAAATGTAAGCTCAACAAACATTCTTACACCAACTGCGCCGTTCGCTACACGAAGAATGACCAAGGGGATGTGATCATGGACCACGACGAGTATATTAAACAACTACGCCCGATCACACATCCTGAGCTTACGGGAGCAGCGGCAGACGCCAAGGCTACCAAGCTCATCACCGACATATTCGTTAGCCTGCGAGGAGCTTTCGCTTATGCCCTTCTTACTCAAGTCTGGCTCATGGTGCATGTGGTATCTCTCCAGAAGATCCAAGAGCCCACCAACTTACAAGTCAGACGACTGAATGCTGTGACACGAAAGCTGATCAGCAGCCCGAAACGCATCACCTTCCCTCGGATGAAACCGACGAATGAAGTGGACATACATAGTGATTCGGGGTATCGGAAACTCACCGGGGAGGAGGACGATAAAACCAAGGGCTACGGTATTCGTGGGGCTAACGTATTACGGCGAGGAAACTCGCCCCAAGGCAAATCCGTCGTTCACCTTTGCGACGGACTATGCGAGTCACACCGACTGCAGGTGGGGTCCAGCTATGCCGCTGAGGCACGTGCAGCTGCACATAATCTTGATGAGTGCTACCCCACGCTCATCACTCCCCACGAGCTCAAGGCCGGAGCACTTACCCCACGACAACTACGAGATATGCGTGAAGTTGGAGGCCTAGCTATCAAAGTATCCCTTACTATAGACGCTGAGTCTGTATACAAATCGTTATCCCGCAAAGACCTTAAGGTACCGACGACACGTACTTTGCTGGGACATATCAGCTGGAAACGTGAGCTCATGGATATAGGTATAGTGCATAACGTACAGTGGTGTGACACTAGAGACATGACCGCAGACGGGCATACAAAGGGGAGTATCGATCGGGAGCTGCTTTTGGAAGTGATGTCAGGCGCTCAGTCATTTCAGTATGACGTGAAGCAGTTTGTTCCCTTTCGGGGCCCCGAGGACAAAACCAAACCTAAGTCGAATCAATTTTAGTCTGTCCTTGTTGCCCCTGCGGTCCAGTTTGCCAGCGCGGGCGCCTAATACGGAGGCGCCCTCTTTCCTGCTCGGAAGCGAGCCATACTTTTCACGCTTGGCAACGAGCCTGTTCAGGTTGGTTCAGGCTCTTTGCCTTAATACCCTTTTGCCCCGAGGGGAATAGCCTGTTTGGCTTACCTCTAGCCGGGCCGATAGCCCTTGTCTATCCGAGGGGCTATCCTGTGCATGCGTGGAAAAGTTGTGCGAGGAAACTCGCCGGCGAATCATCTCGCCCTTCAGTCTGGTGGTTGGCCAGACTGCGCATATCGTTTTCCTTGCAAACAGAGTTGCGCGCCTGTCGAGAGCCTAGCGACCGCGCGGCTTTACTCTCCGTCTCCCCCCCCCCCTCCCCGACTTTAAGGGTAGCTCTTTGGGAGATGTTATAGATAATCGGGAGTATAGCCTGCGCGTCGCTGTCTTATGGCTCAAGGCACGCGCGCCCTATTTGCCCGGATACCTGACTTGGTATTCGCTACGTTCTGGAAAGATCATTACATCGATCTCATCCTATCTTACTCATCCACACCCCATATCGCATTCCTTCGACATGGAATTGGATGCAATATGACCTACCAGAGTCATTTCAGACTCTTCCTGGCTGGTTTAGGTTATTTTTCGGATGTCCGTCGGTTGCCATGGTCGCGCCTGGCCCTCGGCTGGCTCTCGGTCGTTCGGTTTCTCGCCTGCCCCTTTCTGTTTTTTTTTTGTTTTGTCCGTCGGTTGTCCGTCGGTTGCTGCGGTCGCGCCTGGCCCTCGGCTGGCCCTCGGTCGCTCGGTCTCTCGTCTGCCCCTTCCTAGCTGGTTTTGTGTTTTTTGTCGGGTGTCCGTCGGTTGCCGCGGTCCGTGGTCGCGCCTGGCCCTCTGCTGGCCCTCGGTCGCTCGGTCTTTGGTCTGCCCTTTCCTGGCTGGTTTTGGTTATTTTTCGGTTGTCCGTCGGTTGCCGTGGTCGCGCCTGGCCCTCGGCTGGCCCTCGGTAGCTCGGTCTCTCGCATGCCCTTTCCTGGTTTGTTTTTGGGTATTTATTCGGTTGTCCGTCGGTTGCCGCGGTCGCCCCTGGCCCTCGACTGGCCCTTCGTCGCTCGGTTTCTCGTCTGCCCTTTCCTATTTGTTTTTGTTTGTTTGTTTCGGTTTTCTGTCGGTTGTCCGTCGATTGCTGTGGTCTCGCGCGGCTTTCGGCTGGCCCTCGGTCGCTCGGTCTCTCGCCTGCCCCTTCCTGGCATTTTTTTTTTTTTTCGGTTGTCAGTCGGTGGTCCGTCGGTTGCCGCAGTCGCGCCTGGCCTTCGGCTGGCCCGCGGTCGCTCGGTTGCTCGTCTGCTCCGTCCTGGCTGGTTTGGGTTATTTCTCGGTCGTCCGTCGGTTGTCCGTCGGTTGTTGTGGTCGCGCCTGGCCCTCGGCTGGCCTTCGGCCGCTCGGTGTTTCGTCTGACACTTCCTGGCTCGTTCTGGGTATGTTTCTTTGGTCCGTCGGTTGTCCGTCGGTTGCCGTGGTCGCGCCTGGCCCTCGGCTGGCCCTCGGTTGCTCGGTCTCTCGCCTGCTTCTTCCCGGCTGTGTTTTTTGTTCCTGTTGTCCGTCGTTTGTCCGTCGGTTGCTGTGGTCGCGCCTTGCCCTCGGCTGGACCTTCGGTCGCTCGGACTCCGGTCTGCCCCTTCCTGGCTGGTTTTGGTTATTTTTCGGTTGTCCGTCGGTTGTCCGTCGGTTGCTGTGATCGCGCCTGGCCCTCGGCTGGCCTTCGGTCGCTCGTTTTTGTCGTTTGCCTACTCCTGGCTGGTTTGGTTTTTTTGTTCCTGTTGTCCGTCGTTTGTCCGTCGGTTGCTGTGGTCGCGCTTTGCCCTCGGCTGGACCTTCGGTCGCTCGGTCTCTGGTCTGCCCCTTCCTGGCTGGTTTTGGTTATTTTTCGGTTGTCCGTCGGTTGTCCGTCGGTTGCTGTGATCGCGCCTGGCCCTCGGCTGGCCTTCGGTCGCTCGTTTTCTCGTTTGCCTACCCCTGGCTCGTTTTGTGCTCTGTCTTCGGTGGTCCGTCGGTGGTCCGTCGGTTGCTGCGCGCGCGCCTGGCCCTCGGCTGGCCCTCGGTCGCTCGGTCTCTGGTCTGCCCCTTCCTGGCTGGTTTTGGTTATTTTTCGGTTGTCCGTCGGTTGTCCGTCGGTTGCTGTGATCGCGCCTGGCCCTCGGCTGGCCTTCGGTCGCTCGTTTTCTCGTTTGCCTATTCCTGGCTAGTTTTGTTTTTTGTCTTCGGTGGTCCGTCGGTGGTCCGTCGCTTGCTGCGTGCGCGCCTGGCCCTCGGCTGGCCCTCGGTCGCTCGGTCTCTGGTCTGCCCCTTCCTGGCTGGTTTGGGCTATTTTTCGGTTGTCCGTCGGTTGTCCGTCGATTGCTGCGGTCGCGCCTGGCCCTCGGTCGGCCCTCGGTCGCTCGTTGTCTCGTTTGCTTATTCCCAGCTAGTTTTGTTTTTTGTCTTCGGTGGTCCGTCGGTTGCTGCGTGCGCGCCTGGCCCTCGGCTGGCCCTCGATCGCTCGGTCTCTGGTCTGCCCCTTCCTGGCTGGTTTGGGCTATTTTTCGGTTGTCCGTCGGTTGTCCGTCGATTGCTGCGGTCGCGCCCGGCCCTCGGCCGGCCCTCGGTCGCTCGCTTTCTCGTTTGCCTATTCCTAGCTAGTTTTGTTTTTTTGTCTTCGGTGGTCCGTCGGTGGTCCGTCGGTTGCTGCGCGCGCGCCTGGCCCTCGGCTGGCCCTCGGTCGCTCGGTCTCTGGTCTGCCCCTTCCTGGCTGGTTTGGGCTATTTTTCGGTTGTCCGTCGGTTGTCCGTCGATTGCTGCGGTCGCGCCTGGCCCTCGGTCGGCCCTCGGTCGCTCGTTGTCTCGTTTGCTTATTCCCAGCTAGTTTTGTTTTTTGTCTTCGGTGGTCCGTCGGTTGCTGCGTGCGCGCCTGGCCCTCGGCTGGCCCTCGATCGCTCGGTCTCTGGTCTGCCCCTTCCTGGCTGGTTTGGGCTATTTCTCGGTCGTCCGTCGGTTGCCCGTCGATTGCTGCGGTCGCGCCCAGCCCTCGGCCGGCCCTCGGTCGCTCGTTTTCTCGTTTGCTTATTCCTAGCTAGTTTTGTTTTTTGTCTTCGGTGGTCCGTCGGTGGTCCGTCGGTTGCTGCGCGCGCGCCTGGCCCTCGGCTGGCCCTCGGTCGCTCGGTCTCGTCTGCTTCTGGCTGGTTTGGGCTATTTTTCGGTTGTCCGTCGTCGTCGTTGCTGCGGTCGCGCCTGGCCCTCGGCCGGCCCTCGGTCGCTCGGCCTCCCGCCTGCCGCTCCTTGGCTGGTTTTGGTTGTTCTTCGCGCGTCCGTCGGTGGCCCGTCGGTTGCCGCGGTCGCGCCTGGCCCCTCGGCTGGCCCTCGGTCGCGCGGTCTCTCGTCTGCCCCTTCCTGCGTGATTTTGGTTATTTTTTCGGCTGTCCGCCAGTTGTCCGTCGGTTGCCGTGGTCGCGCCTTGCCCTCGGCTGGGCCTCGGTCGCTTGGTTTCTCGTCTGCCCTTTCCTGGCCGGCATTGGGCGTTGTTTCGTTTGTCCGTCGGTTGTCCGTCGGTTGCTGTGGTCGCGCCTGGCCCTTGGCTGGCCTTCGGTCGCTCGCGTTATCGTCTGCCCCCTCCTGGCTGGCGTTGGTTTTTTTGTTTGTTTTCCGTCGGTCTTCCGTCGGTAGTTGTGGTCGCGCCTGGCCTTCGGCTAGCCCTCGGTCGCTCGGTCTCTCGTCTGCCTCTTCCTCGCTGGTTTGTTTTGTTTGTTTTCGGCTGTCAGTCGGTTGCTGCGGTCGCGCCTGGCCCCCGGCTGGCCCTCGGTAGCTCGGTCTCTCGCATGCCCCTTGCTTGTTTGTTTTGGGTATTTGTTCGGTTGTCCGTCGGTCGTCCGCTTGTTGCTGTGGCGCGCCTGGCCCGCGACTGACCTTCGGTCGCTTGGTCATTCGTCTGCCCCTTCCTGGCTGGTCTTGGTTATTTATCGGTTGTCCGTCGGTTGTCTGCCGGTTGCTGTGGTCGCGCCTGGTCCTCGGCTGGCCCTCGGTCGCGCGGTCTTTCGTCTGCCCTATCCGGGCTGTTTCTGGTTATTTCTAGGTTGTCCGTCGGTTGCTGTGGTCGCGCTTGGCCCTCGGCTGGCCCTCGGTCGCTCGGTGTCTCGCCAGCCCCTTCCTGGCTGGTGTTGATTTTGTTTGTCGGTTGGGCGTCGGCTGTCCGTCGGTTGCTGTGGTCTCGCCTGGCCTTCGGCTGGCCCTCGGTCGCTCGGTCTCTCGTCAGCCCCTTCCTCGTCAGCTCCTTCATTTTTCGGCTCTTCGTCGGTTGTCCGTCGGTTGCTGTGGTCGCGCCTGGCCCTCGGCTGGCCCTCGGTCGCTCGGCCCCCATCAGAAAACAACCAAAACCAGCCAGGGAGGGGGGGGCCGAAGGGCCGAGCGGCCGAGGGCGAGGCGAGGGGCCGCGCGCGACCGGAACAAACGGCCGGCAACCAACGGCAACCAGAAAACAACCACAGCCAGCTAGGGGGGCGGCTGCCGAGGGGCCGAATGACCGAGGGCCAAGCGAGGCGCCAGGCGCGACCAGGGCGCACGGCTGACAGCCAGAGGCAACCAGAAAACGACCAGAACTTGCCAGGGACGGGGTTAGCCGAGGGGCCGAGCGACCGAGAACCAGCCGAGGGGCCATGCGCGACAAGGGCAACCGACGGACAACCAACGGCAACCAGAAAACAACCAAAACCAGTTAGGGAAGGGGCGGCCGAGGGGCCGAATGATCGAGGGCCAGCTGAGGGGCCATGCGTGACCAGAGCAACCGACGGACAACCGACGGGCAGCCGAAAAGAACCAGCAAGGGGAGGGGCAGCCGAGATGCCGAGCGACCGAGGGCCAGCCGAGGGGCCAGGCACGACCAGAGCAACCGACGGACAATCAAAAGTAACCGAAATCAGCTAGGGAAGGGGCAGCCGATGGGCCGAGCGACCGAGGGCCAGCCGAGGGGGCAGGCGCGACCAGAGCAATCGACGGACAACCGATGGACGACCCAAAACAACCAAAAGCAGCCAGGGGAGAGGCAGCCGAGGGGCTGAGCGACCGAGGGCCAGCCGAGGGCCTGGCGCGACCACGGATAACCGACGGACAACCGAAAACAATCAAAACCAACGAGGGGAGGGGCGGCCGATGGGGCCGAGCGACCTTGGGCTGTTGTGCGCCGCTAGGAGAGGGCCCAGAAATCGCAATCTACTTTTTGTCACTATCGCGGCTGATTTAGGTATTACACAAGAGTGGCGACACAATGAGGCCAGAGAGCTACCGACCCATAGTAAGCATCCCGATGCTCTACAAACTATGTTCGAAATTACTGTGTAACCGATTGGGCGATGCACTAGATTGCCAACAGAGCTCAGACCAAGCAGGTTTCCGACCCCGGCGCGGCACGACCGACCACCTGTTCACCGCGACAATTTTGCGGGAGGTCTCAGACGAGTGGCAGGTGCCGATATGGATAGCGGCCGTCGACTTTAAGAAGGTATTCGACAGCGTGACGCACGCGAGCATGCGGGAAGCTCTCAGAGAACAACAAGTCCCGACATCATACATCGTTTTGATTCAAAAGCTGCACGGCGAGCAGACTGGGTCCATCCAGACCGACCGGCGCAGCGACACATTCGACGTCGAGAAAGGACGAAACAAGGCGACCCTCTAAGCTCACTCCTTTTCAATGCTGTTTCTGAACATGTTATGCGGTTGGCGAAGGGAAGATGGGCAACGCATCGACGTGGTAGCGTCTTGCTTCCATGCGGAACGGGTCTATTGAACAATCTACGCTTCGCCGACGATATCCTTCTGATGGCACACTCATGCAACGACATTACGACAATGCTGTCCGACCTCAGTACCGAAGCGGCCAGAACGGGTCTCCACTTTCATCCAGACAAGACCAAAGTATTACACAATGGACACCAGCAAAATCGACCACGACAGCCACCGAACTTAGTATCCGTGAACGGCATGAAGATTGAGGTGTTGCCGCCATTCCAAGGCGCGAAATATTTGGGGCGAAAGCTCCAGTTCAGCGAGTACCACAAGATGACGATCGAAAACCGGATTGCCGCGGCACGGAAAAAGTTCTTTGTCTTCAGAGAAAAGCTTACGGGGAAGAGTTATTCCATGAATAATCGTATCCGATTTTTCCCGGGGACGGTTACATCAACCATGCTATACGGGTGCGAAGCGTGGACGGCCACACAGGAACTGGAAAATAGAGTTCGCAGAACACAAAGACAAACGCTTTGAATGATTATCAGGACCCCACGGCGAAACAATCGGAATATGACAGGAGAGTTGCTACCACGCGACACTAACCGAAACAACCACGATGGCACAGCAGATGACGCTGATATTTCTTCTGGGAGCGACCGTGGAGTGGACATTTCCATCGACGGCACAGTGGATGACGACCTTGAACCCTGGCCGGAATGGATCAAGCGTGCGACGCAGCAGGCTGAGCATCGCAATTCGCAGCTTGGAATCGGTGACTGGGCCACCACACTCAAACAACGCAAATGGGCATGGATGGGCACGGGAAATTGCTACAAACAGTGCCAAACAATGGCCACTACGAGTGCTACAATGAGAACCACAAGGTGACACGCACATACGTGCACAACGACGTGTTGGGCGGCAGAAGACCAGGTGGTGGGACGATATATTATCCTCTATTGGACGGTGTGTAGAGGACGCGCCGCAGCACGTTGCAGGGTTACTACGACTCGCAGGTACTGCCATATGGAACAGCTTGGAGTCTGGGCATACAAGACAATGAGTGGTCAAGGTCCATTTCCAGATAGCAGATTCTCTTCTGTCCGACTCTAGCGTCTGGCGCCTCTCCGTCTCCGACTCCGGCTCTTCTGATCCCGGCTGCTCAAAGTACCAACTCCAGAGTCTGAGAGGCCAACATGGGCGCCCCGGCGCCAACCCGCTGCACCCGCGTAGGTGCCTTCCGCGGGACTGTCTGTCTGTCTGTTTTTTTGTGGGGCGGCCCCGAACCCAATCTATTTCTCCCGCTTTCCTACTTCATGTTCCTACCTACTTCTTCCGACCGGCCTGTACGCGCATCGAAGAAGAAAAAACGCCATAAGCATTAATGTTTAGCGCTCCGTGCGGAGGAGGAGGAGGGAGCTGAAGAGCAAAAGTGAAGGAGGCCGAACCGGAGGCGACGAGGGGGGGCGAACAGCCCAAGGGGGAGCAATAACACGTATCCTGGGGCGCCGATGGTCCACGCTCTCGGCGAGGCTCCACTGCGGGATACGTGTAATGCCCACCCTTGGGCTATTCGCCCGTATCGTCGCCGCCGAGAGAAGGGCTATACGTGAGCGTAGTGGAGATGGGCAAGAAGAGGATGGCAAAGAGCCCTGCGCGGAGCAGTGCGGCACAGGGAAGGAATTTTCTAGACACTCCCCCTCTCCTCTAAGCTCAACGTTGGCACGCGCGGGGGAGACTGCAGTCGAAGTGCAACTCATCAGACCCACCGCTAACTTTGAACATTGAGGGAAGGGGGAGGCGTTGACCGATTAATGTGGCATGCAGGTTCGCTATTTGTCCGAGGCCTGCATGGGAGATGAGAAGGCCTGCGTGGGGACGGCTGTGGGATTTTTGCTTTGAAGACTTGTTTGAGGCGTCCGGAAAGGAGAAGTTCCTATCCCTGCCTCAGCGGAAAGTCGGCGGAAGGCGGCGGAAGTAAATCGGGGCCGCCTCCGCTGGCGGAAGTCCGACGAGAGTAGAAAGCGGCTCCCCAAGAGATGGCAACGTTTTTCAGTTCAGGGTTTCCGGAACAAGCCACTTATTGCTAATCCCCCCTCTGTTACCCATTTCGTGTTTTTCAATTGAGGTGCCCCTCTCGGGGCTCGCACCCTCAGGGGAACTCTTGAGGGTCAAACTGTGGTGTCGGCCCCCAGTTTACAACACAATGTCCGCCCGACACGCCCGTTAGGGTCCGCCCGCCCGACCCGCCCGTCTGGTTCTGCCGTTTGTTTTCCTGTTCCTAATTCCTAACCCATCTCCTGCTAATCTTTCTCGTGCTCCATCCTTCGCCCTCCCCCTTGCCCCGTCACTCCTCCCTCCCTTCCCGCACTTTTTCTCCTCGCTATATGTTTGGTCCCGTCGCCTTTCTCTTCTTGTGCTAGGGGCTGCGCCAACTACATGTGGCATGTAATGAAGATATACCACCAAGGGTGGCACGATCGAAGACGAAGAGAGCGGGTATCGAGGGTTTGGGTTGCACATGTTAAGTGACACTAGCAGATAAGAGCGAACATATCTAAAACTATAAGTGCTGTTGTTCCCAACCATTATGTGGTGTTGGGTCCTCATTTTGAAGAGACAGCGCCCCGCGTCCTCTCCTCCTCTCCTCCTCTCCTCTCCTCTTCCCCATCCTCCCTTCTCCAATTCCGCATGCGCCCGACGCCCAATTTTGTACCCCTCACACGGTTCGTGGCCCTATAGGGAGCTCCAACGAAGGCCTCAGTGGCAGGGTTTGCATGCGCCCGACGCCTAATTTGACACACCCCTCACATTGTTCGTGGCCCCATATGGTGGGGGCTCCACAGAAGGTCCCAGTGGCAGGGTCCGCGTGCGGCCGACGCTCATTTTAGCACACCAATCACACGGCTCGTGGCACCATAGGGAGCTCCACCGAAGGCCCCAGTGGCAGGGTCCGCATGCGCCGCCCATTTGAGCGCACCACTCACACGGTTCGTAGCCCCATAGAGAGCTCCACCGAAGGCCCCAGTATTGGCAGGGTCCGCATGCGTCCGACGCCCGCACACCCCTCACACGGTCCGTGACCCCGTAGAGAGCTCCACCGAAAGGCTCAGTGGCAGGATCCTCATGCGCCCGACGCCCAATTTGGCACACTCTTCACACGGTTCGTGGCCCCATAGGGGGCTCCACCGAAGGCCCCAGTGGCAGGGTCCGCATGCAGCCGACGCCCTCTTTAGCACACCAATCACACGGCCCGTGGCACCATAGGGAGATCCACCGAAGGCCCCAGTGGCAGGGCCCGCATGCTCCCAACGCTTGTGTTGTTCATTCCTCACACGGTTCGTGACCCCATAGAGAGCTCCTCCGATGGCCCCAGTGGTTGTGACCACATGCATCCCCGTCTTTCATTTCGGCACACCCCTCACACGCTTCGTGGCCTCATAGGGAGCTCCACCGAAGAGGATACGCATCATTGCGGTACGCATAATTGCATATAGCTGCATATGGTCGGGTCCTTCGCCAGGCTCGTTGTTGGTGGTGCTGTTGTTGTTGTTGTTGGTGGTGGTGGTGGTGGTGGTGGTGGTGGTGGTGGTGTTGTTGTTGTAGCTGTTTTTTCTTGGAGGGTCCCTGACAGCGTTCTTGATAGTCTACTCGCGCCTCCATTGTCCGCCGCGGGTCGATACACTGACGCAGATTCTGCCTGCGAGGAGCGTGGGGAACGATTTGCCCCAGCAGTGCTTGCACCACTCAGCGCTCTGCTTCGCCATGCAAGGAGAAGCTGGGCAGGGGGGGGCGAAGATTCTGCGCGGCCATTTGATGCGCCCATGGTTTGTGCCATTGGTTACGCCCGTGTGTTGCGCCTTGGGGTGCGCGGACGTTCGTGGCCTTGAGCTCAGCGCCCTTGGGTCGCGCCACAGGTTGCGCTCGGGACGGTGCGGACTCCGCGTGGCCATGGGTTGCGCCCACGGGTTGCGGCCGTGAGCTGTGCCCAGTGGTTGCGCTTGGGGTTGCGAGGACTCTGGGTTGCCATTCGTTGCCCCCCTATGCGCCTGGATGTGCAGTGATCAGTCGTGGCCACTTGCTGCGTCCAAGGGGCTCGCAATGTGCCTACGGGTTGTGCTTGAGGCTTCGGGGATTTCATGTGGCCAGTCCCGCGAGGACTTGGTGCTGCCGTAGGGTCCCGCCCACGCGCTGCGCGCGGGGCTGCGAGGATTTTCAGGTGCTGTTTGGGGTCCACACCGGAGTCGGGAGCGGGCCCTGGCTGGGAGGAGTGTCGGCGTGCATGTCCGACGAGGTGTGCACAAGCACCAGCGGGCACCTTGGGGCCTCAGCTCGGGCTTCGCGCGGATGCTTGGGGCGACCCAGTGCTCTCAGACCGCCCTCGACGAGGCGTATTTGTTTCAAGGGAGGAAAAACCACCCGGACCCGACAAGTGGCGTTTACTAAACGGCTCTGGGCGTTTATTAAACGGCCCTGCCCTGGTTGATTCCTTCTGTAGGTGCGTTTGCTAAACGGCTTCGCGTGTCGGGGCGATTATATTGGGGGAGCTTCTGCCCTCTATTGTTGGAACACATGCCGCGGCCTCGAAACGGGCGAACCACCGCCGCGAACACCTTGCAGAGCTGCCTTCATCGTGCCTCTCGATCACCGCTGCCTCTCGGCCTCGGCCCCCCGCGCAGTGGCGGCCATGCCGGCGCGCAAGCCCCTGCTGAAAGTGTGCGGGCCCGAGAATTTGCAGGCGTGGGGGAGGAGGGTTGGCTGAAATCGGGCGTGTCCCTCTACAGGAGGAACATACAAAAGTAGTCGACAAAATAGTATGAGGGAGATTTTTCTGTATGTTGTGTGACTGGATTTTTTATTCATTGCCCAAAACCCGCCTGTAGGAGGACATGCCCGGCCGAAGGTTTGGTGAGGGTGGAAGAGGGGGGAGGAAGGAGTGAGGAACGGGGGATGAGAATGAGAAGAAGCGATACAGAGCACAAAAAGTAGGAGGAGGAGGAGGAACAGCCGCAGGAGGAGGGGGAGGAGAGAATATAAGGATATGTACACATATTATTTTTTATCTATTTCCAGGGCCAGGGACCCCAGAAAAAGTGCCCTCCCTAACGAATTTGGCCACCCCGGGCCTCTCGTGCAAACCCTCCAGACGACCCAGGAGAACCCCACGAGAGCCCGAAGACGGCCCCAGAGGGCTCCAGGCGTTCTGGCGCGCTCCCGAAACGACCCCAGAGAGCCCCAAGACGGTCCACGACGACCCCAAAAAAGCCGCCATACGCTGAAAGATCGGTCCAAAACGTCCCAAGAGGCCTCCAGGAGCACTCCCAAGAAGGCCCCAAGTGGAAAGTGGAAAGATTCATTGATTTTCTGGTGGTTTGGGATGAATTTGGGGGTTCTCCTCTTTTCGGCTTCCCGACGCTTCAAGACGGCGGTCTTCTGGGTGTCCGAAGCCGCTTGGGAGGCTCGAAAATCGCCCCACAACCATCCGAAAGAGCTTCCAGGCAGTCCAAGAGAGCTCCAAGACGGCACAGCAGGGTTCCAAGATGGCCTAAGAGAGCCCCATGACGGCCCAAGATGGCCCCAAGACACCCTCCGAAGCATTCCGAATCGTGACCCGGTCGTTCAGGGAGACCGCGGTTGGAGGCAGGGGGGCCCAAAGAAACATGAGGAACCCCCCAGAGGCCCCCAGAATACGCCCAGGAGGCTTCTAGAAGGTTCTAAGAAGGCCTGAACAACTGCTGTGAGGGCCCCCAGAGGCTCTCCAAGGAGGAGCCTCTGCGAAAAGAGCTGAGGAGGATGGGGAGAATACGCAGGGCATGGCGAGAATGAGGAAAAAGACACATGGAGGAAGGAGAACGAATAACACTATTATAACGGCGATGCCGGAAAAGACAACAAGAAGTTATCACTAAATTGTCGGCTTGTCTTTCCTGCCACTCCGCCTGCACACCAGACTTCAGGGACCAAGGTGCATGGCGCGAAGCACAAATGCAGTTTTGTATACATACACACATATATATATAGACATATATACATATACATATACATATATATATATATATATATATATATATATATATATACACGAGTAGGCCGGGGGGGGGGAGGGCGGGAGGGGGGGGGGGGGGAGAGAAAATCGGTGCCGTCATCCCCCCCGAACCTTTGGGGGGTCACAGACCCCCCGGGACTGCCCCGGGCCGCTTCCAAATTGCCCACGACAGGCCACTCGGGCCGTACAGATAGTCACGAAAGCCTGAAGAGGCCCCGAAGACGCCCAAGAGCGCCCCAAGAGGGTCCGTGAGGGCCCCAAGAGGGCCTTCAAGAGGCAAACATCGGCCCATTTCCTTGTAAAACGTGCATTTTCGGCACACTCCCTTGCTTCGTCTTCACAGTGCCCCAGACGCCCCCGCGGCGCCCCAACACAGCCCAGAGAGACCCAAGAGGGCCCCAGACGGCCCAAAACGGTCGGCATGTGGGGCCCACGGCACCTCCCAAGACGGCCCAAGAGGCCCCGAAGCCGGCCCAGGAGGCCCCCAAGACGGCTTCAGGGAGGCCGAAGAGGGCCTCGGACGAAATCATGTTCCCGGAAGCTTCACTGGGAACATTACTTCCGGGCTCCCAGGGGCCCCCACTGAGCCCCAGGACAGCCTCAGCGAGGCCCAGGAGGGCCCGAGATGGCTTGAAGATGGCCGAAGAGGGCCCCAAGAGGGCCTTCAAGAGGCACACTCTGGCCCATTTCCTTCGTAAAACGTGCATTTTCGGTTTACTCGCTGGCTTCGTCTTCAGTGCCCCAGACGCCCCTGCGGAGCCCCAACACAGCCCAAGAGAGATCCAAGAGGGCCCACGACGGCCCAAAGGGTCGTCATGTGGGGCTCACGGACCCCCCCAAGACGGCCCAAGAGGCCCCGAAGCCGGCCCAGGCGGCCCCCAAGACGGCTTCAGGGAGGCCGAAGAGGGCCTCGGACGAAATCATGTTCCCGGAAGCTTCTCTGGGAACATTACTTCTGGGCTCCCAGGGCCCCTTCGACCCCTAGAGGGCCCCAGGACAGCCTCAGCGAGGCCCAAGAGGGCCCGAGATGGCTTCAAGATGGCCGAAGAGGGCCCCAAGAGGGCCTTCAAGAGGCAAATTTCAGCCCGTCCCCGTAGTAAAACGTACATTTTCAGCATACTCCCTTGCTTCGTCTTCACAGTGCCCCAGACGCCCCCGAGGAGCCCCAAGACAGCCCAAGAGAGACCCAAGAGCGCCCAAGACGGCCCAAAAGGGTCGTCATGTGGGGCTCACGAAACCCCCCGAGACGGCCCAAGAGGCCCCAAAGCCAGCCCGAAGCCGGCCCAGGCGGCCCCAAGACGGCCTCAGGGAGGCCCAAGAGGGCCCCGTTCGAAATCATGTTCCCGGAAGCCTCTCCAGGAACATGACTTCCGGGCTCCCAGGGCCCCCCACTGAGCCCCAGGACAGCCTCAGCGAGGCCCAAGAGGGCCCGAGATGGCTTCAAGATGGCCGAAGAGGACCCCAAGAGGGCCTTCAAGAGGCAAAGTTCAGCCCGTCCCCGTAGTAAAACGTACATTTTCAGCATACTCCCTTGCTTCGTCTTCACAGTGCCCCAGACGCCCCCGAGGAGCCCCAAGACAGCCCAAGAGAGACCCAAGAGCGCCCAAGACGGCCCAAAAGGGTCGTCATGTGGGGCTCACGAAACCCCCCGAGACGGCACAAGAGGCCCCAAAGCCAGCCCAGGAGGCCCCCAAGACGGCCTCAGGGAGGCCCAAGAGGGCCTCGTTCGAAATCATGTTCCCGGAAGCCTCTCCGGAAAGATGATTCCTGGGTTCCCTGCAGGATGCCCAAAGACAGCTCCAGAGGCCCCGGACACGCCGAAGATGGCCTCAGGACGGCCGACGACGCCGCCAAAACGCCCCAGGAGCGCCTCCAGAGGCCCCTCCAAAGGGCCCCAGAAGCCGAAAATCATTAATTGTCCAATGGTTTTTGAAGCATTCTTGCGCTCTCCCATGTTCCGCCTCCCAACGGTCCCGGACCGCGTCAGAGGCCCGTCAGATCGCTCCAAGACGGCCGAAGAGGCTCCCAAGAAAGCCCAGAGACGGCCCAGGAGGCTCCCCAGATAAGTCAAGAGGGCCTCGAGAGCGCCCCGAGAGAGCCCCCAGAGCGACCCAAGAGGGCCCGAAGAGCGCGACATTTCGAGGTCTCCCGCCTGAGATGCTTTTAGGACGCCCCTGGAG